>CM046868.1:17213415-17615225 GCA_025617745.1 Heliocidaris erythrogramma | reverse complement strand
TCTCAATTATAGATACGATTATATTGCTTAATCTTATATCTTTTTCTTTCCCCTTAAGAATGATATTTTGTATACGTTGAAGAACAAATTTCATGAAATATTTCTCGAGCTAATATATTGAAACACGTCATGGGAAACCTCCCCCCCCCCCCACCTTTTTTTGTGTTTGTTTGTTGAGTATATAATATACCCTGGGTAATTTAGGATAATTTGATCATGTTTAGTAGATAATCCCTACACAACCCATGTGCATTTTCCAAAATCTATATGTTTGACAACTGTTTGGAAAATTATGCATAAATTCCTCAATAGAATTGAGATGTTGCTCATTATCCCAACCTTGTACAAAAAGTCAACATTTTACCGTTAATGAAAACTCTTTGTGTAGGTTTGAAAGATTAATATCTTTCAAACCTACATAAAGAGTTTTCATTAACGGTAAGAATATATCTTTGGATATTCTTACCACTATTTAAAAAAATACCAGTTTCACTGTATGAGCATGTGGCACACTATAAGTCACAAAGTGGACGATGCTTTTAAAACTATGATTTATCATCTCACCCATATCATGTTTCGGAGTTCATTTAAAGACAATACTCCTTGGTAATTCTACTCCACATTTGGTAGTTAAACGAAAATGTACCATCACAAAATGTATTATCAGCCTGTAGAATATTGGTGTTGATCCGCACACACACACTTTTAAACTATTCCTAGTTCAGCTTTTTGATTGGTCAATCGAATGTCATGAATATCCATGAGGAAGGTCGAAAACTACCACCTGAGGATGTAAAACGGTTGTCCATGTTTACAACTACCACTCGAAGTACAAACACGCGGTGTGGAAGCACGTTTGCTCGAGTTGGCAGGAAAACTCATCTAATTTGTTCGTTCTGCTTTATCGTCTCTGCGATTCAGGTGGTTTGGTCGTCGATTTCTCGGTCACCACCTACGGCACATCGGGACCCGTGCTCATATTTCACCGTCAGTCGGAAATAGAGTGGAAATCAAGCTCGAGGGAGATTTGGACTATGATCAGAAGACTGAATTCACATTGAATGTGAGTATGCCATACTACTTGTATTTCATAAAAAACTTTAACTAGGAAATAACATTGGCAGTGTCTGCTTTAAAATACTGGAATGATTTACCACTTATAATTAGACAGTCTTCATCAGTCAATGCCTTCAAAAAGGCCTTGAAAACACATCTCTTTGGCAGTTTGTAATTGTAACATTTTTTTTTTTACTACAAGTATTTTTTAATTGTTAAAATTTAGTGTAAGCGCTTTGAGCCTCATGGGAAAAGCGCGGTATAAGTAGCCTAGTAATAATAATAATAATAAAGTGTGGGGTTTTGTGGAGACTTTGGTAGATATCGATGATTTCGTCTAATCTTGGTCTTGATAAGTCGTCGCTATTTGTTCACCATTTACTTATATCTTTTTTTTTAAATCTCCTATTCATGTTAATTTTTTCAAGGCATTATCTAACAATATCAATTTAAAATTAAATTGGTTGAATTTGGCATGAATGTGGTTGTAAACTTTCATTCGAAAATGTTGAAAATCTTCAATCAAAGTATCTTATAAATATTCCCAAATAATCAATTGTATTTTTTTTAACTTCTATTAATCATTCATCCATTTTCCAAATGCAAGTACATCAAATAGTCGCAATACTATGTTACCTGTTTTAGAAATATTCATGTTGATTATATTTTTCTTCTTCGCTAACTATACTTTCGACAAACAAATTTTCCGTAATTAAGCATGAAATTAGGTATTGCTTCAGAGGGGCATTCAAAATTATTTTTTTAAACAAAACCAATTCTAATCATGGCAAGGAATACACCCGATCTTTTTTTTTCCTAATTTATATTATTTTTTTTTTAGTGAAAACACGACTCAAAACAATGAATGTATACCAAAATAAATAATAATACACAGGGCATAATAAAAATGCATCCTTGTGTGCCGATTATTTTTTCATTCACTTATGTGATTTTAGGAGAATCTAAATCTACTTTTGAGGGAATTCTTACATTTGCTTATATAAATGTCTAATGTAATTCAACTGTGTACTGCTAACTAAGAGCATGTTTGAGAAGGAAATAGACAAAGTCAGGCTAACATGAAACGCGCAACTTTCTCATTATCAACCGGTTGCTGTATCATAGCGCTCTTAGTCAAGTTGTTTAAACACTTGACGGGAGATAGTAATAATAATGATAATAGATAATAATGATAATAATAATGATGATGATGATGATGATGATGATAATAATAATGATAATAATAATAATAATAATAATAATAATAATAAGATAGTAACAATAAGAATAATTACGATGATAATAATAATAAGAAAAAATGCTCAGCGTTGTTAGTGTCTGTAAAATGATCGACAAGGAGTGGAAAATGTGTATCATGTGTATACATCATTAGCGTGCAAGCCTGAGAAGGGGAGGATAATAATCTGGAAACGTCCTAGACAAATCGCGGATGTACATTGTATAAAACCTTAATATTATCATCATCATTATCATGAAGTTTAATTAAGCCTACAGTTAGTCCTAAACGAAAGTTATGTTTTCGATTTAATATGCATTGTAGAGGGATAATACAGGGCACAGGAAAGAGGAGAATGTAGCACTAATTTCCGGAAAGGAAATAAAATTATTAGTAAAATTATCCTGTCCATTGCTTAGAATGATGATAATAACAAAATTTATTAGAATAGCAGCAACAATACTGACCCGTTTTTGGTACGGTGCATATCATACTAAACAATGTCTGTAAACTTTGCTCTTCCGAAATCCACTGGAAATTATCGAAGGAAAAGCGAAAGCGTTATTTATTGCTTTATTTATTAAATACTCTAAAATATATGTTTTGTTACACTCACTAAAGGCAAAATAGAACTTAAAATTCGAACTTGCCTTTGATGGTGGTTAATATTAAATAGAGTTTTATCTCCATACATATTATAAAATCATTAGGCGACGTCATAAGTCATGTAATAAAAACTTTTGCATTCATATATATGTATAAACATTCGCCAAAAGCAATTACCTCCAACTTAGTGGGTAAATACGGATAAACTGACTTGACGGCTTCAACCTTACCTCTTGGAAGGACCCGGGTTCTTTTTTTCGAAAAAATTGTAATAATTTTGTTCAGGCATCCGCACCAAGACCTTCCTCTCTGCATAGGGTGCCACTTACAGACGAGGAACACCACGTCAGTGGCGTATCTACCGGGGACGGGGGGGGGGGGGGGGGAGGGCAGAGGGGGCAAGTGCCCCGGATGGCGTTTTTAAAGTTTTAACCATTAATTGACTCTAGTTGATCTGCCCCCCCCCCCCCCCGCATAAGGAAGGAGCTTGTTAAATTTTGCGCCCCCCGGATATAAGTGCATAAAAAGCACTTTCAAAGTATAGTACATTCGATAGAAATCATAAATCTGCCTTGCAATTGCCTTACTAAATTCCTCTTTTAAATTTCTTCTGGGTTAAAAAAACAAAACCTATTGCTGGGTCGCTGTATTCCATTGGATTTTTTTGGTAAGGGTAAAATAGATAAGAAATTTCAATTTGAGGGGTGAAAAGGACAAAACAATCTGCTACTTGGTCGCGTTGCTCCCTCGCTTATACAATAACTCATCACATATGGGCTAACAACTCCGGGTTATGTGCATCAAAACTCATTTTAGGTTAAGTTTATATGCAATTGAATTGTAAGCGCCTTGAGCACCCTTTGGGTGGATATGTTTTTGCGCATTATAAGTGTCTATATTATTATTATTATTATTATTATTTTCACGTAGCGCCATCATTTCTAAATTAAAAACGCTCATTAATCTGAGTTTTGGCATTGGGGGAGGGGGCGCATATCTGATAGTTTGCCCCGGGCACCAGAAAACTGTAAAAACTAAAGTGCTACTTTTAGGGGCATGTATAGTGACTGCACCTGAAATGCTGTTTATAGCACTTGTAGTGTGCTAATTTACCAGCAAAAAAAATGTGACCGTGGCGAGCCTCGAACCAGGTTCCGCTGATTGAGAGGCGCTGACGTTACCGATGGACTAACGAATGCTTCTTGCATTCCAGTTTAGTCATGGGAGTCAAGTAGATAACACGAACTATGTGGTGTCGTAAATTCACTATGTAACAATATGATCTGCTCTAAATCGTACAATGTGAGTTAGTCTAGCGGTAATGCCAGCAATTCTCGATCAGCCTGCGGACCCTGGTTCGAAGCTCGCCCAAATCATTTTTTTATATAGATGTTTAGCAGTTTAAAGGAGAATTAACCTAAACAAATGCAGACGAAAGTGTTCAAAGGTGTTATTTATTCCTACTTGTTAGACTATATGGCTTCGCGTCAAAATTTACGAGATCGATACGAATCAAGATTTTCTGAGCAAAATTTATCATCTGCTCGCAACATGTATCGTCTGCTAGCAGTACATGGGGGCCGCCATTTTTTTTATGTGTACATGAAGATTTTCTTAATCCAAATGCTCAATTGCCTCTTTCAAAATTAAAAACCCGTTTGAGATTAAAAATATAGAATAGATATGTCAATTTATTTTTAAACTGACGATTTCCTTATATATTTCTGTTGAAAATCGATATTCGCTTAATAGAAATCTATTTTCTCGATACTGTGACGCATGGGACGGAGCAAATTAATTCAAATTTATGGATGCTTCTTCCCCGAGCATCTATAGCGGCAAACTATGCATTCACCTGATTTCGGATAATGGACTTGAAAAGTCAGAATGCATGCTGCATATATTATGTTCTGCTCTGTTTGGCAAACCCAAGAAAATAGATTTTTGTTAAGCAAAACCAGACAATTTAAAAATATCATTATAAAGATTTAATTTTTATAATACATGTAAACACCCACTCATATTTTTTGTCACATATGGGATTTTAGGTAATGAAGAAAAGCAATTTAGGTTTTGGATTCAAAATATCTTCTTGACTGGAACATTTTCTCAATGGTTCATGTACAAATCCAAATCAGCAAGAAAATGGCAGCCCCCATGGAAATGAGTAGGAGACGATACCGGGTGTTGGAATATCTTTATTTATACCCTTTTCTGATTATCTTATTAGAAAATGATTTAGGCCAACAAGTAGGAATATATTACACCTTCCAATATAAGTAAATTTGTAATTAGGGGTTGATTCTCCTTTAAGGAGCCGGTCCAGCTCCCGTGAAAGTGCTGAAGTAGCACGCTGTGTGCATTCAATAGCACTCTGAGTGCAGTCCCTATGCATGCCCTCAAAAAGTGCTATATACAGCACTTCAGTTTTTACAGCGTACAGATGACGTCAAAATAAGACGTCCTCTTGACGTCTTGCGTTGGTGCAAGTTGTCGTCTTATTGACGTAATTACAGGACGTAAAAAAGACGAAAACCACGACGTTAATATCACGTAATTTTTACCACTTTCTGCTATCAGGGGTCTGAGGTTAAAAGGGGCACTTATCAGCTATGAAAAGGGGCAATTTTCATAGATAAAAGGGGGCACTTTTGGGGTACATGAAAAAGGGGGGGGGGGCACTGTGCCTCTGCTCCCCTGCCATCATGGGGGCCCCATTTCCTGATGGTTGTCATACCTACTGATGATATTTCATGGCTATGAATTTCTGTCTTTAAGAGCAAATTAAATATATATGGGGGCATTGAGGTAACTTCTTTCACGCAGCTGCGGAAGACAAGACCGACAGCCCAGTATACCGACAATGTGGATCTCATGGGCCTTTGGACAATTTTTAAAGGTTTCTCTAGACCGTTAGCCCGTGAGAGACTGACATATTTCTACCTTCCCTTAAGTGTTTATTTGTTTTGTTGGTCTCGTGGGCTATCTAGTGAGCCTTTTATCAATGTCAATCTCGTGTCTGTCGGTCGGCTGGTATGATTCTCTTTCACGCAGTTTTCTTTTCTTTACTCGTAATCATGGAGAATTCGACCCCCATCTCCCTGATGTCATCATTAGAAACTTTGTGTTGGAAAGAAGACACCATTCTGAAGCGAGCTTTCGTGAATTGATTGAAGTTTTAAAGAATAATGTAAAGCTTAATTGGAGGGAAATCTAATCCTTGTTGATGAAATTGCTTAGATTAAGAAAAGATTGTTTTTGCCTTGCCCCCCAATCAATATAAAACGACGAAGATTAAATCCTCTGTCCTGGGAATATTTTTATATCGGTGGAAGAGGTGTGGATTGCTGTCGTTGTTGTCAGCCAGTATACTTTAACTTGAATGATTTAACTATCTCCACAAATATGATGGCATAATTATTAACTTTAAAAGAAGAGGGCGGTAATACTCCTATTTTACGGTATGACAATCATGTTGTATGATATTACAGGTACCCAGCATCTGCAAGTATTAGGAATCGACTTCCGTGAAAATGTTGAACAAAACACCTCAATTAAAAAAACATACCTGTCATAACATTGTCTCATACATGTATTATGATGTACACTGTGCCCCCGCAAAAAAATGTATTCTTGACCCCCTTATGTCATCATTGTTATGCGGTTTTAAAGTAGAACTTTATTGATTTTAAATATTGGCTTAATACTTGCATAGATGGCATAAATTAAACCAGGTTATCCAAATTCAACGCTTGGAAACACTTGAAGTAATGATTATTATCAATTATAAAACGGTAAAATACGGCCCCGATATAGCACCTGAAGTGCTCCTCGAACGCTGCTGAGATGTGTGACGTCACACCGTGGACCAGTCCTGTCTAAGCAGACGATGTTCTATAACATCTTACACATTTTTCAGTGCCTGTTTTGTCATCTCCTCTTTACTTATTTCTCTTACTTGACTAGCGTCAGTCTTAATGTTAGTCTGTTGCCTCACTCGTGTATGGTATTGTTTTTGATGAAAAATGCAGCGTTAAAAAATAAAAGAATCGGTCACTTGTAAACAAAATAAGATACCATTGTATTTTCAGCTGCTTGCACCGGAGCATGTTCGGCGTTTCAAGAGGGAACAAATACCATCCGTGCTATTATTCGGAGGGTTATCAATTTGAAAGTGGGGTTTATTTTATTGATCATTGACCCTTATCCTGTATATTTACAATCAAACGGTTTTAGTTGTCAGAATCAGTTTCACTTCCCTTTTAGAAAGGTGTGAAATAAGGTCATGTTTAAATATACCAAACTCTTTATAATTTGATAAATAATTGCATTGCAATTACGTTCATTCGTTATAAGACGTCGTCTGCTTAAGCAGGGATCGGTCTCCGGCGTGACGTCATCAAAACATCGCTATATTTTTTGCGAATCGCTCGGATATTGTAGATGCTAAGAAGAGCTTTTATTTATGTTATTTTTATAATCATCAGTTACGCAGTTGACGTAAACCTTATACGATTGCCACCTGTAAGCTTCCCAGTTTCTAGTGATACATTATTTGCCATATTTGTGATTTTCTTTGAATAGCCATTTTAAAATTCAGAGACTAGGCACGTTGGCAGTTGTTTCTCCGGACTAGGGTGTAGCAAAGCGTAAAGTGGTACCTCGAAAGGAGCAATCTCTCAATCGCGTATCATTTGGCAGCCCAGCTAAAAACCAAGACGATAGTTTCAATAAAGTGATTTGGTAACTTTGTAGACGCTTGATAAAATCTGAGCTGCCTGGTCATACATGCTATCAGTTTATGTAATATGGTGTAAAAATGAAGCCCAGGGGGAAAAAAGCTCTTCAGAATCATCATGTGCTTCACAAAAGTAAACATATACAAGTGACCGGAAATGCCAGACTAATCATCCCCATAGACTGCAGTGTTAGACTAAAGCGTATGGCCATACGCTTTCGCAAATAGCACTCTTCGGTCATAGATATCTTAATAATAGCTTTGTATATTTGAAAACCTTTCTATGCCTGGCTATTCATTTATCCTCCTGACTATCAGTATACGAGACAGATATCAACTTTCAACAATTTATTAAATCAAGCCTCCACAAAGCTGCCGATTCCCTTTAATGTGTTTTAAGTGGGAACATTTTTAATGTATATTTATGTATATTTTACATCTTAATGTGTTATATTCCGTAAAATGTCTTTCATTTTTATGTTATGCAGTCCTGTACATTGCTCCTAAAAAACCAAGTAATTAACCAAGTAACCAAGTAATTTCCATTTGTGTTATGAACATGAATAAAGATGGTGTTGAAAAACGATGATCAGTAGGAGAAGATTAAGATAGTGTATAGTATAGTGAAAGTCCAGGCTATTTGCCCAAAATGTTACTGATCATAATAACATTTTAGTATATCTGATGATTGTATCAAGCTGAAAGCCCTCCATACAACTCCACATTTTAGGATATATGATGATTGTATTAAGGTGAAAGCCTTCCATACAACTCCACATTCTTGGGGTTAGACTTGCCAGTGTCACATTTTGGTTCAACACCCAGCAGTAGCAGCAGCAGCAGCAGCAGCAGTAGTAGTAGTAGTAGTAAAAGTAGTGGTAGAAGTGGTAGTAGTAGTACTACTACTACTAGTAGTAGTAGTAGCAGTAATAGTAGTAGTAGTAGTAGTAATAATAATAGGTAGTAGTAGTAGTAGTAGTAGTAGTAGTAGTAGTAGTAATAATAATAATAGTGGTAGTAGTAGTAGTAGTAGTAGTAGTAGTAGTAGTGGTGGTAGTATTGGCAGTAGTAGTAGTAGTAATAGTAGTAGTAGTAGCAAAAGTAGTAGTAGTAGTAGTAGTAGTAGTAGTAGTAGTAGTAGTAGTGGTAGTGGTAGTAGTGGTAGTAGTAGTAGCAGCAGTAGTAGTAGTAACAGTAGTAGTAGTAGCAGTAGTAGTATTGGTAGAAGTGGTAGCAGTACTACTACTACTACTACTACTACTACTAGTAGTAGTAGTAGTAGTAGTAGTAGTAGTAGTAGTAGTGGTAGTGGTAGTAGTGGTAGTAGTAGTAGCAGCAGTAGTAGTAGTAACAGTAGTAGTAGTAGCAGTAGTAGTATTGGTAGAAGTGGTAGCAGTACTACTACTACTACTACTACTACTAGTAGTAGTAGTAGTAGTAGTAGTAGTAGTAGTAGTAGTAGTAGTAGTAGTAATAGGTGTTACAAAAACATTTCCCACTTTTGATCCTCAATAGTTCAAAAACTATATATCAGATAACACTGACATTGAAATGAACAATAGCTGAATAGTGTACAATTTTGTTGGAGGTAATTTAAAAATGAAAGCATAAATCAGTTTCATTAAATTCAAGATTAAGTTTTAAGTTACGGTTCAGATTTAGCTCTATTTTCAACCCTCTGTACAAAACTTTAACTTTGCACAGGGGTCAATTGGTGTGTATGGGAGTGTGTGGTTAACACCCAGACAATGGTCCTGGACAATGGCCAGGGTTTGAATGTTTTATTATTTATTCATGAGGAATTCCACTATCACAGCTAGTCTTTATTCATCCTCTGGCATTAACTGTGTAAAGTCATTTCACTGAGATGTCATTTTAATGGATTTTGAGGCAATCAAAGTAATGCGAATTGATTTAAGTCATTCAAAGGATAGGAATATCGATGTTGTCCTTGATGATGATGATGATGATAATGATGACAATGATAGTGATAATGATGACAATGATAGTCATGATTATGATGATGATAACGATTATGATAATGATAACAATGATGATGAGGATGATGATGATTATGATGGTGATGATAATGCTGCTGCTGCTAATAATGATGATCATGATAGTGACAGTGATGATGATGATAATGATGATAACGACGACGATGATGATATTGATGGTGATGATGATGATAGTGATGATGATGATGTTGCAAGCACATGGAAACATGTGCTTACTTTTTTAATGTGCATGCATTTTACCCTTTACCATGAATTCAGACTAGCAGTGCCCAGGGCAATCCATCATGAATTATTAATAAAGCATTCATGTGCCTTGGAGCAAGAGACCAGAAGCCTGGTCACCAGAGCTCTGAAAAGGTGGTATTCATGTCCACTGTTAAGGGTTATTGAAAGCACACACTCACATACACATCATTGGTTCCTGTGTAAAAAAAAGAAGAAAATCTGGAACCTAACTTTAAAATTAATCATGGATTTAATGAAACTTATTTATGCTTTCATATTCAAATCACCTCCAACTAAATTGTACACTATTCAGCTATTACTCATATCAATGACAGTGTTATCAATGATAGTGATTATATAGTTTTCGAACTACATGTATTAAGGATCAAAAGTGGGAAATGTTTTTGTAACACCGAGTAGTAAGAGTGGTTGTAGTGGTATTAGTGGTGGTAGTAGTAGTAGAAGTAGAGGTAGTAGTAGTAGTAAGATAGTAGTAGTAGTAGTAGTGGTAGTGGTAGTAGTGATGGTGGTTATAAGAAGTTTTCCTTTTCTTAAAAACGGGATTTAAAGGGAAAGTTCACCCTGATATCAAGTTGACTACATGTAGAAAAATCAGAGAAATCCGATAAAATAAGAAAGTTCTGATTTTTGAATTGGCAAATCTGTGATGTATCTTGCGAGGCCCTCTCCCGTTTGACCCGTACTAAAAAATGTAAATTTCTATTCAAAGAAAATTTTCAGTCATACATTCACCCTAGATATAATCATTGAACATATCTTTTTGCTCATTCCCTGAATGAAGCAAATGTAATCCTTCATCAACGACCAAGGAAATGGAAATTTGTAGAATTTTCAGTGCAGAGAAAATGGAAAAGGACCTAGAAAGGCGCGTCACAGTTGCCCACTTGTGTTTGATTGCTTAAAACTTCAAAACTTGTGATCTTTCTGATTTTCTGTTGAATTTTGCCTGCAGTTTTCACGAATCTGTTTCTCTCATTTTTCTGCTCCTATTAAAGTTATGAGAATATCAGGAAGAACTCCCTTTAAAGAGTTTCACTGGCCAGGACAAACTACAAACCCGCGGATCTACACGTATACCAAGATGCTATGGGCTAAAATAGGTAGTCATCATGTATCGATTTCATCTCAAGAATCTGTCTCACGATGTAAAGGATTTTACTCTTTTCTCCTATTTTAGCTAGCCTGAATAATATCTACGAAAATCACGAAAGGGGCCTAACTTTATAGCATTAAGCACATTGATTGAAAGCATTCGTTGTCATTCTCTTAAAGTTTCTTCTTTTTTTATTCTTTTAAATTTGATTTTTTAGCATCACGTTAATGATCGAACTTGCACAAAGAAAGAGACATAATAGCCCGGGATAGAAGTATATAGATATAGGGCATAAAAAGAAATTAACGCCGTGGCAGGGATTCGAACCCCGTACCGTGAGCTTCATTGTTCAGTGACTCATCTACTAGACCACTGCACCTCCACATAATCAGTTATCACATCAGCATGATCTCGTAATAGCCCCAAGGTGATGCATAGAAATTCTAGATTTGAAAAAAAAAGTATCTATAAAGGTCGAAGAGGAAAATGCATTTTGTAAATTAAAACGTAAAATACCCTGAGTATATAGGTATTAAAGGCTATCTCACTTTGATCATGAGACCGAAATAGTTTGTAAACGTCTCCTCTAGAAATGATATCATCCCGAAGAAAAAACTGACTCGATTCTGTCACTTTGTCTCTTGAAACTGATGCAACTACCCCGGCGAGACAGTATTCTTCGGGGATTGTACCTCTTAGCAGAATTGGCTGTTATAAAATCAAGATCTGCTTGCTAGCTAAACGCGTTACTTTTTGAAACTACATGAGGAAACTTGAGACCTTGTTTCCAAGACGTATCTTCTGAAAATGCTCTTATCAGTACTGGCTCTTCTCTCTCTCTCTCTCTCTCTCTCTTTCTATTCTCATATTTTCATCTTGATTATTTGGCACATTATTTTATTATGGCAAGTCCAAGCCATTTTTTTCTATACTTTACCGACCACATCTACAATTTAAGTATATCTGATCATTGTATTGAAGTTCTAGACCTACACTATGGCTGGAATCAGATCAAATGTGGAGTGGGATGAAAAATTCTATATAAGAAACAGCTATTATTATTATTTTGATTAATACTAATACTCAATAATATATGGGACACATAATGTCCAAATATACTGGATTTACCCATTAACAGAGACAGGCTGAGTTCATATGAAAATTTCAGAGAAAACCTTACTGTTGAGTGAGGGACGCTTTTATATCTGTGGTTCTCGCAGTGATTCGTACTTCGAAAGCATTTCGTCCATTATATATAATTATTTTTTTCTTCAATTGATTACAAAATGCCCACAATTCTAAGTTGAGGATATTGTACATTTTTCTTGTCTGCATTTGAGTAATAGACAAATGATGGGTATAATAATAGGCATAATGAGGGGGGTTCCTGGTCATCATCGATATTCAAATGCCATTTTCAATTGTTTGCTTATTTATTTGTAGGTTCTTTGAAATGCCCTCTTTTCTATATTTCAGCAATAAAATTTATAGATAAATGAAAAATTGAAATTAACTTTCAGTGGCTTTTTGTCTGCGGAGACTTCGCTTAAACATGATTCCGATCATCACTTGGGAAAGTCACTGGTATCACAGTTATCATAATGCATTGTTACTGGGGGTGGTTGAGAAGAGGTGTGCACCATGATAGAATTAAATCCGGGAAGGTTGGCCGATTGTTTGGACGCGCTGGAGAGCGAGACATCAAACATCGATCGAATTATGTCGAGTTTTTACATCGTGTCACATGATCTCTGCAGGAAAGCGATACATTGGACAACCTCTTTGGAAGATGACGGGTGGGAATACATGCTGGTACTCGAGCTTGTAATAGGAGCATGATTTGAAGCCTGTGGGTAAACTTGGGACAGTATGAAGAAGAAAAAACATGGGCTTGGTTGGTTTACTTTAGACTTCGCCATAGACAACACAGTTGCTATAGGCGATGAAGGTAGTGTTTCATTGCAAATGCAAAATTTATGTGAAAAAAATCAACATATCAAGAAAGTTATATTGATTCAAGCGATATTGACTTTTGTATTCAAAGCGAATCTATATGATAAATTTTCCGACTCACATACTGTGCAATCAATACTTTGATCATATACGCTTCACCTTTCACCAGAGAAATTCCTTCACTAGAGAAATTCTGGTGTAGAACTAATATTCAGTATCGTCACTACTTAATTAATTTTCAGACCATCCAAGCTCTCTGTTACGTTACAGGTTTAATGAAGGGTACAGTTCTCTCAAGTCGAATGTACATTTGCTTGCTCATTAAATCAGTCATCCTGTCAGACTTTCTGAAAGTTTTCCTAAGTTGCTTAATGAAAATAATCACAGTGATAACATGACTGTGATGCTGAGGTCTTTAAACAAACTTGTCACATGTTAACCTTTAACATCCACACAAAAGATTATCAGATTAAAAGGGCATGTTTGATCGGGTGAAGCCATATATAGCTAGAAGTTGGGATTAATCTATACGAGAAAATCTTGCATAGCCTTTAAAAAGTGGTTCAATAGATATTGAACCACTTTTTAAAGGCTATGCAAGATTTTTTTACGTATCCCTTGCACAGTATCAGGTCATCCCAAAATCGAGACAATCTACTCTCGTTATCAAAAGGGCACGTCAATCAAATTATTAATGAAATAATATGCATTTGTACTGATAAGAGCTTTGATTTTACACTCCACACATGTACATAATGTAATATTCATTTATAACACTGAAATGCAAATTCTTTATGTGAATTGTAATATACAGTATAGAGAGATATTTATTCATAATATTGAAATAAATATATATAGGATTGAAATTCAAATTGTAATATTAGTCTAAAGATTAAAGCGATAACTGTTTACCTGTATATTTAACATAACACTGAAATACAAATTGTAATATTATTCTGAAGATATAAGTTAACATTGTTTGCTTTTAATTCTTTATAATAAATTCAGAAACTTATTATGATGTATTTCAAATTAATATTTTCAGAAAAAATCAGAAAAAAATACAGCAGAAACATGGAAGAACTTATCTGCATAATATTCCTGCATCTTATAATGTATGGGTTTAGATGTGCAGATCAAAATGTCTCTTTCTCCCCCCCCCCCCCTCTCTCTCTCCATAATTCGATCATGTTATTTTTCACGATCTCCAATAATATGTTACCATACTCTCGTGATCCATCCCGTCTCTTCTTATTTTGCAACTACGGTAGATTATATATTTGAGTACTTGATTAAAACTTAAGGATTTTGGCGCCAAGAGATGTAAAGCAAAAGGGCATGATTCTGCCCATGCTGATCAATTTCTGGATACTCCACGGAATAACAAAAAGGGTTAAAATGTTCTTTGTCGATAAAAAATGTGGATGTATCAGCATGATCAGTCCCTGTTCCGAAAATCATGAGACCCATACAGGGGCGGATCCAGGGGGGCACACAAATGCAGGTTTGTCAACTTTTGGAAAAGGGAGACCCATATTTTTTGGTCTCACCAGCTCTAGAAAAGTGTCGACAAAAAAAAAAAATCGCCATGGTCAAAATGCATTCTTTTCTTCCAGGGGGGGGGGGGGGGGCACGGGCCGGATGTGCCCCCCCCCCCTAGATCCGCCACTGGACCCATATATACAAATACTGTTTTCTACGTGGTAATTGTTTGGAGTAGAACCGTATCTTGCAAAAAGAAATTATCTAGTTGAAATTACGAACTGTAAGTGGATTACAGCGAGAAACTCCAATTTTCGATGGTTTCAGCTCTGCCTCTCAATTTTTTAAGCATCGTGGAAGCTCATGAAGAACATGATTTGGCATATTACACGCCTGATAGGTCATTTAGCATAAAAAACATCACCACATTTGTAAACATCCAAATTGTCGGTTGGAATTCTCCTGTCTACACCGCAGTGGCGTAAATCCGTTCCGAAGAGGAGGGGGCGGGGGGGGGGGGGGGGTATGATCGCAACCAGAGATTTCTCTCACGAACACACAGACAAGCACACGAACAAAAACACATACTAAATTACTAAACAAACTAAACATACTAAATTCATTTTTAGAACGTTCTAAACCTATTGTTGATATTTTAATATCATTTTCATTGAAGAGAAACTTTCCTACTTGATTGATTGATTGATTCATTTTGTCAGCATTTTCAACAATAATTGATCATAACAATGATTTTTTCCCCTTTAAAAGTGGGGGTGTATTTGTACAGCTATCCCCTTCCGTCATAAGTTTGTGTAGGGGTGTATACCTCTTTTTCCCCGGACTTACGGGAGTCATGTGGCATAAAGGGTAGCTTGGGGAATCAACGTTCACCTACCCGACGAGACGTAAAAATCGATATGTTTTCTTTCCGAATCTCTAGAACAAGTAATGCACCCAAACGAGCATTGCACCATCCGTCTCATGGACTCCTCTTCACAATGCAGATTAGATGTCAAGTGTTTTCCTGCCCTCTTCTCTATTCAACCCTGCAAAAGCATTCATGTTGGTTTTAAAAAACCCATTGGTATTGGTAAAAACATTACTTTTGAGATAAGCTGCATATTAACTGCGTATTTTCTGGCACCTCGTGATTTAGAAGTTCAAATGCTATTTCTATAATACTATATTAAGAAATGTTAAAAGAATTAATCTAATAAAAAAAACTTGTAAGCTTTCCATTGTACAAACTTCAGTTTTATTATATGAATTGTAACTTCAAAGTTCGAAATTTTTATTTTTATCACATAGATGAGCATTTGCTAGCATTAATAATTGGATTAATTATTGTCATATAAATAAATTCGAATTCCATTTCCAATATTTCTTGCAAATTTTATAAATCCTCTTTTTAATGGTTTATTTAACCTGACTACTAAGAAAGCATGGGTATGTTTGTAAGTAAGCAACCAGTGGACCTCTCCGAGGGACTTGGTAACGAGGATTAATGGCTAGCCAAAGGGCACTAGCGCATCCACTTGGTTTCCAACCCGGGTCCTGCAGTTACCACCATAACCACCATCGCGCGTCCGTGAGTGTTTCGACTTGCATTACCAAGGTCAGTGCTGTAGACATAGGCGTACCAGGTGGGGCTGGAGGATGCAGCCCACCCGGGAGTACCAATATTCAGGCAACTTTCACCTCATATTCGTGTAGAAATGTGTTTTAATATATATTTATTGACCGAGTTCTATGATACGTATCATTCTTACACTCTTAAAAAAAAGTTACCCCATTGGTGTTAAAAATAACACCAAAATGTGCTAAAAGGGAACATGGTCGTCTGTGGTGTAAACCATTGCACACCATGAGTGGTTAGATTTTGATTGATACATGTGTTATGTTTTACACATCTAATGTGTAAAATGTTAACACCAAAGGGTGGGGTAACATCTTACCCCAAAACGACCATGTTCCCCTTTTTTACCCCATGCTGTGCAACTTTTAACCACTACCAGCCTGTGTAACAATTCACCCCGCAGCTGTATTATTATTTTACCCCTTAAGTGTTACAGAATTTACCCCATACTTTTTGCCACGCCCCAAAGTGTCACTTTTTACACTAAATGTCTACACCAGGATGTGTCGAGACTACAAGACAAATGCACAATGAAAATTACGTTTTGTTAAACTTGCATTTTAATAAGCATGGAAAAAGTTTTAAACTACTGTATTTAAATATGATCAGAAAGGTTAAATTATTTACATATAATTTACATATAATTATACTCTAAATGCTGGAATGTGGATCAATCACAATAAAAGTAACAATAACAAGCTTCTTTTTTCACAATTTGGTCAATTTTCCAAAAGAAAAGGGCGAAAACTTGTTTTGTGAATTTGTTGGAAAAAAACACTAACTTCAAACATTTTGATATAGTTTTGACAAACGCATTTCCTCTTAAAACTTGCATCTCAATAATGGGAAACAAAACAAACTACAAAAAAATGTTACAACAGACTTTCCAACTATATAACATCATCTGAAAGCTTGATTTTAACATAACAAATGATTTACATATAATTTAGACATAATTATATTATAATGGTGGCGTCACACTATAGATACTTAGGAATAAATCTGGACAAAAATTGAGCTAACTGCATGGCATTTTTGGCTGGCTATGAAAGTATTGGTGCACACGTGCAAATCGGGAAGTTCAGCCCGGGGCTCCTCCGGGCTCCTCCGCCGGACCTCGCGACGGAACGCAGCATCAAACATCCACTTCCAATGTGCAATCAACTCTGAAATGTGCTCTGGGTCTATAACATAGCTTCTGATGCAATAAAAAAATTAATATAATGAAAATGTGAATGTTTTACAATTAAATGAAGAGATGACATCGGCTGGCATCCCCCACGATCTCAGCAACGACTCCATGATGACGATGAACTGTAGTGTAGCTTCACCACTGCACTGCATGTGATCGTATAGCCGGCCGCGTTTCGCGCCTATATACACACACTATAACTGTGAACATGGCAAACAAAGAAGCGGACAAAATATACAGCTCCTCATTGTACCTTCCACACTGGTTCTGGTAGACAAAGAACATCCCTTCATTGCTAATGCTATTATGTAAAAAAATGTAGAACAGGTGTCACATGCATATTCACGGTTCTACTTATTTTACATAATAGCAATGAAGGGATGTTCTTCTACCAGAACAATAGACCTGTTTACTAAGTGATTCAAATTTATGGATGTTTCTTTCCTGGGGACCTAGTAACGTATTTCATTAACCTGCTATTAATGATGAACTACAATACTTGGAATCCAGTTTGCATACATTACTTGTTGCTATGTCTGACAAGCCTCTGGCAAGCTTTCAGGATGTCAAGAACAACCTTTGTTTCAAAAGTATGTAAACAGGTCTATTGTGGAGGGTACAATGAGGAGCTGTACATATTTTGCCCACTCTCTTTTGTCATCGTGTCCAAGTGTGTTGATGATTACCACAAATGGGGTAACATTTTGACACGTGGACAAAGTTTGACCAGAATCGGGTTTCTGTTTTTACCGTGGTGCAGGTACGCAGAGTTGCCAACTGTTCCGGAATATGTATGAGGTGGATTTCAAGGCTTTCATGACAAGTGAATAGCGGAGAGCATGGTTATTGTTGTCATGTTTTCTCTCACAAGCATTCAACCGTTGCGTAATTCACATTTTAATTTTGACCTCATGCATATTCCGGAACGGTTGGCATCTCTGTAAACGTTTAACTCGCATGCTGTGTACCCTTGTTTCATGCTTCTACACAGATATGTGTACATTTTGACACATATTCTTACCACAACTGTTTAACCACTGTTTTTTACCACCTGTTCTAAGAGTGTATTGTTTGGAATCTAATCAGCTTTATGCTGGTTACTTGTAACAAGGTTTTATTAAGCAATGGCATTTTAAAGTTTTCGTGAATATCATGATACTGACACAATTGAACCCGGCATTAAGCGTTGCCTCAATTATAGAGGTTTGCACAGACAAACCTCTTTTCTTTGATTTAGCTGTATTCGATGCTTTCTGTAAATGAAATTCCATCCTTCTCCGGATAATATATGACCAGACATGTGCCACTGGACATTAAGAAGCTCAAACATGCACGGAATAGCCTACAAAAATGTGTGAAATAGAGCAGCACTTAGTTTTTTGAAACTAAAACCAAATGCACCCTTTTGTAAATACATGTCCTTCCCGAGCAGAGTTGCTCCTACTGGAAGGTACTGTGTGTTGACATCAGTACAATAAAAATACAAATAGAGCTGGATGGTGATGAAGTTAGGCTTTTATCTAATCTTAACTCAGATTGTATACATTTGGTTTAGGAACGGACGCCCTTGGAATATCAAATATTTGTAATATTGATATATTATCTTAAATTCTTGCTAACGCTTTTCCAGAAACGAGAGTGCGCTGCAATACGATCTAATATGTGAAAATACAAATACAGGTTCACACTATCTAAAGGGTTATTGTACCTCAGGGGTTGCGGTTTTCTGACATTTTTTTGTGCAAGCTTTAAAAAACAGACGAGTATTTATCATAAAAATATATAGTCTAAAAGCAAATGGGAACGCTTTGCATCTACTACGTTATCCTTGGGTAAAGGGTAGAAATGTCCTAAATCTAACAAAATCTCGCTTCCGAAGAGCAATCTGGCAAAAGCCGGGGGACATTTGCAAACCACGTTTTTTACGTTGTCGTCTCTGTACAAGATAAATTAACCATGTACCGCATTTTTTCTGGACCTTAAAATCATCTCTTATATTTTGCACAAAAGAAATCCTTGATACGTCCTTCAAAGACTCCATACCAAAACTATATAAATAGAACAGGACGTCTTTTGCTTGATCATATTTTATTTGTTTAACAAGATTTACTTGTCCTTTTTCCATATGGTGACACTTAACCTCTCATATTACACGCTTTGTTTTCGGTACGTAAAGGTCAGGGTACCAGCGAAAATAACACTTTTGGATGGAGCACACTTTTGGACGGAGCAAGTGGACCTTATAAATACCTGTAACTATGTGTTAACCAAAATGGCTTTTCGGGAAAGTCCAAGCTATTCAGTCCTTATGTTACCGACCACATCTAAGAGTATAGTATATCTTATGATTATCAAGTGTATAGTCATCCAAGAGCTTGTATCACACCAGCTATTAAGTGCAAAATTTGATGTCCGCTTATGTTCACAATTTCATCATAATATCATTCTTTAATAATTGATAACGTATGGGACATACATTGGACTTGCCCTTTTCACATTCAAGAAATCATCGAGATCGTAGAGATTATAGAGGTGGCCGGCCTTATGCTCTCTCTACGAATTGGGTAAGAATCTGACCCATTTATTTTACCAATTTCTTTTAAAATATGGCATACGTGTCGTCTGACGTATGTTGATCTCGTTGCTGTGACTAGTATGGATTATATAGCTCTCGGGGCACACAATGAAATTGCACCCCCCCCCCAAAAAAAAAAAAAAAAAAAAAAAAATATATATATATATAGCAAACAATTATGTTGCAATATATTTGCATTTTCAACCCTATAGAGAGACATCATTTCATACAAACTTAATGTATAGGGAAATTCGCAAGGGAGCACTATACATCGAACAACACAGTTTAGAATCTTGAATGTTTTCCTGTTCACTTTTTTCTCAAAATCTGGGGTGCAGAATCAACGGGAACATAGGAAAAATATAGCCGAAGAATTTAGCAGGGCAACCGAACCTTTGAAAATGCTATTTTTACACTTTATCCTATATTGGGGGTCATTATTTTTTTAATTTTATGCAATTGGGAGCAAAGCAATGAGAATTATATGTTTTCTTAAAATTTTGAATACTTAAAAACGTTATTTATTTATTACGTTATTTATTATTTATATCCTGTTATGGATCTGATTCATGAGATCCTGAAACAACATAATATGGGAGGGAACAAAGCAACCGAGCCTTTTAAACCCTCAAAAAATGTATTTCTAATCCACTTTACCCTGTGGATAGGGGTGCATAATCCTCAAGGTTCATAATTTTTCTTCCTTTCTCCCTTTTTTTCTTTGTGCGCCCCTCCAAGTGCATAATTTCCACCCGCATTCTCAAAGTAAAGCCCTGTCAACATTCAATTTTCCGGAAATTGATCAGGTTTTCGAGTGGGCGATAAAGGCCCGAGGCGCTAGTGCTGTCCCTGCAGTATCATTACAACTGTTAAACGTTTGTTTTGGCTCATATTGTGTTACAAATATCCTTTTGTTTTTATTCCTGGTCGAAATCAAAGAAAATGGTCATTAGTGGGGTGGGTTAGGGTCAAAATTTTCGATTATCGTGACACGCTGGACAAAAGCACCGTTTTTGGTGTGAAGCTTCATTAGGGTATATAAAATGATTTCAGTCGAGGAGCCCTCTCGAAATATGTCTGTAACAATGGCAACAGGCAAATATCCGAGATAACCGCCATAATTATGCTGGTCTTCGGTCACGTCAGACGAAATCATATTTCAGACGCCCAAAAGCATCATTTTTGGTGTGAAGTTTCCTTAGGGTATATAAAATGATATTAGCCAAGAAGCCCTCGCGAAATATGTCCGTAACCATGGTAACATGCAAATATTCAAGATAACCGCCATTTATTCTGGTATTCGGCCACGTAAGACAAAGCTCTATTTCATGACGCTCAAAAACACCATTTTTGGTGTGGCTTCCTTAGGGTATAGAAAATGATTTTAGCCGAGGAGCCCTCGCGAAATACCACCCGCTTTAAAAAGGTAATTTCCGCGAAAAGCTGAAAACATCAGTTTCCGACTGAGGCGTACAATTTCGTAAATTTATGAATATATAAAAGCAGTGGAACTATTGTAATATATATATATATTATCGCCTGAAAGATTATTAAATGTTACCCCTTCATATTCGCCCAACTTGTACATGTAAACGTGGCTAGAGTAGTCAATGGACGCACCCAAGGGAAAGATGGTCCCATGTACTTATAAGAGAGAAGGTCATTTGCCAAGGAATTGTGCAAAAGATAAGAAATAATGTGTATCAGTCCCTTTCAACAGTTTGGGTAATCGACTAAGCTAGAGACATTTGAATAAATTGGGGGTCAAATTATTAGGAGTATTAGGATAGGAATACAAAATTCTTCTTCATTTTCTCATATGTTTAGTTTCTATAAACCTGAAAAAAAGTCGGAAATCGAGTTTGATTGAAAATGTTTCTGGAATTACTTAATATTATCATTTTATTTAGAAGCATTAGAGAATCCCTTTACTTGTTTATTAGGATAAACAAGTAAAGGGATTCTCTAATGATTAGAGAATCATTAGATATGTAAATTTGGTATGAGTTTATAACTGAAATCTTGCTACCGTAAAAAAAATCTTTGTTCCAGTGACTCCCTTTTCCCCTTAATGTTACAAAAAATGTTAGCTATACATTTGGTATCATTTTAAAGTCTGTAAAATCTTCTCTGAAAAAACAACAACAAATTCATTAATTTTGGGATGTTTATAGCAGTACTGCTGAATATTGGGAAAACTCGGAAGTTACATTTTTCAGTATGCATCGCTATTTTCAACGGAGGACCCTGATTATTTACTCTTGTTCCAAATAGGCTAAAGAAAAAGATTTACAATTTCAATATGAATCATGCACAATAATTAGATTAAGAATTTCCCCTAGGCTTTCATGTTGTTTATTTTTGTTTGATTGTGCCCATCCCCTTTAAATTAGACGTTTATACTAAATTCTTCTTTTTCGCCCTACACAATATACACAAAACTTTTAACGCAGTTCCATGAATCTCCATGACAAAGTATGTGTCTTAACAAAATTAAAGATGAAAAGAATTGAAAATAGTATACACATAAACCCTGCATTGCATTATAAAACACAAAGTGCTACATTTCTTCTTGTACCGACGGGAATAATAACACAACCGATGGCTCACACATAACCAATCAAAATGTAGGTAAAACAAAAAATCTGCATACTTTGATGTTTGAATGAACAGATTTATTCAAATATTTCTCGAGATATATCAAAAAGCTTCAGGGGAACTTACTTTTTTTCGATTGGTTGACGAAACGTTTACCGTTTCCCAACACGTAATGCAAAAACTGTCTTTCCAAGTTCACGCTTCTTGCTCTTTAATCTTATTGCTACATATTTTCTGGTCCAATAAAATTATTTCTAACCCATTAGTTTAAAATTGTTATCGCAATGTTCGTACCGGTGGAAAATGATATTAGGGTTTGTTTCATTTATGGAATTGGGAACCCCATTTCCTTTCCGTAATTACAATACTTCGGATTAACGAACCTTAGGAATTATCGAAGTTTTGATTTAATGAACTTTTGGATCAACGAACCTTTGACATGAGAAAAACTGGATGAACGACGTTATCTCCGTCCACTTGAATTCCATTAATATTTCACCATTGCATAATTTATGCTTTCTGTCCAGTTTTGCACAGGAATAGGCTGGTTAAAACTACTGTATTATTATACACTAAAGGAAAAAAGAAACTTATAAAAGTTCAAGAGATCACCAAATTAAATTCTCTGCATGGAAATGTACCAAATTTGGATATAATGTTGATTCAATGCATGGCTTTAAATGACAGTCAATAACAAAAAGTTTTCTTCAATGCCACAAAAGAAATGTGCACTGAAGCAAAGGACTCTCTAATCCCCAAGTCACAAAGACAAACTGCAGCCTTGTACACCATATGCATGTCAATGAATGAAACAAAAGAATTTCAAAAGGGATTTGCACCCCTCGAGCAAGAGGATATTGATGTTCTGCCATGGTGCGCCCGTTCACCAGACCTTTCCCCAATTGAACATCTCTGGGAAGAGCTTGGTCGACGTGTGTCAACCCATCAATCAACCCATCAATAGGGAGACGCTCATTGCAGCACTGCAAGAGGAATGGAACAATGTTCCCCAGGCTACCATCGCGAATCTGATCGGAAGCATGCGAAGACGGTGTACAGCTTGCCAGCAAGCTAGAGGTGGACATACTGGCTATTAATCTGTTTGGATATGAACTTGCAAATCCCTTTTGAAATTCTTTTGTTTCATTCATTGACATGCATATGGTGTACAAGGCTGCAGTTTGTCTTTGTGACTTGGGGATTAGAGAGTCCTTTGCTTCAGTGCACATTTCTTTTGTGGCATTGAAGAAAACTTTTTGTTATTGACTGTCATTTAAAGCCATGCATTGAATCAACATTATATCCAAATTTGGTACATTTCCATGCAGAGAATTTAATTTGGTGATCTCTTGAACTTTTATAAGTTTCTTTTTTCCTTTAGTGTATATTTCCATTTCTCATATCGGTAAATATGACAAC
The DNA here is from genome assembly GCA_025617745.1 of Heliocidaris erythrogramma. Lineage (NCBI taxonomy): Eukaryota > Metazoa > Echinodermata > Echinoidea > Camarodonta > Echinometridae > Heliocidaris > Heliocidaris erythrogramma. Next base: position 17,591,376 of record CM046868.1, on the reverse strand, counting down.
GTGAAACTCTTATTTATATAAGATGAAAAGTGAAATTACGAAGACACTCTATGACCAAGTATTACGTAAATCAATGTAGAGTTATGCATTAAATTTGGGTTGATATAATTATTATTTCTGTGTTCAAAATGAAAACACTGACATGTTTAAAGCGCATCTTCACATACTAAGGTAGAGATAATTACTCAATTCTTAAAAGAATAAAATATGAAAATTAGTAATTATTAAGGCATCCTGTGATCAGGACATTCCTAGATTAGTGAACAGGATTTAGGACATTGATAGTGGGATTTAATGAATTATCAGACCTTAAAACTTGATTCTCTCTTATTTTATCCAAAAATGTTAAAATTGGCATATTTAAAGCACATTTTACGTAGGAAATTTTTTACAAGGTACAAATTACTCCACCTTCTTAAAATCAGGTGAGGTATTGGAAGTAGCATTATGCAGACACTCTGTAATCAACTATCAAATCAAAATATACGTCAGCCTTTGATTTTGGCGTGAGGTGAAATTTAGATTAAATTACCGTGGTTTTTTTTCTTCTTCAATTTCTCAAGAAGGGGGAAAATTGATGATTTTTAGGTTTATTTTATATATTAAACACATTACTCCACACTCTCGAAATCGGATACTGAAATTTGCACCATAGATGCACTTTGTGACCGATTATTGATTGAAAATAGGTTAGGTTATTGACATTAGCCCAATATGAATTTAGGTTTCAATTAACGTTTTTTTATTTGAATTTTCAAAGAAAATGTGAAAAATTGCATATCTTAGGTGTACTTTTTGCATAACAAGTACACATAACTCATCACTTTTGAAATCAGCTAACGAAACGAAGGCACTCTATGACCAAGTATTGATTAAATATAGGTTTGGTCATTAATGTTAAAGTTATTGTCTTTTTCTTGCAAATTTTCAAAAATGCGAAAATTGGCATATACATACTGTAAGGCTACTTTGACATAAATACAAATAAATACCCAGCAATTTTAAAATTCAGATATCGAACATAGCGCTGTGATAGCCCAACATGCCCAAGTATGATTTGAAAATACATTTAGTCACGTAATATTTTGTTTGTCAATATTAGCATTGAAAAACACACTTTTTAGACAGAAGTTAGAAAATGGTAGTTTTTTACAGACATGTGCATAAAAAGTGTAAGACACTCCACACTTTTGAAATCGTAAATCAAAAGTAGACACGTGAAGACACTTCCTGACCAAATATTAGCTCATAAAACGTTGGCCCATTTTTGTTATACTCTGTTGAATTTAGCGTAAAATTGCATTTTTTTCAAATTTCTCAAAAATCAAAAAACTTTCCTCGTAAAAATATCACCATTTAGTCTAATCATTCATTATTGAATTTTATATCAGAAGCACCAACAACGTAAAAATACATTGTGACTAAAATTTCAAAGAGATCGGGTCATTTGACCTAGGTAAAAAATGTATGTAAATTTGGGCGTTTTTCGTAAATTAAAAGTGTAAAAATAGGCTACAGAGGGCGCATTTTTGGTTGGGGCGGTAAAATCACAGATAGGAATGGTGGAGCGGTTTCATAGCTATTTTTTAAAAATGCTTCAAAGGACTTGATCAAACTTTAAAATATGAGTGCAATTTGCCGACCCCCATCTTCCGACCCCTGCCTGATTCTTTCAGACAGTAGCTCTTAAACACTGACATGCAGTACATACAGAGCTATCGCGTGTGTCTCATACACTGAATATTGATGACTGTAACGGTCCATCGGACACTTTTGAGCTTGCCAAAATCCCAGTCTATAACTGAATACATTTCTTGAAACACAGCTCTGTCGCCTTGTCGCCTTGCGGACAACCATACTCTACTTATGAGTAATCATTGTAGCTTTAAGAGAAATAGAATGTATCATATTTAAATATAAGGTATATGGGCCCCCAGCATATTCCTGAAATAAGAAATCAAACATAGAATCCATAATAGCCGCCGTTTATGTTGAAAGTGTAATTGTTCTGGACTTTTAAGGCTTAGTAGCATCCGATTTCGCTACCAAAATATATGTCAGTATTACAATACTGACATATATTTGTGGTTAATATATATTATATCGTTATGGTTAAACATAATCCAGACTACGGAAAGGCGGGCTAGCGGGCTCCCCCGCCCCTACCGCCTCATACCCTATGCTTATTGGTGCTTTATACACAATCACACATGCGATATAGATATATCACATTTGTAATAGTAAATTCAATAAGGTATTGTAATTTATACCTATCAATGTATTCATTTGATTTTCAGTATAGTGTGCAAACAGTTATACATTAAAGGAGAATTAACCCCTGATTACAAATTTACTTCTATTGGAAGGTGTAATATATTCATACTTATTGGCCTAAATCATTTTCTAATAAGATATCAGAAAAGGGTATAAATAAAGATATTCCAACACCCGGTATCGTCTCCTTCTCATTTACATGGGGGCTGTCATTTTCTTGCTGATTTGGAGTTGTACGTGAACCATTGAGAAATGTTCCAGTCAGGAAGATATTTTGAATCCAAGACCTAAATTGATTTTCTTCATTACCTAAAATCCCACATGTAACGAAAAATATAAAGTGGGTGTTTACATGTATAATGAAAATTAAATATTTATAATGATATTTTTGAATTGTCTGGTTTTGCTTAGCATTTTCTTGGGTTTGCCAAACAGAGCAGAACATAATATATGCAGCATGTATTCTGACTTTTCAAGTCCATTATCCGAAAGCAGGTGAATGCATAGTTTGCCGCTATAGATGCCCAGGGAAGAAGCATCCATAAAATTGAATTAATTTGCTCCGTCCCATACGTCACAGTATCGAGAAAATAGATTTCGATTAAGCGAATATCGATTTTCAACAGAAATATATATGGAAAGCTTCAGTTTAAAAATAAATTGACATATCTATTCTGTATTTTTAATCTCAAATGGGTTTTTAACATTGGGCATTTGGATTAAGAAAATCTTCTTGCACACATAAACAAATGGCAGCCCCCATGTGCTGCTAGCAGACGATACATATTGCTAGCAAATGATAAATTTTGCTCAGAAAATCTTGATTCGTATCGATCTCGTATTATTTTGACGCCAAGCCATATAGTCTAACACCTTTGAACACTATCGTCTTTATTTTATGAGGTTAATTCTCCTTTAAATAATTATAGAGTGGGACAGAGAGATTCTACTGGGAAAATGAATAATCGCAGTCGTAGGACTGAATTGACATGAATTATATTTAAAAAATATCTTTGCAAAATGACAAAAGTATTTTTTTAATGCGATATGATCTAAATGATAGAAATTAAAAGACCTTCATTATTCAGAAATTAGAATATCGGGGGGGGGGGGGGGAATCTGCATTATACTTCAAGTTCATCATGACTCCAATAAAAACTTAAATGTTTGTGAAAGGAGCATCATTATGCATTCTTTTATATCTGCGACATACATCGATGACTTTTATTACTGTTGCAGAGTTTATTACTATACTTTCATTCACAAACTAAAACAAAAATTTATTCATGTCAGGAATGAGTGGAACGCTTTGCCAACTATTTGGCTGTGGTTTCATTTCATTTCCTAGCTGGAATGCAGCTCCTTTTACAGTGATTGTTATGGTTGGTTGGTTGGTTCTTGATATGATGGCGCTCTCAAATCTCTTCAGATTATTTGTTATGTGTGTGTGTGTGTGTGTGTGTGTAATTGGGTTTTTACAGACGTGTAACAATCAGATATGATTATCTACGTCTGGGGACGGACCTTTAACGTCATCATCCGAAAGACGTGACTCAGTCTCGAACCTGGGTCCGCTGAATCAGTTTATAACTTCCACTGTTAGCTGGATTACAGGCGCGCGCCACAACGCCCAGTTGTCCTAGCAAAAATTTTTATCTAAGTGAGGGCGCCCTTTACAGATATTATTAAACAGGCCTTTTATTTTATGAAATAATCTTGATAATTTCATTTGAAATTTATGCTTCCTATGAAATTATTTAACCCGAAAAGATTGTTTATATCATATGGGATGGCGGCCATTATGGATTTTTGCATTTTACTCGACTACCTTTAAAAATTTTCTCGACTAATATTTATTAGTAGGTCACAAGGAGTGTTCATGCCAAATTTGGTGCTTTTGTCCGCTCTGTCGCGAAAATTTCCCTAACACACCCACTACAAGGACGAGTCTCATTCTGTCCAGAGCATCTCTCTCTCTATTTATTCCATCCTCGCATTTTCTTTATATGAAAAAGGGAAAATTTCCCTAACACACCCACTACAAGGACGAGTCTCATTCTGTCCAGAGCATCTCTCTCTCTCTCTCTCTTCTCTATTTATTCCATCCTCGCATTTTCTTTACATGTAAAAAGGGTATTCCTTTAAGATCACAACCTACATGACCAATGTGGTACAGTTTTCATTTTTGTTTTCTTTCTCAATAATTCTTACCCTTTTATATTGATTCACAGATCTTTTCTCGTGGCAATATTGAGGCAACCTTATTTCCATGAAATCAAGAGGATCGGGCAAAATCACAACATGTCCATCAATTTCAACAACACCACCATCATAGATGATGGTTCCTCTGAGTCAGCTGAGGCAGGAGGTTACGAAGGCACCCATCCTGCACTTCTTGCCATCTATGTCTTCATCGCCTTGCTGGGAGTTATCGGGAATGGCCTCGTAATTTTCGTCCTGGCCCGCGTTCCGTCTCTCCGATCGTTCACCAATGTCCTCATCACGAACCAATCCGTCATCGATTTCACCAGCAGCATCATCTTCTTCTTTCTCTACGTAACACCCAGACCTAAACTACCTGTTAATCCGCAGTTTGCAGCGTTCGTGTGTAAGTTCTGGTACTCGGAGTATCCCCTCTGGGCCATGTCGGTGGCATCCACCGTCAATCTGGTCTGTCTGACCGTGGAGCGTTTCTTCGCCGTCATCCATCCGCTGAAATACAGGAACCGTTTCACCATCAAACGTGCTCGGTTATTGTGCCTGTTGCCGTGGATAATAGGTCCTCTGCATGAGATACCCTGGATGATGGTCCATCAGATTTCGGGAGAGATAGCCCTTGATGAGGACAACGTCACTATAGACAGTCGCGAATGTTGGGCCACGTGGCCAGAGGAGCCTGTAGGCTTGCAGAAGGCATTTGGTTGCATCGTTTTCATCGATCATTACCTGGTGCCTTTGACGATTATGGTGTATGTCTACATCCGCATTGTAGTACGACTTCGTGCGGACATGCCGAGCTTGCGGATGGGAGTTGGGGTGTCATCCAGCACATTGCCTACATCGCGAAAAGAAAGCAACGCCGGCAGTGATGTACCGAAAAAATCATCCAGCATGAAACTCCCGTCGCAACCTCGACGTCGTTTTGCCATCATGGCCTCTCGAAGTGTCCTCAAGACAATGGTCATCGTATCTTTGGCTTACCTGATCTGCTGGGGACCTAATGAAATTCTCTACCTAGTTTTCAATCTCGGGGTAAAAGTTGACTTTTCAAGTGTGTACTATTACACAACTGTTATCTTTGTACTGTGCAACATGTGTTTGAATCCCATTATTTATGCTTTCCATTACGGGGAGTTACGGCGGGGTGTTATCTTGGCATGCCACTGTTGCGCGAGGAAGATCCCGGTTTCCTCACGAACCACGATGCAAAGTCGGAGTTACAGCTTAAATGTCAATGGAAGCAGTAACGATGCTTATGAACAATCTAACAGTAATAGGGTGTGATGTGACTGGGATCAGTCAGTTCATGCCTTACTGAGACACTGAATATGCCATAGCACCTTTTGACATTCGAATCAAGTCGTTTCAACGCTTGCGCAGCTAAAAACTAGCAAATGACTATACCAGTAAATTCAGTGAAGCACCATTATAATGCATAAGTATGCTGCATCGAGGATAATCGCTATTGAAATCACATTTTGTGATACAGTTTATTGCACGTGGTCGAGACGTTACAGAAAGGTAGATTAAGCGACAAGGGGTTAAAATCAGACGGTCTTGACTCTTGACGGTGTCGACAGTCTTGCCTTTCAGCTAGTCAGATATTGAATGCAATATGTTAAACTCACCTAGTTGCATATTCTTTTGCACGTGCCTTGATCGCATAGTAATGATTTAACATGCAGTAAACATGACTATGGGCGTTGAGTGGATATACGGTATTCCTAAAGCCCGGCTCGCACCAGGGAGCTTACGAAACAAACAGGACGTGAGAGCAACAGGACGGGAGAGAGTTATTCGACTCGCACTCTTCCAGTCTTGCTTTTCAATCAAGTTACGAAAAAGTGGACGGCGACGCGCTGCAGTGTTCGGCTTTTTCGCTCGAGAACCGTCCTGAAATCAAACAGGACGGAGAGATACTCCATGTCGCGCATGCGCACATCGATTTTTCGCTCAACTCCCCGTCTTCAAAGGCTCCCGTCCTGAAATCGTAAGCTGGTTAAGAAGTTATTTGCTGACCGTACGACAGCGTCAATGACTGGTTTGTCTTTTGCGCGTCATGAAAGAGTGATATCTTTGAAAAAGTGACTGCAAAATGAACAGTGCAAATTACTGATTTTTTATTCGATGTTGATTTATTTATTTCTCTTTATGATCTTTTTTTTCTTCAAACATATTTTACAAACAGATTACAACATGATAAATAAATATTAAAGGGCCCCTGCAACCAAACCCAACAAGAATGCAAGTTTTTTGCTGTTGATGTGCAGGGATCGATGCATACAACTAATATTCTGTTATTCAAACATCTACATACGTTTCATAGATTTTAAAATGTTTTTTGAAATATATTTTCCAACCTCCTAAGCTCCACCCTAAAAAAAAAAGCTCCAGATCTCATTCTGCAATGACATCATCTGTTAATTATCAGTCAGTTACACTAACATTCCACAATACACAGTGGAATGTAACTTTCCCCACCTCAGCACATGCCCACAATAAAATAGCATGCTTTCAGACAATACCTCTCATTACCATTCTTTTCCTGGTGATGCTACAGCATGTCTGACATAGCAACTACTATGAAGGCATTGTGTGGTCTATTAGAACATATGTAGCTTTCTACATACCACTGTCTCTCCTTAGCTCACTAAAGATTGACAGATGATGTCACTGCAGGATTCAGATCTGGGGCATTTTTTTTAGGGTGGAGCTTAGCATGTTTGAGAAAATGATTTTTAAAAATATTTAAAAATCTACGAAACATATTCAGATGTTTGAATAACAAAATATGCGTTGTATGCATCCCTGCACATCAACAGAAATCAACTTGCATTTTGGTTGCAGTGGACCTTTAATACATTATCAAGTAACGTAATTACGTTGTATAGTGAACGTAAATGAATCATAAAGAAGGATTGTCACATAAGCAAAGCTTGATGGCGTGACAATCCTTTACAAAAGATAATAACTGGCGTTTGGGTTCGTCACATGCTCGATTAGCGCAGGTAATGACGCAATCAAAATGATGCCTCGTGTGAGCCGAGCTTAACAGATCCGAATTTGTGTAGACTGGAGGGGGATTCTTAGGGGTTGTGACTGTGACACAATGCTCGAAAGCTTTGGGAACGATTTCTCGTTTCACTTGGGTCTTTGTTCACAAACTATCTGACCTGGAAAAAATATTCTGAGAACATGGTGATTGCAAAAAAAAGAGGATTTTTCGAGGTGTAATTAAATTAGGTGTTTTTAAATATTCATCAATCTTTAGGTATTTTTAAATGAATACTTGAAAGGGTTTATTTCAATTGTGCAATGAGCAAAATCAAACTATGACGTTTTCCTGTTAGTTTTTTTTTTACTTTCAGCCATCCTGTCACAGAGGCATGTAATGATATTTTTTCTTCTTGTTTGTTTTGTGTGTGTGTGTGTGAGGGTGTGTGTGTGTGAGAGAGAGAGTGAGGGAGATAGAGAGAGAGAGGTATCAGGCTTCTTCAGACATTCTTTAGAAGGATCTTTATCTTATTGTTTATTGTGCCTATTTGAAATCAGTGTTCTTTGTATATGCGTTTAAAGTGACCCAAGTTAATTTGATAAAAATTATAACTGATATGATTACGCTCAAATACATAAATAACTCTTATATTTAATCCAAGAATGAAAAGTGATAATACACAACAAATAATTGTCTCAAAAACAGCAGTAATCCCTAAGAACCAGTCTACCATTTTCAAAAACCAATCTTCCCTTTTATGTCATGAAATTTTGATCGAAATTGGTCAAATATACAAACTCACCTACAAAATACATCCCTGTCCTTTAAAAAGGACATCAAATATGATAAAATGATGCTGTTTTATATTTTGAAACATGATTTATGGGTCACTTACTTTTGAATTTTGAGACAAATCGTCCCAGTAGGGTCAGATGAATGATTGATTTCTTAAAGAAATGCTAGAATAAAGGAACCCAAGCGTCTTCATCCGATGCCGTCTGTAGGATGTAGCAGTGGCAGTTTTAAAGGAGGCACTTCCGGCCGTGCCCCTTTTAAAAACAAAGTGTTAATTGTGCCGCCCCCACCCCATCTTTAGACATGATGACCTTCTTCTTTCCCCCATTTTTTTTACTTGTCAGAAAATTATGGAGGAAGACGGGAGCCCAAAATCTGATGACCTTTGTTGTTTCTTGCATGTCCGAAAACTTTGTGAGATTAGTGCCCCCTGTTTACAAAATCCAGGATCTGCACCTTAGATGCAGGGTAGTGGAATACACCATAGAAAACATGATAAATGGGAATTATGCAATATGTTATCCTAAATTACCTAACTGTTGATTGCAATTAAAAAATAAAAAAGGGGAATTTGGAAACTTTCGAAGAAAACCAAACCTCAAAATCTAGCTTTAAAAATGAAGTTTTATTGCTATGCCGATGTTCACATTTTCTTATATATCGTATTTAAGAAGATTTTAGTATTCACAAAATTCATCACGCTGAACATCATTAACAGACTATTATGATTAACGCAATTTCATGAAATTTAATTAGTTTGTTTTGGGGGGTAATTATATGAAGCTTTCAAAGATATAATACTCGATTTATGTCATTCATGCTTCTGTGGTACTTCTGTGTGCGAATTACAATATTATCATTCCTTCAATCGCGCTTTCTAATACAAATAAAATCAAGCATTATGGTAAAAGTGACGCCAATGGGCGATTAATTTTTAAATAATTATTAACTTATTTTCCAAGCATCCACGAGAAATGTAAGGAAATGGGGAAAATTGAGTTACTGAAGCAAACACCTCCATACAGTTTGAAAAACCCTTCAGTATTCATTTGCTTAATGTAAAGCCTTCATTTTTATAAGAACAAAGAAGGTAACGCTGGACTGTGGTGACCGCCCAGTGGTGTGTCTGGAACTTCCTGCACTGGTTTTAGGTGCTTTATGTTTCGCTTGATGATGTAGATTTTTATAATGCGCATACAACGCTCTGATTAGTTTGTGCAATGTATATAAAAGTGCCTTATGCCGTGTGCAGAAACTGTGAATTTTTGTGTAAGCAATTGTGTACATAGGAGGAAATGATTATATATTAATTGAAATGATCAACCAAAAAACAACAAATGTCAACAAAATAAAAGTTAAAACATGGGATGAAATGAGCAAGAAATGAAGTGATGTTTTATTTATTTTCTATTTTAACTTGAATGTCTACATGCTCTAATACTAAGTCTCTTTCTAGCTGTCCCTCTCTCTCTCTCCCTCTCTTTCACACACACACACACACACACACACACGCACGCACACACACACACACATTCAGTACTCACTGTCTTCCCCATGCGACTATATCCCTATGTGTCCTCTATATCCTTTAACCACCCTCATTTTATCCCTCTCTCTCAACCTCTTGCTCTATATTTTTAAATATTAGCACTCTCCCCTCGCCTCTCACTTTGCCTCTGTTTCAGTAATTCGCTATCTTTCTTTCCCATTCCTCCCCACACCGCTATCTCTCTCTCTCTCTCCATCTGTCTTTTTTTTCTCTCTCTCTTTACATCTGAATACATCATTAATATTGGCGATCGGTTCAGAATAAAAAGTGTATATATTAACATATATCAGACGAATAGAACCAAGTATGACCCTCCCCCCCCCCCCCCCCCCCTCTCTCTCTCTCTCGCTCTCTCCCTCTCATTCCTCCACTCCCCTTTTCTCTATATATCTCTCTCTCGCCATCTCCATCTCCTCGTATCTCTATCCCCCGCTCTCAGCCTATTATCCCCATCCCTACATTATACACAGGGTGTAATAATTGAACACCATCTCGGTATCAATATTGGGCTACACCAATAAGTGATAAAACAACACCAGTTTCATATCAATCTTTAACAGATATCTTGTGTAGCCCAGTATTGATACCGAGTTTAATTAGCATCCTTGTTTTTGCAGTGTACTCCGGTTCCCAATAGAGTACCTCGTTCAGACGTGAAATATGTATCTTTTTATTTCACATAACGTCCACCTTGCATTTGCCAAATACCATGTAGTTATTATTAACAAAAGCATATTTGCTTAGCTTATGTGCATCTGTATCCCTTTTTGAAAAAAAAAACAAAGTTTAAAGAAAGTTTATTTATTTATTTCTGATATTTATACAGGGTGACTCAATATCACCAATATTGGTGGTCTTCCATGAGGCCCTGATATCAATAGTAAGTAACAATAATATTCAACAAAATCATGAAAATAAATAACAAAAAATAAATAAGAACATATATATATTATATATATATACATGTATATACAAAGAATATGGTATATCAACATTGGTTTCTACGAAAATATTGAAATTGTTGCACATTCCTATCATCTTAATTCATAATGTATAGACGGTGATATTTTCTAAAATCTGTTGAAAAATAAACATTTATATATGGGTTATTTTGAAATGGCATTGTATAGTTTTGAAAGTACATACAATAAGTTTAAAGACTACTTTAGCTCAGTATAGAAACAAAATTGTTATATACATATTTACAAAACATATTATTATTATTACACAATTATTGCATGTAATATATTATAGCAATCGAATGTACAGTGTCTCTTATGAAACAATAAAATACAGATTATCTATTATTGATTATAAATGATATGAAATCATTCATACATTTTGAAAAGCATTATGTCATCGTACATTTTTGGGCAAAGAAACAAACCATCAAACATATTTTGCAAATTAGGGCAACAAAAAATGATATATTTCTGATGTAGACAAATATAAAATAGCATCAAGTGAAATTTTCTAGCAATAAGAATGAATATGACTCATTTACCATGCTGTTATGTAAACGAATCAAACCAATACCTTGTTTTCACAAGAGAATGCGTAGAAATGCGATAAGGAATGAGAGTAAAACTTCAGCTAAGAAACTGAATAAAATTCCTCTTGCCATTCTCATTGTGAACAGATATTGCAAGATCTTTTGAACATATATTTAAATGTGTTCACAGAGCTTGCCATTTTTAGTGATCTGTCCAACTGATTCCATGCTATAATTGAAGATACGACGGGGCTCTGTTTAAAGCATTCTGTTTTATACTTTGGCACAGAAAGTAAACATTCATCTGCCTGCCTCGTATGATACTAATGAATATCACTTACTTTGACTAAACTTCCTTGTAAATAGGATGGTCCCAAATTGTGAACATCATAGTAACACGCTGAAATTCAAATCGTTTCTCAATTGGCATCCATTTCAGATTGCTAATTAATTCACTTGATGGAGTGTCATAACTTTTGTTTGAAATTATTCTAGCAGCTCGTTTTTGAACTTTCTGAAGCTTATACGTTTGTTCCTGATATCGATTTGACCACACAGAGGAAAAATAATCAAAGAGGAGCAACACAAGTGCATTATACAGCATCTTTAAAGATGTTAATGGTAAATAATCCTTCGCTCGTTTCATTACACTGACATTTCTCTGCGTTACCTTTGTTACTTTGTCAACGTGTTTGGACCAGTTTGGACCAGTTTGGATCAGTTCAATTCTTCACCAGTTCAATTCTTCACCAGTTCAATTCTTCACCAAGACATTTGGCGACATTAACTCTTTTCAATACCTTTCCATTTATAGAAACATTGAAGGATGTTTTGTTTAAATTAGCACGCGAAGCTATGACCATCACGCATGTCTTCTCCGTGTTTAGTACAAGGCGGTTTTGATTAATCCACCAATGCGAAAGAAAGTTTTTCTTCAACCTCAGCTACGCTACTTCCACTCACAGTTAAAGTGGTATCGTCCGCATACATATCAACATAACCATCAGATATACAATTTGGTAAAGTATTTACATAGATGGAAAATAATAACGGACCCAAAATAGACCCCGTGGTACGCCCATCAATTCAGTTAATAGATTAGATTTTGCACCTTTAAAATGAACAGACTGTTCACGACCTGTTAAATAAGATCTGAATCAGTTTACACATTCATGTGAACATCCAATAGCAGATAACTTTTCTAATAAAAGATTGTGATCAACTGTGTCAAATGCTTTACGAAGGTCTATGAAAGCGACTCTAGAGATCTGTCTGTTTTCAATGTTCCATGACAAATTATTAACAAATTTCATGAGTGCTGTTGCGGTAGAATGCTTTGCTCGAAAACCAGACTGACTGGAGTTCAATATATTATTATCGTCAATGAATTCAGAAAGTTGGCGATGTACAACCCTCTCTATGATTTTGCTAACAATAGACAAAATAGAAATTGGGCGGTAATTGCTTGGATCAGACATATCACCACCTTAAAATTGGAATTACTCGAGCTTCTTTCCAACCCTTGGGTACACATCCGGTGGTCAAAGATGCATTTATGATATCGGTTAACGATCTCGCTATCACCTGTTTCGTCATTTTTAGAAGACGACAAGAAATGTGGTCATCGCCAGTAGCTTTATCTTTACACATGCTATCAATTTCCTTAATGACGAAATCCTCAGACACATAGTCCGAATTAAATTGTGAGATATGATTAATCGGAGTATCGTCACCGATATGAGATTCAGTTCTAGAACTTTTCAGGTTTTTTGTTATATTGGCAGCACAGGTAGTAAAAACAGCTATTGAAAGCATTAGCTATTTTAGGTGGATCTGATATACGAACACCATCAATTTCCAAACTATGCGGCGATATTTTGCTGGATTTGGGAATTACACGTTTCAGACACTTCCGTATATTGCGAGAATTTCCATGATTTTCTTCAATAAAGTTACAATGGTATTCTTTCTTCCTTTTTGTAATAAGATGTGTAACTTTATTCTTAAGGGCTTTGTAAGTATTCCATAACTCATCGTCTTTTGTAAGAATAGCAGCTCTGTGAACATGATCACGTTGTTTCATTAAATGAACAATATCGTCCGTTATCCATGGGCAAGCATTTTTACGAATTCGCTTGTGGCATAACGGAATAAGCTTGTTCACGACCTTGAAAAAGATGTTCCCAGGTTTTCCAGGTAAGATCAACGTTTCTAATATCTTTGAAAACATGCCAAGGCATAGTTTTTAAATCATCAAGAAACCTTTCTTGATCAAAATTCTTGAATGAACGAAATTCAACCGAGGTGGGATTTTTTCTTTTACTAAAATTGAAGGATTTTACTGCATAGACGAAAAAATGATCGCTAATACTAGTGTGACAAACCCCTGCTTCACGGTAGAGTTCAGGATCGGAAACAAATATAAGATCAATTATTGTACTCGAGTTGTTAGTAACTCGAGTTGGGCTGTTGATCAGTTGACTATAACCATATAGCTTTGAGTAGTAGTCTAGTTTATTAGTATTAGAGTCAGCTAGATTAGGCATATAATTACAGTTAAAGTCACCTAGTAAAATGCAACTTTTGGTAACAGAGCTGGCCAACTCAAGATTTGAATCAAGTTTATCAAAGAATTCGGTTGTCGCATTATAAAAAAGCTCCAGTCAGAATAGGCGGTTTATGTGGATAATGAAGTTCAACCCACAAACATTCTAAATCTTGATGACATAAATCATCTCTCCTCTTGTAGTCAAATCTTTTAGAAATAAAAACAGCAACTCCTCCACCATACCTATTTCTATCTTTTCTTAGTAATATAAAATCATCCAAACATACTTCGGAGTCAATAATAGTATTGTCACATAGAGTCTCACTGAGTGCTATAACATCAAAAGGTGAATTCTTCAATTTCAATTCATGATTTTTCGAGGTAAGACTATGAATATTTAGATGAGCAAACTTAATTCCTCTACTTTTGATTAAAGGTATTGGGCCACTCTCTAACAGTACCGACTTATTTGGAAAATTCGGAACCACATCATCATCATTTATAATTTCAGTGCTAATTGCAGGTTGTGTTAATTTTTCTGTATAGCTATCATAAGTTTCTTGTTCAGTCTCTCTATTGACAATACTTTGACAATTATTCAGTCTATGACTTTCACTGATAATGTAATTATACGTATTGGTGATTATCCGTTGAGTACCATCCTTACGAATTGCAGGTATTCGTGCCACTCCTGTCTGGTAGGTTTCAGTCGGGCTTTGTTGGACGTTGTGCAGAAATCCAGCCCTTCTGATATTTCTTCAGGAGACATACGCCGTCCGTTCTGACCACCACGTTTACGCCACACTCTCATCTGGCTTCGTCGTCGCCTCTGATCATGAGCTGCCTGCTCGGCTGATACTTCCTTCAGCTGGTGCTGTATATGGCGTCTGAGGTTGGCAGCAAACACCCTCATGCCAGCCCTGTTGAGATGCACCCCATCTCTTCCAAGATGCATGTCGATGATGTTGGAGTTTTCTATCCATCCCCAACCTTTCCTCCCCGATGTCATCTGCAGCAAGGTGTTGATTGTGTCTACCCTTCTGCGTTGGTGGGGCGTTTACCATTCCTGTGGATGACACCAGCCTTCTGCAGCGATGGAGTCACACAAAGCGACGATCTCGTCGTGGACCGACTGGGAGCCATTCGATTGGTTATTAGTGCCAACATGAATTATGGCACGCCCATCTTCTTTCAGATCCTCGCAAACAATAAGTGGAGAAATATCCTTTACTTTGGCCCCTGGTAAAGTTTTGGAGGTTACTCTCTTTGAACGACTGAGGCGTTTCGTTTCAACGTGTCTGATGATAGAGTCTCCAGCCAGAACGATATCGGATCGCGGTTGATACTTGGGTCTCGGTTCAGTGAGGTCGTGAATGAAATTGTCATGTTCGTTATCGGAAAGTATCTCAAATCTCAAAGTTATGTGGATAAGGTGAAAAAATTATAATAATGATAATAATGATCATAATGATAATTATAATGATTAATAATGATAATTATAATGATTATAATAATGATAATTATAATGATTATAATAATGATAATTATAACGATAATTATAGTATTAATAATTATAAAAAATAATAATCATAATAACGAAAATAAACAATAAAAATGAAATTAATAATGATAGTGCCACACTCTAAAAACTAACGTGTTAAATCACCAACTGAGGTCCGAAGAGTGACCACTTTTTCAAAATGGTAGATTAAAACTTCTAACAATGTTAAAAGCATTTTGAAAAAGTGGTCACTCCGCGGCCCTTTTAAATGTCGATTTAATACTTCAGTTTTTAGAGTGCAGTATGACACTAGGTCAAGCAGTAGTAATAATGATAATAATAATACTCAGTTCTTGTATAGCGCATATCACATATTTATCAATATACCGTTATCAAGACCTCGCGTATAAATTATTTTCATTTACTTGATACATGATTAAAGCAATGGGATGAGAAGAAAATGTGGGATGAAGATACGAAATTGTCCTTGGAAATGAAACTGATCGAAAATCTATATTGTACAGAATCAATATGCTTCTACGTTATATTGCCTCGATCGAAACGATGACATTTTGATGAAGATGTTTCCATTCCCCTCTAGGGGATACGGTATCATATGTCTAACAGGCTGGTCAGTTTTCTACATGCCAACGATTTCTTTGGCTTTTCCCCCCTTTTTGTTTTTGTGCCACCAATTCAGAGAAATCATTTACATGTAATTTTATCTTTACGCCTAATGATCGGGATGTACAGGCGTACATTACGCCGGGGTTTCCCCTGTCTTCTTCTTGAAAACAAACAGACAAGCTGAGGCCGAAATCAACAATATATAAATGCCAACCAAAGGGGAACAAAGTGCGTGGCCAAAATGTCAAACTATAAGAAAAGATAACGTACTCTATCAGGTAAAGACTTGTTAAGGTAATTATTATATTTAACTAAACTCACATGTTACAAGTCTTCTCTTACTCGTATTTTAGACAAGGATGTGTTGTCAAAGCAAAAAAATGACAAACAATTTACATGACTTCTGACGGATTTCCATCGTGTTACAGCTATATATATTCGCTTGTGACGTCAGATGCAACGAAATATTAACCCAATTCTGACATTATTTCTGATCACTTCTGATAATATTAAATTACTTAGAAATGAAAAAGTGGGTAAGTATGATCCCCTTTCATAAAAATAATCAATAAAAATGCATCTGATGATAAATTATTCCCATTGAAACAGATAATCTTGTTTCTAGTTATAGCGAGACCCGCTGCAGTCCCTATTGATTTATGGTGACTTACATTCTAGATTTTTAAATCTTATTATTGAAATGCATTACTCCCATAAAAGAAAAGTGCGTTTGAAATGAATGTAACTGGTATAATTAAGAGTATAAATAAGAGTTTTTATTCTTCTTCCATTTATCTAATTTATGTAATACACATACTCAGAAAAGCTTTCCGAGTCAATTGAACTAAATTCTCGTATACATCTAGAATATTTGATGATACAATCTTTATCTAAACGAGCTGGTTTTTTCTGGAAATATCTAATTTTCTTGGAAGAAGAGCTTGGTTGCTAGTTGTTGGAGTTTCTGATGTTGCCTGCATTGGGAAAATATTATGATATTATGTTATTATGATACTATGTTTTTCTTCGCCCCCATTCATTACAAACATCAAATTTCTTAATCAGATTCTACAAAAATTCTGTTCATTTTGATTAGGATTCTGTTCACCTCAAACCCGAATCTGGTGGTTTAGACTAGAATAGTTCCTACAGGTGTCCGTGGGAATAGTTATTCTAGTCAAATCTGACTAGATTTTAGTCATATTTGAGTAGATTGTTTTAGAGTGTAAAAACAAAAGTATATCAATTCACTGAATTTGGTCTGCAATTAAGGTATTGCAGTAGCGTGTCGAAAATAAAAAGGGGAAGGAATCTTCGCAACCCACATGCCGTAGACCTAATGTAAATTGTATTGATTTTTCATATTAGGGCTTGCAGATAGGAGGTGTACACCGAATAAGTGGAGGTGTCGTGGTTTAGTGGATACGTCACCGGACTGTGGATCTCATGGTTCGCGGTTCGAGTCCCGCCGCGGCACTAATGTCCTTTGGCAAGACATTAATCTACATTTGCCACTCTCCACCCAGGTGTAGTAAATGGGGTACCTGGTAGGAATTTATTCCTTGAAATGCTT
The DNA here is from genome assembly GCA_025617745.1 of Heliocidaris erythrogramma. NCBI lineage: Eukaryota > Metazoa > Echinodermata > Echinoidea > Camarodonta > Echinometridae > Heliocidaris > Heliocidaris erythrogramma. The sequence goes on along the minus strand of CM046868.1, from coordinate 17,573,802 downwards.
TGAGCGCCTTATAGGGCAGCTCGGCTAAAGCCAGGGTAATATTGGAGCGCCTTGAGCACCATTGGTGGATACGAGCGCTATATAAATACCCAATATTATTAATATTATTATCCACCCAGTACTGGATACTTCCCCAGACACACAACCGGGGGAGCGTTTCATCAAGTGTCTTATCAGTGATTTTTACCGACAACTGTTATAAGCTACTGAAATCCTTGCATCTAATTGGCTGAGAGCAAATTTGTCAGTAAAAATCACTGACAAAACGCTTGATGAAACGCTCCCCTGACCAACTCCAAGCCGACCTATAATCGATATAATTTTGCATTGACCATTATATAGGGGCAATGTAATATTTTGTTCGGTCTGTAGTTTCAGTTTTGGCAAGATTTAAATCACCGATTTAAGTTTTTGAAAAAGAAAGACATAAGATACATGAGAATTTATGTTGATGCGACAACCAAAAAAATCACTAAAAAATCATTTTTTGAATTATGAAAAAAAATTTGGCTAAAAGGTTCATCCAAGAAAGAGTTTTTGCTTTTAAAACAATGCCTGACATTTTATCTCACAAAATAATCTGGGTTTTTTTTCAATAGGAACAACATTTAGACTATACCTTTCAAAAAGTCAAATAAATCCGATTTTTTTTTTCTTTAATAATGATCTTATATTTTATAGTAGTATGTTGTCGGTTTCATCGGTTTGACTGGGGTGCATGCTAATGTATACAGTTGTTGATGGACACTAATTCACTGGCTAAATTGAGGCTTTAATCATTCGAATTTTAGAATTATGATAATTGCGCTGATCGTCATACAAGAAATGGAAAAGAATCATTGACCGTCACTTCTATTTTGAAAAGAGTATATAAAAGCGGAGATGTATCCAATTCCCGCAGATTAAAAAAGGCCAAGAGTTAGAGCTTGATCTTAACCTCTCCCAGTTTCTTTCGTATACCGATACTTCACCTTTTCAAACACTAAAAAAGCGCCAAATTTTTCCTTTTTGCATTTCATATTGCTAAATATTGTGGTTCACAATAATACCTCGTGTTTTCCTTAAACATGCCGCATGCCTGTAAAGCTAAGACAAAATAGCTTACCGCAAGTGTGCATTACTGCTATGCTAATACAACAAAAACAGATGTGGTGCGATACGTTTGCAAAAACCATAAAGTGAATGAGTGAACTTCATATCTATAGATGATAAGAAAGTAGATTTGTATTGTGTATTGTATGTCCACTTTGTGAAATAGAAAACCGCGTGCAAACCGTAGGCAATGCATATAGGTGGTGTGCATGACTTATGTGGTGAGTAGACTTTATGCTTGTCGTCTCGAAGGAAAAACAGTGCTTAACCCGTTGACTACTGGATTCACCCATTCCCATAGTCTTAAACAAGGGAACCACTCGGTTCCCGTAGGCATTGGGTTTAACGTGCTATAGCATAATTATGTTGCCTCTTATAATTATGTAGGCGTAAGAGGGGGAGGCTGGGGGCTGCAGCCTCATCCCCGGGATTTTAAACATTCCCAAATTCGGGCAACTTTTTTTTTTTTTTAATAATTTCAAGATGAATTACGTTTTTTTCTCACAAAATCAGTTTCAAGTAAAAGTCCATTTGTTATTATATAATATTTGTTTTACTTCTACCCCTTCATGTATAGGAGAGTATAGTTTATTGGGGGTGGATGAAGCTCCAAAAGAAAAAAAAGGCTCTTATTGGTGATTCTTAGCGATTTGTTACATAATTATAACGTTTCGTAATAATGTCATAGATTTTAATCATGTCAGTGTATACAGGGGCGGATCCAAGATTTTGTAAAAAAAAAAAAAAAGGGGGGGGGGCACTCAAATTTCCGACAAATTTTGGGTACAGTTTTCAAACAAAATTCTCTGACAAGCAAAAAAAAAGGTTAGCAAACGTTTTGGGCTCTCAAAGGGGGGGGGGGGGCCTTAATCCGCCACTGATATATAAACAAATAGAGTAATTCAGAGGCCGTGTTGGTCGTTAGCGTAAAAACTACAAAAATGTTCAGAAGAACATTCACGGGTCACGTCCTCCTCCCCCTCCCCCTCCCCCCAAAAAATAACAAAAACAAACAACAACAACTTGAAAATACTGGGGGGGGGGGGGGAGGTTATCAAAAAGAAAAGAGGGAACAAGAAACCGAACAACAACAAAAACAGGATCGAAAGCTTTCCACTTCCTACTTTTTCGCATTCCATGATCTTGTACGACCATTGCTCCATCCCCTCCATGACGGACAGCGCCCCCTTGATGGCCGAACGCACGCTACGCCATTGTCAAGGAATATAACAAGGATATCTCTTCATCAATCTCTAAATAACTCACTCGAATTTGAGGGTTTCGTGATACAGAACCGAATATCAATGTCTAGCCTGTGGTTTGACGACTGTCGGTGGGATATATCAGTGTCAGATTTCCCCCTTGGAGACTGAATCTCGGCAGCAATAATTAACAGATTTGATCGAGAGGTCATTCTCCTCTAGAACATCTCCTAGGTTTGACGGAACTACACCAGGAGGTTTGAATCCGTCACGAGGAGAGAACATTTTAATCAATCATTTCAGTATCTTTAGAAGATGAATGTGCAATCTAATATGTATAAAATAAGTAACCAGTCGATATTGAAATTTCCAAGTGATTCATTACCAAGTGCTTTCATTCACACATGAGGACGCACGCTTTTTCGCCCACTCATCCCCCGCCCCCCCCCCCGAAAAACACAACACACATACCCATTCACCCACCCCCGCATACACACAGGAATAGAATAACCAAAAGTTACAGTTTCTAATTGCAGAATATCATCTCCTTCAATGCTCCCTCCTGTAATGATGTAATTCTCATCTTTATCTTAAGATAATAATTACATGAAATATAACATGTTAAATCTTATAAATCTGTACAAAATACCATTCATTTATATTAGTCTTAACAGTGATGGAAATAGCGGAGTACAAGAGCGGATCGTTTCCTCTGCATTTAGGAGGAAACGCACATGGTATGAACGTATTGGGTTTAGTATCCCCCCTACATGTATATTTCAAAATACTGGATCCTCGACTGCTGGACACTGCTCTTTTCATGTTTAGTTAATTGGTTACAGTCTTAAATTGAGCAGATACGGATCATTCGAAAGTACTTATGACATCCATTTTATATGAAAATTGATATTAGACAATAATGATGGGGGTGGTAGTATCAATGAATTAAGTGCTCGTGAAAGTTATGTTTATCCATGTTTGCACCAAAAATATACATGGTTTAATGTTCAGGTTAAAACTAGCTTTTCAAAGGGGTGTCAATGTGGTGGCAGGTAAAAATGCCAGAGGTAAAAATGCCAGAGGAAAAATGCCAGAGGTAAAAATGCCAGAGGTAAAAATGCCAGAGGTAAAAATGCCAGAGGTAAAAATGCCAGCTGCATACTAGGAGAATATAGGTGAAAAATCAAGAGGTGAAATATAAAGGTCAAGAAGCACACCTGACATCTGCTTGTATTTTACTTTTTAGACTTTTTGGTTTGACCGCGTTTTTCTCGTCGAACTGTTGGACTCTGGACTCCAGATCGTAGACCCGGCATTTTTTTAATCGACGTACGATTTCATTATCCCGAATGGAATTTGGAACGAGAAGGAAGTCTGCAACTGAATTTTAGGTTTAGAGAAGGGAAAGGATGTATGCAAAAATGACATCACCCTAATGTGGGACAGTCCTTTTGTGGGCAAATATGAACCTTTTCGGAATTATGAACCTTTGGAACCTTCGGAATAACGAACCTTCGGAATAATGCAACAAATGTTCGGAATTTTGAACCCCCAGGCATGGGAAATTAGTGTTTCGGAAATACGAACCTTCGGAAAAACGAGATGCCCCGCATCATGATACTAACTGTATAACTTGTACCAAATTATCTTGACTAGTTTGTTTTTCGTTATCTGTATTGTACCTGCACCTTTTTTACTTTTTCAGTTCTCCCTTCTTCAGCAAATGTACAGGCCGTCACACAAACATCGAGCATTACGGCCTCGTCAACATTAATACGGGGAAGGGGCTCATGCACATTAAGTTATGAACAAGATGCAGATATATTCAAACTGAATTAAAAGTGAAAACAAGAATATATTGAAGTTTTTATCAAAAAAGGGTCGTCAACTGAAAGCGATTGGCAAACAATACATGCACGCTATATCCGGGGGGGGGGGGGGGGGGGGGTACTAGCATTTTTTTACCTCTGGCATTTTTACCTCTGGCATTTTTACCTCTGGCATTTTTACCACTGGCATTTTTACCTCTGGCATTTTTACCCCTGGCATGTAACCCAAATGCAAGTTTTTTGCTCTTGATGTGCAGCGATGCATATAACTAATATTTTGTTATTCCAACATCTAAATATGTTTCATAGATTTTAAAATATTTTTTGATTTTTTTTTCCAACCTCCTAGCTCCACCCTAAAAAAAGCTCCAGATCTCATTCCTGCAATGACATCATCTGTCAATCATCAGTCAGCTATACTAACATTGTACAATAGACAGTGGAATGTAACTTCCCCCACCTCAGCACGTGCTCACAATAGAATTGCATGCTTTCGAACAATACCTCTTTATTACCATTCTTTTCCTGGTGATGCTACAGCATGTCTGACATAGCAACTACTATGTAAAGTGCCTATTTTATGGTCTAATAGAACAGATGGTCATCTCTGGCTAAGCTACATACCACTGTCTCTCCTTAGCTCACTAATAATTGACAGATGATGTCACTGCAGGAATGAGATCTGAAGCATATTTTTTAGGGTGGAGCTTAGCATGTATGAAAAAAGATTAATGATAATAATAATAATAATATGTCTTGTTTACCCAGGGTAGCCCCATCAGTACTAAATACTGTTCTCCCTGAGGGCCCTGCATATTATTACCCCGGCTTTAGCATGGCAACCGTAGCGCTCAGTGCATTCAAAGAATAAATCCTACCAAGTACCAACTTACTACACCTGGGTCGAGTTGGCAAATGTAGATTAATGTCTTGCCAAAGGACGTTAGTGCCGTGGTGGGATTCGAAACCCGTACCTTGTGATCTGCAGTCCGGTGACTTATCCATTAGACCACAACAAAATGTATTTAAAAATCTATGAAACATAATTAGATTTTTGAATAAAAAAATATGAGTTGTATGCATCCCTGCACATCAACAGAAATCAACTTGCATTTGGGTTGCAGTGGACCTTTAATTAGTACAACAATATAACGATTCATATTATTTAAATAAATTGGCATTACCTATACGCCACGGCAATCTCTGATGCGTGTTGACTTAAAATCGCAATTTTCTTAATACTCTCTAATGGCTTAGCGCAACGCGCTACATGGAAAAGACGTTTAAAAAAACCCAAAACAAATCAATACAAAACCAAAAATAGCAATGTAGTCATCAACATTTCGGTATTTCAGTCCACCTACATGATTGAATAAACCATTAGCGATACGCACTAAAATTCTCATCTCTGAGCGCCAAGCGACGAACCACCGCACCCGCCCACCACGACTCACTGATTGCACCGTATTAGACAGAACACGCACCACGTACAGGCAAGCTATTACCAGCTGTTATCGCCTCCCGATCCAACCCAAAACCGTGGCTGATCACCAGTCCTCCGTTGGCTAAGGCTGAGCAAAGCCTAGGTCACAACCCGCCGTACTTGTGCGTGCTTTCTACGTGCAAAAACGTGGGCAAAATTTGTGGATCCGTACGTGGTGAGTACTGCCTCAGTAGGAACTTTCGCTGCGTTCAGGCTGCGGGCGGTCTACGGATTCACCCCCAGTACGGGTGACGTGCGTTGAGGTGCGTGCCCTCTGCTGCTAACGAGCGCACAACGCACGGACTCCGTGAGTTTTTGAAAAATGTTGCCACAGTTACTTGCTCTACGGACAACGCACCTAGCACGTGATAAGTGCGGGGTCCGTGCTTACTCGGCGCTTCTCCAGTTCAATTGTCCAGTGAGCACGCAGAACTCACGTAAACCGCACCGATGAAGTACGTGCTATGCACTTACAACGCACGTTGTGCGCGCTGATTTCTGCAGGATATATAAAAGCCGAGCAGTCTGACGAGTATCATCATTTCGTCTCCAAGATGCCCAAGAAGCTTAACAAAAAGGGGTCAGCTCAAAAGACAGCTAATAGGGCCAGAGAGGCCCAACAGAAACGGGCCGTAGATGATGTAATGCCACGTCGTCCTCATGCGCTGCCACCTGAAGCAGCACTTGCATCATCAGAACCCGGAGTCTCTGCGTTGGAAAGGGTGTCTAGCAGCAGCAGCTTTGACTTCTAGTGAACGTCGAAAGTTCTTATAATGTGCCCAACGACATAGGGCGGGAAAAACTCACGTTTATCGCACTTGCACGCACTTACTCGATAACGAGGCAACCGCACGGCGATCGTACGTTGTAAGCACGTTGTAAGCACGTACAACTCACTTACCAGGTGCGCAACGTACGATGCACGCAACCACTCACGTCCAGGCGTGGCGTGCGGGCCACGTACTTACACCTTGCGTTGTAGTGCGTGTGAAGTGCGTTGACGTACTCCTTCCCTGCTCGGGCCACGTACTTACACCTTGCGTTGTAGTGCGTGTGAAGTGCGTTGACGTACTCCTTCCCTGCTCTTGTTACGCCCTCCTCACGTTTTCAGAAAAACGTGGTGGACGTGGCCTCCGCAGAACACGTACGGACTAAAAACACGCACGGCGGGTTGTGACCTAGGCATAATACATGTATGCATAAATCCAAATTGCCACATTGTATGAGCATATTAAATAGCACAAAAAACACACACAATGTGGGCGCTGCACCCAAAGCTAACCGTGTCGTTAATCTTGTGCAATGATACCTGTGATACAATAATCCCTCCCAGGGAGGTATTACATTTTTTTTCTTATTATTAATCTTTTATAGTCCAGCGGATTGGTGAAGAAAATCGATGGAATTGTGCACTTTTTCATAAAAAGATGAAATTTGGCATGTAGGTAGATTTTTTAATGCCGAATAATACTGGATATGGGGCCACCAAAAATTCGGGCTCTGGGGGCCGTTGTGCCCCCCAAAATATCATGTAGTATTTCCTGGCCTCTAAAATCAGACAAATGCTTCAGGTGCCCATTTTTCAGATAAAGGGCCATCCCATATGTCAAAATATTATAAAGTCACTGATTTGTTGAATATAAGTGAAATGCTTTTAACTTTGATCATTCAATATACGTAATGGAAATCAACACCATGGGTGCCACAGCTTGGTGTTTATTAGTACAAAAAGGCTAATAAATTCCAAAATAATTTATCTGCAAAATAAGATTTTTAGAAAATATTTGGTTTAAATTTTAAATGGTATACATTAATTTGGAAATCAAGGTCATATAAAAAGTCCCACTTTAGGAATCACATGGGTCCATAGATGGCCTATCAAAGACAATTTTTTCCCTCACAATTCAACACGGCCCCCGAAGTGTTTGAATATCCATACTGCTTATAACTTCGAGTTTGGCAAAGCAGTATGTTTTATAAGAAGAATACCTCTAGTATAGGGTCACTTCATTTCATTAAGTTGGCCATCATATTCAAAACGACCACTGGTCTGTTTCAAGATGTGGTCATTTGCATTAAGTTTTTGCTGTGTCTTGAAGATTATCTTATCGGTAGAAAGTTACGGATGTTGGAACCTTTTGTGCCTAAATTAAAGGAGAATTACGCTCAAAAATAAAGACGATAGTGTTCAAAGGTGTTATTTATTCCTACTTGTTAGACTATATGGCTTAGCAATATGTATCGTCTGCTAGCAGCACATGGGGGCTGCCATTTTGTTTATGTGTACAAGAAGATTTTCTTAATCCAAATGCTCAATTGCCTTTTTCAAAATTAAAAACCCATTTGAGATTAAAAATATAGAAAAGATATGTCAATTATTTTTAAACTGAGGATTTCCTTATATATTTCTGTTGAAAATCGATATTCGCTTAATAGAAATCTATTTTCTCGATACTGGACGTATGGGACGGAGCAAATTAATTCAAATTTTATGGATGCTTCTTCCCTGAGCATCTATAGCGGCAAACTATGCATTCACCTGCTTTCGGATAATGGGCTTGAAAAGTCAGAATGCATGCTGCATATATTATGTTCTGCTCTGTTTGGCAAACCCAAGAAAATAGATTTTTGTTAAGCAAAACCAGACAATTTAAAAGTATCATTATAAAGATTTAATTTTTATAATACATGTAAACACCCACTTTATATTTTCCGTCACATATGGGATTTTAGGTAATGAAGAAAGTCAATTTAGGATTTGGATTCAAAATATCTTCCTGACTGGAACATTGCTCAATGGTTCATGTACAACTCCAAATCAGCAAGAAAATGGCAGCCCCCATGTAAATGAGTAGGAGACGATACCGGGTGTTGGAATATCTTTATTTATACCCTTTTCTGATATCTTATTAGAAAATGATTTAGGCTAATAAGTAGGAATATATTACACCTTCCAATATAAGTAAATTTGTAATCAGGGCTTAATTCTCCTTTAAACATACATGTAAGCGAGTTAGAATGGTATACTAGTATTTGGTTGAGACACAATGAAACCAAGGTAAAGGTATATCTTATAATGCTGAATAATTCAAATACATGTAGTGGGAAATTTCATTTCCAAGATTGCTATCAAAATAAATAATAATGCACAAGTGTTGAAATGTAATTTGCTTCTGATAATTTTGCATTTGGGATAAAGCATCAAAATGCAAAATGGTTAATATGCTCAAGAATTATGTTTGCATGCTCTCTTGACTTTCTTTAAAGGGACATCCAACCCTAATGGCATGTTACTCTAGGGACGGATCTAGCTTTTTTCCAAGGGGGGGGGGGGGGGTTGACCCAACGACGATGCGGAGCATCATCCACAAACCGCGTAGCGGCGAGCCGATTTTTTTTCCTATTTTGAACCCCCGTAAGTGATGTTTTCCTGGCATCTACTAACGCAATGGAGACCATAAAAAGCCGCGAAGCGGCGAGCCGATTGTTTTGGCTATTTTGAACCCCCGTAAGTGATGTTTTCCTGGCATCTACTGACGCAATGGAGACCATAAAAAGCAGTCCATGATAACGTGTGGGTCTGGACATTATTATGATGGCGTTTGCACATTAAATTTTTACTTGGCAGCCCAACGGGGGGGGGGGGGGGGTTTAAACCCCCTAACCCCCCCCCTAGATCCGCCACTGTACTCTGAAAGAAAGCAGAAATATACGAGAAGTAAATTGTTAAATGTTTGTACAAAATCGGACAAGCAAAATGAAAGTCCATATACAAATTTGAATTTCAAATTTGCCAAGCCGGTAATGTCACGGTGATGTAGCGGCGTACAACTCTCTCATTTTCTTTTTCAAACACACAACTTACTAAAATGTCAATTTTTCAAAAAGTTTTACTGAAATTTAATTTCAGTAGTGCCACGAGGAAAAAGGGTCTTATGAGAAAAAAAGAAAAGAAATTGAGGTTGGTGTACGACCAGGAATACCTCACAATCGACTGATCCAATTTCCAATTTGCCATTCAGATAGTGATCCCATTTCTCAAACATTGATAACTTTCTTATTCTTGGTCCGATTTCTTTCAAACTTTAATCATTATGTTTCTATTTTTTATGATTTTACAAAAATCAACATATTACAAAGTTTAGATGTTTATAAAGAATACGCATATTAATTGGCACAAATATGCTAAAAGAGGAATGTGCAGGTTTATCACTCAGTTGTTTTGCATCTGATAATAGTTTATTCCGGTATAATAACATTTATTTGCAAAAGAAGAATAATTTTAGCTTTATCAGGATATCAATGTATATTGATCATGCATAACTCTTAAATAAGAAGAGAAATATGTTTTAAACGCTAGATTTATATTTTCTGTTTATAGAAATTTCCAGCATATCAGTACTAAATTCCACATTTTTATGCCAAGTTATAAGCTTCCAGATACAACGCAAACTTTTAAATGCCAATAGTCACATCTTGAATCACAAGGGAGGCCATCTTTAATGTGACGGCCATTTTGATGAAATGAAGTGGCCCAACGATTCTGCCTATAATAACCAGCTTGCAAATAGCTTTATTTTAATGCCCAAACAAGTTACATGCAAGTCGGCATTTTAACACTTTGGCAGCTATTTTGAATTTGTTGAATTTGGCCAACCTCCGTAAGGGAATAAATCATATTTAAGTGTCTCGAATGGGCCATCGATGGGCCTATGTGGCCTGTTAAAATGGGCTTTTTATATAACATCGCTTTCAAAATTGTTGTCTATAGCATTAGAAATTAGAAACAAAGATATAAAAAGATCATGTTGCAGGTAGATTATTTGGGGCCTTTTAGGGCTTTTGGGGTTATAATGGGCACCTGCGCCACATATCTCATTGATTTCAAAGACGTAATGTCAACTGATCACAATTAGAAGCATTTTACTTATATTCTATTTATATTCTACTTTATACTCAAGAATATGCTCAAGAATTATGTTTGCATGCTCTCTTGACTTTCTTTAAAGGGACATCCAACCCTAATGGCATGTTACTCTAGGGACGGATCTAGCTTTTTTCCAAGGGGGGGGGGGGGGGGGGGGTTGACCCAACGACGATGCGGAGCATCATCCACAAACCGCGTAGCGGCGAGCCGATTTTTTTTCCTATTTTGAACCCCCGTAAGTGATGTTTTCCTGGCATCTACTAACGCAATGGAGACCATAAAAAGCCGCGAAGCGGCGAGCCGATTGTTTTGGCTATTTTGAACCCCCGTAAGTGATGTTTTCCTGGCATCTACTAACGCAATGGAGACCATAAAAAGCAGTCCATGATAACGTGTGGGTCTGGACATTATTATGATGGCGTTTGCACATTAAATTTTTACTTGGCAGCCCAACGGGGGGGGGGGGGGGGGGGGGGTTTAAACCCCCTAACCCCCCCCCCCCCTAGATCCGCCACTGTACTCTGAAAGAAAGCAGAAATATACGAGAAGTAAATTGTTAAATGTTTGTACAAAATCGGACAAGCAAAATGAAAGTCCATATACAAATTTGAATTTCAAATTTGCCAAGCCGGTAATGTCACGGTGATGTAGCGGCGTACAACTCTCTCATTTTCTTTTTCAAACACACAACTTACTAAAATGTCAATTTTTCAAAAAGTTTTACTGAAATTTAATTTCAGTAGTGCCACGAGGAAAAAGGGTCTTATGAGAAAAAAAGAAAAGAAATTGAGGTTGGTGTACGACCAGGAATACCTCACAATCGACTGATCCAATTTCCAATTTGCCATTCAGATAGTGATCCCATTTCTCAAACATTGATAACTTTCTTATTCTTGGTCCGATTTCTTTCAAACTTTAATCATTATGTTTCTATTTTTTATGATTTTACAAAAATCAACATATTACAAAGTTTAGATGTTTATAAAGAATACGCATATTAATTGGCACAAATATGCTAAAAGAGGAATGTGCAGGTTTATCACTCAGTTGTTTTGCATCTGATAATAGTTTATTCCGGTATAATAACATTTATTTGCAAAAGAAGAATAATTTTAGCTTTATCAGGATATCAATGTATATTGATCATGCATAACTCTTAAATAAGAAGAGAAATATGTTTTAAACGCTAGATTTATATTTTCTGTTTATAGAAATTTCCAGCATATCAGTACTAAATTCCACATTTTTATGCCAAGTTATAAGCTTCCAGATACAACGCAAACTTTTAAATGCCAATAGTCACATCTTGAATCACAAGGGAGGCCATCTTTAATGTGACGGCCATTTTGATGAAATGAAGTGGCCCAACGATTCTGCCTATAATAACCAGCTTGCAAATAGCTTTATTTTAATGCCCAAACAAGTTACATGCAAGTCGGCATTTTAACACTTTGGCAGCTATTTTGAATTTGTTGAATTTGGCCAACCTCCGTAAGGGAATAAATCATATTTAAGTGTCTCGAATGGGCCATCGATGGGCCTATGTGGCCTGTTAAAATGGGCTTTTTATATAACATCGCTTTCAAAATTGTTGTCTATAGCATTAGAAATTAGAAACAAAGATATAAAAAGATCATGTTGCAGGTAGATTATTTGGGGCCTTTTAGGGCTTTTGGGGTTATAATGGGCACCTGCGCCACATATCTCATTGATTTCAAAGACGTAATGTCAACTGATCACAATTAGAAGCATTTTACTTATATTCTATTTATATTCTACTTTATACTATTTTGATATACAGGATGGCCCTTTATTTGAAAACTGGGCACCTAATAGGTCGTGAAATATCACATATTTTCATTATATCAAACTAGATTTGATTACATCAACTTTAAAGGGAAAAGAGCCCGAGAGGGCCATTAAAAAAAATATGGGCACAACGGGCCTCAGGGCCCGAATTTATGTTGGACCAATATCCAGGATTGTTCGGTATCAAAAACTCTACATACATGCCAAATTTCATGCTTTTATGAAAAAGTGCACAATTATTTCACCAATCTGCTGGACTATTAATTATCTGTATCTGCTTTCGTATTTATATTTGTAATATGCATGTAAACAAAACAATTTCCCATGTATGATTTATGGACGATAAAGATTGAACTGGATTGAATTGAATTGAATTGAATTATCATCTTTTGCAATGCAACCTGTGATACAACAAAGGGGGTCCGCTCTTCGTTGTATCACAGGTTACATTGCAAAAGATGAACCAATGCAAATTATGAGAATTGTTCATGGTTAAGCTGAAATATTGTTCTGTGACCATTTACGATTATTACATCTACAACAAATCTTCAACTTACGCGTGTACATTGTATACATAACACGGGGACGCCGCAGTGCAGTGCGGACTGGCCGGTGTAGCGGCACATACGGTTCTTCCGGCGGATACCGTATCCGCCGGCAGATATCGTTCTACCTCGGAACCATAATCTGCCGGGTTTGACGTTTGCAGATTTGGTTCCCCGGCGGATTTGGTTCCATGGCGCTGCAGATAAGGTGTATTGTATATTGGCAGATTTGTACGAGACACTCCCGTGTCTAATTGGTGGAACTGGCGAAAATGAATGAATGAATAGTTAGGTTTTAAGACGTGTATCAATCAGATATGATTATTTACGTCTGTGTGGACCGACCTTTAACGTCACCATCCGAAAGACGTGACCGGAGCTGGAACCCGCATCCCAAGTCAATTTGTAACTGCCCCGTCAGCTTGGTTTACAGGTGCACGCCACAACGCCCAGTTGTAAATCCCGGGGGATATATATACGGACGGACCCATAGAGTACCGAAGTGATGACGTCACAAAAAGCTATTTTTTTTCATTTTGACATTTTTTATACCATATCTCAAAGGAACATGGTGAAAAACATCCAGAGCCCAAATTTTATGGCAATTGGCTCATTGGGCCCCGAGATATGGCCGCATGAATACCTCCTTACCCCCATTGAAGTCAGTGTTAAATTGGCCTGGTTCTAAACTGTTAACAACCAGGCCAATTTACACTGACTTCAATGGGGCTAATTAGATATTCATATAGCCATACCTTGGGCCACCATGAACCCCCCCCCCCCCCAACAAAAAATAAAAGAGTCTTAATAACAGCATTACGTGTCTGCGTCTGCTGTGTTCATAACCATTTAAGAGAAGTTTCCGTTTCCGTCTAAATACAAACAATGAGGTAAATTCAGTGATTATAGGGTTGGGAGGTCATTCGAATACTTTGGAGCTGAAATATAACAGTTTTCTTTGCAAGTATTGTTAGAGTTGGTGGCAAATTATGGAAAGAGTTACTTTGGCGTGTGGGGGATAATGATGATGATGATGCACAGCACTTGTATAGCCCCATATATCTGTTTAAAAAAACATTCAAAGGGGCTTGCTCCATAAAAAAGTTACTTGTCACACACTTGCTGAAATAGTTTTGAGTCTTGATTTAAAATGAACAAGTCCAGTAATGCTTTGGAGATCATGCGGAAGCGAATTCTAGAGCCGTGGAGCCACTGATGAGAATGCACGGTTCCCAAACGTCCTCCTTGGAACCTGGAGGGTAATTCCTGGAGTCCGTAAGCCAGGGCGGCGGTGACGTTCTTCGATGAGGGAAGTGATGTACTTTGGCGCCAGATTGTGTATAGCCTTGAAGGTTAGCAGCAATATCTTGAATTGCGTGCATTTTCAACGGGGGAGACGGATACGTCACCAACAGTCACATTAGTTGAGATGATCTTACTTCTCATTTGTGAAGAACAGATGATCAAATACTCTGTTTTGCTTCCATTTAGCTTCACAAAGTTTCTTGTCATCCATTGTCTAGTTTCACGTATGGAGGCATTTATCTTTGCTGCAGCCGATACCTCTCCATCACCATCCTTAGGATCAAAGCTCACGTACAGCTGAGAATCATCCGCGTAGAAGTGGACATTAAGTCCATGATGTCGGGCAATGTGTCCAAGTGGGGTGGTGTACAAGCTGAAGAGAAGCGGTTCAAGGACTGATCCCTGAGGTACACCATACCGTAGAGCTGCTTCTTTGGAGATAGTGCCGTTGATGTTGACAGCTTGTCGTCTGGAGTCCAAATAGGAGCGAAACCACTTAAGAGCTGATCCGTTGATCTTGAAAACATCTTGTAACCGCTGTAGCAGTATGTCGTGGTCGATAGTGTCGAAAGCAGCAGATTGGTCCAAAAGAACTAACATGACAGCTTTCTTGTCATCTACTGCTCTAAGGATGTCATCGGTTATCTTGATTAGAGCTGTTTCGACACTGTGGTATTTCTTGTAGGCAGATTGTGAAGATTCACACAGTCCATTCTCTTCAAGATATGTTGTTAGTCTTATTGCCACTATTTTCTCAATGCCTTTGGCAAGAAATGGCAGATTGGAGGTTGGTCTGTAGTTGCTCAATACATCTTGGTCGAGTGATGTTTTCTTCAGGACAGGGGTTACATGGGCTAATTTGAGCTCATATGGAACCTGTCCTTCCCGGAGAGATGCATTGACAATAACTGTTATAGGCCAGACCATCACATCGGCATTCTGCTTTATGAAAATAGTTGGAATTGGGTCAAGTGCACATGTCTTTGTTGTAGACATCTTAATGATGTTCTCTACTTCTGCCGGGCAAGTTGGCGGAAGAAAGGCCATACAGTCGTCATCACTATCAGATGATGGTGAAAAGCAGGGTGAACTGTCATGCACAACTCTGGATTGAATACCTGCATAATTTGTCTGAAGGCCTTCCCTTATTTGGTCGATCTTCCCGACGAAGAACTGAGAGAACTCTTCAGCAAGACTAGCCTCACAGTCATTGTGTGGAAGCTTCTTTACATCTGGACCATGATGGAGGAGCTTACTGATGATGCTATACAATGCTTTCTGATCCTTATGGCATTCAACAATAAGGTCATTGTAATGAGCTGACTTAGCGCTCTGGAAGAGTTCTTTTACACGGTTCCTCTGGTTCTTGAATAGCTCTTTGTCTATTAAAAGCTTTGTTCTTCTCCACTTTCTCTCTAACAGTCGTCGTTTCCTTTTGGCGTGAGCAATTTCTTCATTGTACCAGGGTATAGCGGGCTTTTCAACAATAAGACATGTTTTCTCTGGAGCATGTTTGTTGAGCATCTCATACAGAGTGGTGTTGTACTGAGATACCAATATATCCTTAATGTCACACCTGAGCTCAGCTAGGTTGACAGTCTTCAGCTTTCTAAACACGATCCTCTTCTTTGCTTGCCTGGGTTTTTGAAGCTGAAGTAAACAGTGCACAGAAGAATGGTCGGCGATAAAGTCACTGGTGAAGACCGATTTCACATGTCTCCCCGACAATTATGAATGGCCTTGTAGCCATTGCTGCAGATCCACCATATCTATACCCCGCAGCTGAAGGGACAAGGGGACACCACCTACAACTCAGACAACAGCACTGTAGAATTGCAGCCTACCAGCACAGCTTTTTTCCAAGCGTGGTCTGTCTCTGGAATGCTCTTCCAGCGACAGTGGTGTCGGCTCCATCCATCGAGGTCTTCAAGCACCGCCTTTCTTCAGTCACTCTTCGTTAAAGTGACAGACCCAATTTTTACTTGCACCGTAGCTTAGAATATTATTTGTTCGTCACAGCACTTCACTTTCACTTGTTCCCACGACCGCAAACCTTTTCTGCACAAAGTACGACTATACTCTTTTAAGAGGGATGTACTGCACTGGAAGAAGAAGAAGACACGTGTTATAAGTAGATCAAGAGTATGTCCTGACTCATGGGTTGGTCCACCAACAAGTTGCTGAAGGTTGTAGTCATTGAGAAGACGTAGAAGATGCTTGGTATCATTGGACGACTGTTTATCCCAGTAGATGTTGAAGTCTCCTAGTATTAACAGTTTGCCCATGAACAAAGAATATCTGTTGAACAATGCCGACAGTTCTCGGATGAAATCAGCAATTGTAGCATTGTTCTTACGTGAAGGTGGTGGTCAGTAGATGTTGACAATTTTGATAACCTGATTGGCATAGATCATATCAGTCTCAAGACATTCAAATGATTTAAACTGGTCATGATTATTGACAACTTTTAGGCTCAAATTAGATCCGTACAATACAGCAACTCCCCCTCCACGACTTTGCTTCCTGGGTTTATTAACAATTTTGAATCCTGCTGGAGTTATAAGCCAGTTCGGGGTTAGCGCATGGTACAAATGACCCCAAATATCCACAGATATTTTAGACATGGAGGGTCCCTTTATGTGCACTTCAGAAAAATAACTCTGGGAGTGATGGAGGTGCCTCATGAATAGCTTTTGTTACCCCCTTTAAAAAGAATACTTCCACCTGGATATCATGGAATGCACCATTAGTGCATAATTGAATAATGATTACATGACATTCATGAGCACATATCGAATATTAGTGTCAGTGGGTTTTAGAATTTGGTACAGATGACCTTTATCTGCTCATGCTCAGATTGCATCTCCGAAGTGGCTTATTCTAGCAGCATCTGAACAGTCACCACTCTTGAACCAGGTTTCAGTTAGAGTTAACACATCTAGATCATGAGCTATCAGATGATCAACAATCAAGTCAGATTTATTACATGCAGACTGACAATTGATTGATCCTACCTTGAACTGGCCACTAGGTTTCTTAGGTTTTATACCGCCTTTCTTACCACCACGGTGACCTCTATGTCCACTCCTATTCCTCTTAATTCCAAGGTCCTTCAATCTCTCAAATTTTTGTGAAGGAATCCTCCGATGAAGGTAGCTCATAGACTGCCATATTAGTTTAAGTTCACAAGTACTGTACTGTATCATAAGTACAACATTCCAATCACATGTAAACTAGAGGTATCAAGCAATCAAAGCAATTGTTCCACTCAGTGAAGAAGGGAACATCACAATGAGGCTGTATTGTGCTACTCCAGGCCTGGCTGGTCATGAATAGGACATTGGTGAATGGAGTCTTTTAAGCTGTCTTGTAAGCCACACACAAAGTCAAACTCCAAAACAGCATGAATTAGTATGCATGGGACGCACAGTAAACTTCAAACTGGCAGTCACTCGTGACCACAACAAAATTGGTCACCAAACTTCTCAGAACCAGAACCACAAAACTTCCCGAAAACTGTCCAGGTGCTTCCCCAATATCACATCAGACAACCGGTGCTCAAGCAATTAGCTTACAGGCCCCCAGCGAGACAAAAGCAACAAATTATAGGAGCCAAAGTGGGTCGCCGCTTCACAGGCGCGCACATAATGTATGTATGGTGGATAGCGTTATTTTCTTTTTTTGGTGTGTGGTATTTTTTGTTTGTCTGTTTGTTTGTTTTTGTTGTTTTTTGTTGGGTTTTGGGGGTGGGGGTGGGGGTGGGTGTTCTTTTTTTTTTTTTTTTTTTTTTTTGGGGGGGGGGGGGGGTTCTTTCGCAAACATTGCTGAAACGATTGCAGATGATTCATTTATGGATAATTGATACATTCACATATCTAAATTATTCACATATACATATCCGAAATTGGCTAGGATGGGAGAGAAATCCAGCATTATTAATATTTCTTATTGCCCGTTTGTTGAATTAATGGTGAGAATCTTATCAAGTTGAGCTTTGGTCCAATTCCCCCAAGGCAAGATTTGGGGAATGAAATCGTGTTTCAGTTTATTAAAGATACCTAGATAACAATTTAAATTGCCTTCCACGAAGTCATTGTAGGTATCAAGAGTCTTTGTGGATTCAACTTGGCTTAGATTTGTATTGTCAATTAAAATGTTCCCTGGTTTTGATTATACAAAATTACTGAAAAATAAATAATGATTATTTTTTTGATATTCAAAGATTATTTGTTTGCATTTATCCAGGAATAAACCAACTTTTATTTCTCATTCACAATTTCAAAGAAAATTAAGGGCTGCGTAGTTAAAAAAGTTGTTAGAGTCGTCTGCAAAGAGAATAAACGAAGAATTTCAGATGAATTTTGTCATCTATGTTATAATTAATAACAATGGACCTAACAAGAAACCTTGGGGAACACCACAAGGTATTGATCATTGGTAAGAGTCTTCACCATTGATAATAACAAATTATTTTCTGTCTTTGATATAATTCCTGAACCACTCCAAGGCTTCCCTCAAATCCCTTTGCATAAAATATCATGATTTATAATGTCAAAGGACTTGGACAAAATTCCAGGAAAATTCCGACAGGATTACAACATAATATCAACGGCATGAGCTACTTTATCAGAAAATATAAGTAATGTCGTTCAGTAGAGTGTGTCTGTCTGGAACCAAATTGATTTTGTGATATCAAGAACAAATTTAATTGAATAAATGAGTTTCTCGAGTATTTTAGAGGGGTGTTAAAAGGGATATATGGGCAATAATTACAAAGAAGTTGTGTGTTCACTTTCTTCAAAAATGGTACTACCTTAGGCTTAGCGATTTCCATCTGTTGGGGCAAGATACCTTTTTATATTCATAAATTCAAAATATGTGTCAGGTCTGATATAATTTCTCCTATTATTTACTTTAGTATATGTCATGTGTAATACCGTCAAATCCTGCATTTAGATTTTTTTTTTGTTTAAGTTATTTACTATTACATAATTATGATCCCATGCTTTAGGACTGGGGTGAAGAATAAGGAACGATCGAAGGTTTTGCAATTTAAAGAAGTATTGAAAATCTATTCTGGGATCAGGAATACTTTGGGAAATATTCGGGCCAATATTTACAAAATAATTATTAAATTCCTCTGCTATTGCGAGGGGATCAAACTTTCAGTTTTATTTACCACAATTCTGGTAATTTGGGTTGATTCATTTTTTTCTTCAAAACAATAGAAATGTAGAACATTTATGAGCCCCGTGTGGATTCGCACAGAGCGATGATTTATATTTCTTTTTTCTTTTAATTTTATCGTGGGCCATTTTCTGCTATCCCCAAAATCAACCATAAAAAACATATGAGGCTATCTTAAATATACCCAGTTTATATACGAGGATTCTTTCCTCTAAATGATAGCACAGACACAATATTCAATGAACTATTCATTCAAAAATTTATTCGACAAACTACTGCAGTAAATGGTATTTTGGAAAGTACTGATTGAGTCGTTTTTACAATACGTGCTTCGTAAGTCCCAGTGATAATACATTCAGCGACATAACGTTTGAGCGTGGAACAGTCATGTCATTAAATATTCGTAATTCCGAAAGCGTTATCACACAATATGTAACCTGTCTTACATTGTTTTATATCCCTTTGCTCGCTGGAAACTTTTTCCTAAATATTTCCTTTTTTGATGTAGGAATAGGAAAAAGAAGAGGAAAACAATTAATGGGAAAGGGACGGGGAGGATGAATGAAGGAGGAGATTTTTCATGATAGGAGCAATATGGTAAGGTTGAGACATCTGATTGTGCCAACCGCAGAGCTGAAATAATTGGCAAATATCCACTTATTAGCATTTTTCTCTTCTTTCCTTCTTCTTCCTCTTTTATTTCTTCATTCTCTTCTTCAACCTTATTTCTTCCTTTCTTCTTTTTCTTCTTCTTCATCTTCTTAACTTCTTTTTCTTCTTCTTAATCTTCTCTTTCGTTTTTTTCTTCTTTTTCTTCTTCTTCTTTCTAAAACTTCTCTTTCGTTTCTCTTTTTCTTGTTGTTCTCCTTCTTCATCTTCTTTTTCTACCTCTTCCTCTTCTTCTTAATCTTCGTCATATTTCCTCCCTATTATTCTTCTTGTGTTCTCCTCTGTCTCACGACTTTCTTTCTTACCTGCGCTCTCTCTCTCTCTCTCTCTCTCCTTCCCTTTTCCTATTAGCCTATCCCTCCTACCCCCCTCGCTCTTTCTCTTTCTCTTTTTTCCCTCCATGTCAGAATTGTTTAAAGATTGCGACTGAATTTTACGTATAAACTATTCCAGACCTTCCATTAGGTATGAATAAATGTGTATGTGGAAGTCGAGAGAAAGGGGCGGGCGAGTGGGCATGCATGTAGGGGAACATAATATTAAAGGGCAATCCTATCTTTGTAAAGAGCTGATTTTTGTGTGAAAGGAGAAAAATAAGAGAAAGATGATGGTGAAAGTTTGAAATATATCGGACAAAGAATAAGAAAGTTTATGTTTAAAAAATGAGTTCACTACATCTATGAGAATCTCAGATTGGCAATTTGGTGAATAGATTGTGACGTATTCACGGTAAACTCTCCCATTTTCGTACACCAAAATTGTCTTTAAATTCCGGTTTTCTCCAGAGCGCCTTTTCCCCTCGGGGCAGTACTCGAAACATATTGCAGATTGCACATTATTAAAGGTCCTCTAAAAAGGAAAAGATCCCACAAAGCTATATATTTTGAAAAATTGACATTTTAGTCATTTTGGGTGTTGGAGCGAGTGGGAAATACGGAAGCCCATTAAGGCCACGAATTATTATTTATTTCTTTGGATGTCCCCAATTAATTATCTGGCGGCCGCCACTTAATAATCTTGCGACCGTCACTTAATTTTTCTGGCAGCCGCCACTTAATTTTCTGGCGGCCGCCACTTAATTATGTGACACATGGCTTACCATAAACGAGTTTGTATTTGAAGGGACAGTATCAAAATTATGCCTACCAAAAGCGATGTACAGAAAAAGAAGAAAAAATAAAGAAAATACAAAATGCAAACATCTTGGTAAAAGACTATAACCTTTCCCTCGCTGCCGATCGTCATGTACCACAATATAAACGCGTGCTTTATTTCAGGACTGAGCACTCATCGCATTACTATTGTAACTCTTTGGCTCGAGCTCTGTGCGCAAGACGATGTCAAGGCTCGTTTATGGTAAGCCATGACGAGCCTTGACAACGTGGCGGCCGCCAGAAAATTAAGTGACGGCCGCCATATAATTAAGTGGCGGCCGCCAGATAACTAAGTGGCGGCCGCCAGATAAATAATTGGGGACATCCAAAGAAAAAATAATTAAGTGGCGGCCGCCAGAAAATTAAGTGACGGCCGCCATATAATTAAGTGGCGGCCGCCAGATAACTAAGTGGCGGCCGCCAGATAAATAATTGGGGACATCCAAAGAAAAAATAATTAAGTGGCGGCCGCCAGAAAATTAAGTTGCGACCGCCAGATAATAATTGGGGACATCCAAAGAAAAAATAATAATTCGTGACCTTAATGGGCTTCCGTAAAATCATCACAAAGGTTGGTTGCCCTTTAATAGTCAGCCTTAGGTACGCATTATAAATCCAGTTCAGGGCCCTGTTTCATAAAAATTGTTATCAATAACAACTGCCTCATTTCTATATGACAAGTTTGCTCTCAGCCAGTCAGATTCAAGGATTTCGGTAGCTTATAACAATATTTTTAACTTGTTATTGATAACAAGTTTTATGAAAAGGGGCCTTGTTGAAACCTTCATTAAATCATCTCTAATTCAAGGACAGCAATTGTAATCAAGCAAGGATATTCTCAGTCCACATCCCCGTCTTTCGCAATGGCCAGTGGTCGGGCTGATGTAGGCCTATATGTATGAAAACAAAATTGATGTAATTTCGAAAATGGACCATGTAAATAAAGAATACATAATTTGGTATTATTTTTAACGTCCACCTAAAGTCTCAATTTTTGTCAATCGTATCTAAATATTATGTCTAAAAACATTTAGCCACTTTTGTTGTTTGTATGGAAAACGCCGGGTGAAAAATTTGTCCGTGTAAATTATTTTCCGTGTGCAATCGCATTAGTTCACCAGGAATTTATGATTAGAAAAGATGCGCTTGAAATATCCAGGCAACGGGGTAAAAATCACCAGATTGGTGTTGGCTACCGGACAACCCGGAACGCTGGTAAAGTTTAACACTTTTTGTGTTAAAATTTACAAGGAATTTTTAAAGTGTACTGCATTGCAATTGCATGCAGTTCAATTAATCAGTATCATTACACATTATAGGTACTTTTTATCTTTTGAAATCACTTATCAAAGAATCGGTCTAAATGATGACTGGAAACAACAGTGTAAGGATGGCGACAATGGTCTGGAATTTCTTTGGTAATAAGATGATTTGTGAGAAAGCAGAAAAATAAGAAAAACAGGGGAAAAAAAGGAATACATCTATGCGATTCTCCAATTGGCAATGTGGTGAGTCGACTGTGAAATACTTATGTTATGGACAACTCTACCGTTTGCGGTTTTCTCCGAAGCGCCGTTACCCTCGGGGCAGTACTCAAAATATGTTGGAGAAAGCCTTATGAAAGAAAAGGATCCTACTGGGTAATACGTTTTAGTCATTTTGTGTATTGGAACTAATGGGGGAGTTATCCGTATCTACATCAAAGTGACATTATACCTACATGTATCTATTCGGTCAATTTGAAATTCTCATATGTATAGTGATTACAACTTTCAAACATCCATAACTTTCTTATTGCTTGTCCGATTTCGTTCAAATTTTCACCAATCTGCTTTTCTGATTTTCCTCCTTCGTTTAGAGCAACTTGCTATTAAGGTAGGATTTTCCTTTAATATCTATCTTAATTATCCATTAATTATCTATAATTATCTATAATTATCTATGATTTCAGGCCTTCGTAACGGCACTATATAATGAATCCTTATTGTATTCATGAAAAATTATTTCTTTCTCTAAAACGATGATCTTTTTCTTCAAGATTTCAGGGATGTTCTCTCCTTCATTTTAAGTCAAATCAATAAACAATTCAATGACGACTATATCAGAAGGTCATAACTTTTACAAAAAGTACCTTTGAAGTTTCAAAGTTTGAAGTGTGACACACCTGTGATTGTGCCAATTTTCACTCATGGTAAACTCCAATGAAAGGTCAAGGATGGGTTGATATTGATGAAAGAATGTCCTGCCGAGCATTTAGGCAAAAATCCGGTAGGTGACCTTTTCTTCGCGTTGTGCTTGATGTCCACCAACGGGTGAATTCATGCATTAGATTATGAGAAGGCCCCCAGAAATGCGCATCTACAATGTCGTTTGTAGCATAACGATACATATCAAGGGACACCAGAATTAAAATCCTTAAGAAGGCGTCGGGAAGGGAAGGGAAGGAGAAGGTTGAGAGTTATCACAATTAAGGTCAAGATATTGAATCTGAAATATGGAGAAAGCAGATAGTTCCCGGTACAAAGAGAAGTTTTAACTGAGGAGGCTTCACAGATCTGAAGGAGTGCAACATGAATGTCGAATGCATGCAATACAGATATTCAGAGAGATGTGAAAGAGGCAGGCCTGATTGAGCGATGAGTTTGGTGCTTAATTTTGAGCAGATATAATGAATACATAGTGCCATGGTGTGAATATGGTGAGATAATTATGTAGTATGTGTATGACGACAGCAGAATCTGATGAGAAATGAAGAGGAAATTTGGTTACAAAAACAGCAAAAGTTTATTTTGTTCCCTTAGATCGGTTTAAGCATTAGCTGAAGATATACATTTATAGATTATGCATTTATAGTTGAACGGAAATATACAATTTCTTGACTTAGAAATATGGCACAGCCTTATGTGAAAGTAATTTGATGGAAGTATATGTGCTAAGCATATTTTAGTATATGATGCTTATTTCCACCGAAAATTTCCTTTTGAATATCACATTATCTTGCTAACAGTCATGCTTGTATATTCAATTTACAATGTCAGTGTAGTATCTACACATTTTACACGTGTATAAAATTTATAAACACGAGTCTGGCCATCCAAGCCTAGAGGTAATTATAAGGGTCAGCAATTCCATAATACTGCCCTACTCGAAATTGAGACCATTGGACATGATGAATAGGCTATCTGAATGTTACTAAAATTACGTAAAGGAACTTGATTGTCAGTATGTTAATTATTGATTGTTGGTTTTCGACTGTTTTCAGTTTGAAGAGCTGCAACCTGCCCTTTTCACTATTTGTAATATACCCTGAAGCTCTCGATGAAGGAATTTATTTTTTCTTTATAATGTGCATGGGTTCAACATTTCTAGCACCGTATTGCTACGTGTTATATTCGCCTGAAAAAAATCTTGTGTACATTGCAATAGTTACAATGACTTTAATTGCTTATAATTATAGTCAGCGGATTCTTGAAAAGCCGGAGAAGTTGTCAAGGGCTTTGTTTAACTCTTCCTGTGCCAAGGGGTTTAGCTCTTTTCAAAATTTTACCAAAGTGTGATCAATGCTCACTTTTCAAATGTCTGCACTTCATTAACCATCTATCACTTCACAAAATATTATGTACAAAACTTGTCGGAAATTTATTACCATTTCTTATGATACTAAACTTCATTACTTTACCCAAATTTAGGCAGAAGAAAAATTGAAAATTACATTTTGAGTTTCTTTTTTGTCCATTATATATTGGTTTCCCATTTGTTTACTATTGTTTAATGTTGAAATAAGGTAATATTTTTTTTAAAAACCCCATTTTTCGCTGCAAATTTCTATGGTAGCACATAATTATGATCATGTATTTAGAATGCTTGATTTATGCTCAGAATTTTGATATACATTGACCACCATATACCTACCCTGTGGTCGAGCAATTGGTGAATGAAAATGACAAGTCTATCTGTCACATATAAGTGCCATCGGCACTGAAAGAGTTAAAAGGTTGAAAGCATTTCAGAGATAATTGATGGACCGTGAATGGAATTGCTGAATTGTGTTACTAATGATTATTTTTTTATCGTGAAAGAATGAAGATTCTGAACCCTTTGTTAAAGAGGAGTATGGTTATGGATTCGGAATTAGCACCTGGATTACTGCCCATTGATAAAAATTACACCCAAATTGACAGAAAAGTTTTTTTGAATACTTACGTTTCCCAATTTGAAGAGAATATTTCCACCTGCTTATTATGTACTGCATTTTGGTACATAATAAGGAAAAACATTGACAAAACTCTTGTCAGGAGCAATGTCCAGTATTATATCTGTTTGTTTTATATTTCAATATAACAACTTTATCTGCTTATATGCGCAGAATGTATATAACATTCGAACTATGTGGCTACACAGAAAAGTGTATTTGAGAAATTAAATTTCTTTCCCACCTCACTTTGCATCTGATATTATTCAGACTAAGGAAATGTAACTGAGATATTTCCCTGTACAGACTTTTCATTGTAAAACATTTTTCATCTTAAAAGTCCACTCCCCATTCTGTTCCTAACTAAGTTCTTATAAACAAAAAAGTGAGTTGATTGCATTTGTTCACTAAGTTATTTGAGCAGTTTCATCAGAAAGTTAGAGAGAAGTGCTTTAGCTCTTTAAAAGATGACAATTCATTGGATTCCTTTTACATAAAGATAGAAAGACACTACATTAAAAGTAGTTTATGTTAATTTCAATCAGGTATAGGTAACAATGTGAGATTCTGGCATTTATGTATCGTCATGAGTTTATTGATAAGTCCGTATTGGACCATCCTATATACAAGCATGTGGAACATTTATGACATGAAATAAATGACGTGGTAAAAGAATTCCTTCATGTGAATCAAACTATGAGAGTATATTTATTGCACAGACAACACAGTGGCAGGTATCTGTAAAAGTTACTAAGTTTTACAGAGTAAACAGATTGTTTACTCTCGGCCATCAAGAGCGGTTGATTACAATTAGATTGAAAATGTTATTTCTTGTAGCTTGAAAACTAAATTTTTTCTGCAACCCCAGTATGGGTTCCTCGATTGGATATTCACAGGTGAAAGTATTTTTATGACTCCACGAGGCAGGCTTTGTAGTCAAGCGAATCCATTTTTGTGATGCAGTTAGATGAATAAAGGAAATGTAATGAGGAAGCATGTGATGATAAGAAAGATACCTTTTGGAAAGATAAATTGTTGAATATATTTGCTACAGCAAGTGAGACTGAGTGTGATAGAGTTAGAGGGGGAAGCTTCAAGGTATGAAAATCCAAACAAACAAGATGAGGAAAGTAAGAAAAGTCATCTCTCGAGATGTTAAGGGTATACTGGCCATGGAAATTCAAGTAATGAATAGAAGTGAAATCTAACAGTATTTTGATTCTTTAGTGAAAGAAGGTGATAATAATTATCATCTTAGAAATCCAAAGTTAAGTAATCTTTAGAAATAGTTAAAATGATTATAATCTAAACGAAAGTGGAAAATAAATTTTAAAAAATATCGAAGGAATTCCAGTAGTGAAATGCAATGGAACTAAGTAAATTTTTGATGGATCCGGTTATAGGATCACAAGGCAGAAGATAATATTTTCTGCGATTTTGTTTGCACTTACTTTACTTGATGAGATAGTTGGAACTATCCCAATCGGTATCTGTATACCAGCCTTTGGGCCGTATAAGGGCATAAATCTTAAGTATTGTATATTTATTCCTATTGATAATCAGTTGTTTTAGAATTGTAAGTGGCTATATCTTAGTGTTTTTATAAGCACTTTTGTGTAGTGAGACACTAGTTGCCATTTTTTTTGAGATTTATAAGTAAACATTGTTAGATTTTTATTTCACTTTTTTTTCAATTCTTCTAACAGTAAATGATTATACTACAAAATTAAAGATCAGAATAATGATGCTATGCATAAAAGTTACAGCTGAAAATTTCATAACGGAGATTTCTGATTGAAGTGAAAATATAGGCTGATTGAGCGGAAGGCTCAGTCTCGTACATCTGGTATCTGGAAAATAAATCATTTCGGTTTGGTCTGTCGTTAAATTGAACCAAGGTGTCGTGGTATAGTTGTTCATTCACTTGACTCTCAATCCAAGGGTTGAGGGTTCGAATCTCATCCTGGCGCTAGCGTCTTTTGGCAAGACATTAAGCCACATTTGCCACTCTCCACCCAGGTGTAGTAAATGGGTACCTGGCAGGAATTTATTCCTTGAAATGCACTGTGCGCTGATTACGGCTGCCGGAGCTGAAGCCAGGGTAATAATATCCAAAACCCTTTGGAAGCGCAGAGGGACGTTATATTATAATGTGATATGCGCTATACAAGAACAGTGGTATTATTATTATTATTAATCTTTAATTTGTTTTTTCAATTAAAATTGTCTTTAGTTAAATGCTAATGACCAGTTATAGGTAGTCAATATGTTATGACTTTTGACATTACTGACACTTTTTTTATTTTCTATTAAACCAAAAGATAACTAATAAAATTAAAAACAAAAACAAAATACAAACAGGAATTTGTAACATTTTAGAGCTGAATACCAACGTTTACTCCACTACACTATTAGAAAAAATGGTGCTTATGGGGTACTCATTAGCTCCAAACTGTTGCCGGATTGAAAAGGTGTCTAAAAGTTCCATTAAAAGGACCTTAGCCATTGAGCTTAGATTTCTCCACCTTTTGTTATGCATATTAGTCTTTATCATAATCTGTAGATATTATTTAAACATGTCCACGATAATATCTATCTACATTCGTCATTTTCAAAATACTTTGGTTTGATACAAATTGTATAAATGTGTTCTATTGCATGTTGTTATAATTTATTGATTTCAGTTACTATGGATATATTGTATTTTTTTCGAAGGACGATAAAATATTGCTCAAGAGTAGGCTAGCTCTTTGCCAGTGCTCGTGATGAGCACCTTTAAAGGTGTCGATGAAAACCTTTTCAAAAGGTGCTTAGGAACACCCTAAAAGGTGGCACTGGTGTGGCAAATATAAGCACGTTTTAAAGGTGCTCAAACAAACCTTTTTTTCTAAGAGTGTACGAATACATTGTATTTTATAAGTCAAATGGAATTAAACTCAGTTGATGTTTCATTGTGAAAGTACTTATGAACTATCCCACAATGGATGTGTTTGCCGGCCACTGGGCTGGAGGAGCAGATCAGGCTCAAGTTTTGATATGAACTATCCCGAAAGGGATGAGTTACCGGCCACTGGGCTGGAGGAGGAACAGGCTCAAGTTTTGATATGAACTATCCCGATGGGGATGAGTTGCCGACCACTGGGCTGGAGGAGCAGAAGGCTCAAGTTTTGATATAAACTATCCCACTGGGGATGTGTTCGTCGGCCACTGGGTTGGAGGAGCAGAAAGCTTAAGTCTTGTACGGATACATATTAAGTCGTTTCAGATTGGCATTAACTTCAGTCACTGATATTTCCGAATTCCAAATTTGTTTATTTGATGTTTACTTATCAAGTCTAATTCGATAGTGAATTATATAGTTAACAATTAATACATTAGCAGTAAGCTAAAATGATTTATGACTCTTTGACTTAATAGTTTTTGTCCTATATTTCTAACCAAATGAATAGAATGTCACTCTAAAATCGTAATGAATGATGCTTTACAACAACTAACCGTCGAATGCTTGGCTGAGTTTAATTCAGAATGAATCAGTTCAAAATAGCTGTGTATTTATGCAAATATTTTGTTCGATTTTAAATATCCAACTCAGAGTATGTTGATACCTACTGGGCCCTATATAAGAGCATTTGGTGACTATTTACAGAATTACAGAATAAAAGTTATTACTCTAAAATATTACAAGAATCAAGATAATTATGGATAATTTTGATATTCAATGATATATTCAATTCATATTCAATTAACCAAACATATATCCACATTTCTGATCATTTTGTAGCATGTCAATATCCTCTTTCTGTGAAGGATGCATGCATTATAGCAATAAGCTAAAAGTTTCACTGAGAGCTACGCTAATATAAGTCATAGGCATATTAATAGAAAGTTTGAGACTATATCTCTGTAAATTCGTTGTCCATGCTTTCTGGATTTTTATGTTACATGGAAAGAACTAGCCTATTGAGATGAAATGAACATAATGACTGAAATAAATTGGAATTTGTCAGTGATTCAAGCCAAAATATATTCATCTTGATATTTATAGAGACTAAAATTTTCATAATCGCTAAATTCAGCTTTCAGGCCCGCTCTTTAATGATTGACCTGGGGATGGCGTTGCCATCGAAGCTAGGTCCAACCCTATATATAAAGTTAATGTATATATTATATTTATTTGCTTTTCAGGTAGAAGGCTAGACTAATCTCTATTTGCATATAGGAAGGTATTTGCAGGTTGAATGACCACGGGTGGGGTGCAAGAGTGAGAAGAAGTGAATTGTCATTGACCTTGTACGATTCTTCAGCGGCGGACGTTGTTAGGGTTGCGTAATAGGAAATATTTTATTCACGTTTGAGGGACGAATTAGGGAATAAATAACTTATTCGTTGCAGGTAAACTTTAACGTATGACCTCAAATGACCTTTGACCCTATCATGTGACCTCCAACGGCACCATAACATGCAGGTCCCCTCAGTGCATCTACAACCCAAGTTTGGTTGAAAAGTGAGTGATGGTTGCAAAGTTATCTGTCATAAGAGAGTCTTGCAGGTAAACTTTAACGTTTGACCTGAAATGACCTTTGCCCTTATCATGTGACCTCCAACGGCACCATAACATGCAGGTCCCCTCAGTGCATCTACAACCCAAGTTTGGTTGAAAAGTGAGCGACGGTTGCAAAGTTATCTGTCATAAGAGAGTCTTGCAGGTAAACTTTAACGTATGACCTCAAATGACATTTGACCCTATCATGTGACCTCCAACGGCACCATAACATGTAGGTCCCCTCAGTGCATCTACAACCCAAGTTTGGTTGAAAAGTGAGTGACGGTTGCAAAGTTATCTGTCATAGGAGAGTCTTGCAGGTAAACTTTAACGTTCGACCTGAAATGACCTTTGCCCTTATCATGTGACCTCCAGATGCACCATAACATGCAGGTCCCCTCAGTGCATCTACAACCCAAGTTTGGTTGAAAAGTGAGCGACGGTTGCAAAGTTATCTGTCATAAGAGAGTCTTGCAGGTAAACTTTAACGTATGACCTCAAATGACCTTTGACCCTATCATGTGACCTCCAACGGCAACATAACGTCAAGGTACCCTCAGTGCAAATATGACCCAAGTTAGGTTGTAATCCAAGCAACTGATGTGAAGTTATTTCACAAAAGAGAGTCTTGCAGGTAAACTTTAACATATGAAAAGAGAGTCTTGCAGGTAAATTTAACATATGACCTCAAGTGACCTTTGACATCATGTGACCTCCGACAACACAATAACATGGAGATGCCCCTAGTGCTTCTATCACCCAAGTGTGGCTGCCAATGCAGTAACAGTTGCCAAGTAATGCATCATAAGAGAGTCTTGCAGGTAAACTTTAACGTTTGTGACGGACGGACGACGGACGGACGCCATTTGGATCCCTTAGTCTCGCCTTCACCTCCGGTGGGCGAGACAAAAAAGTGTTTAAAGCTTGTCAGAGGATTTATAGAGGGGAAAGAAGTACTCCCCAATTCTAAACTGCCAGAGAATCTAAGCTTGTGCCCCCCCCCTTATCTTAGAATGAATTGCAGGATTAAACTAACAGAAATATTTTTAAAACATGCAATTGAATGAACCAAAATATCCATAAGGTGGAAAAAGAGAGTGGTGTTGTCCCCACCCTCCATTAGGCTACGCCAGATATCAAACTTTATGGATGACCTGTGAACAGTTTGTCAAAGTTGGGGTCGTGGATTACAGTTAAAAGTTGCAGAAATAATGCACAAGAAAATAAGAATGTTGAACAGTCAGTACATATTTCTTACTGCAGGGGCAGGTTTTGTTAAGTGGACGACAGAGAGGGACAAAAAGATTGGGAAAAAACTTGTTATAATTTACTATTGCGACTATAAGAAAATATCAACATAGCAGCCACTTGTAGCTCATCATGTTGTCACTGGGTATAATGGGTATAACGTAATAATGCAAATAAATTGTAAGAGGGATTTGTTGGTAATGGGGAGTACGACATATTCTCAGTATGCAAAAAGAAGGTGGACATATTAGGTGATTGGAAAATTATCGCTATAATTTACCATGACTTCAAGAAAATATCAACAAAACAGCTATTTGTAGTTCATCATGTTGTCACTACATCAAAACTTGGCCTTTCATTTCCATCACGCTATACACGCGTCGAGTGTGCACAGCTGCATCCTGGCTTTCAACAAAAAAAGGAAAAACATGACCTAAAATCCTGAGGGAACCTTTCCTCCATTTATCATGAACGATAACATGTCCCTCGTAGGAAGACCCTGCCACATTGTCAACAGAGCAATACCCCAGTCACACCAACGAGACTGAAACCAGACCGACATGTGACTGAGCAAAACATTACATTACCCTTAATGACCAAGTATCGTTCGGCCTTAGAATCGGTCTGTCGGTGTGACTGAGGTACATGTATAAGATTCAATATTGGTTAGCTTAAAACGCTGTCGGGTTTCAAGAGAAGTAGTTCTCGAGAACGAGATTGCAAAGCTGTCAGTGTAACTATTTTTGACAGCCTTTGGTCGTTAGGGGGTCAGTTGGGGTAGGATGACATTTTGTCACATTTGTCACCACAGTTTAGGAACCATCATTTTAAGTTAGGAAGGGCAAATAAATGCTAATATGGCTCAAAAAGAAAGAATAAGGGACACTTCTCGAAACATTGTCAACAGATTAAGATTCAATCAATGGTTAGTTTAAAATGCTGTCGGGTTAGAAGTGTTTCAAAAGAACGAGATTGCAAAGTTGCCAGTTCAACTATTTGTGACAGCCTTTTTTGTTGGGGGTCAGTCGGGGTATAGGATGGCACTTGTCACATTGTCAACACAGTTTTCGAACCATCATTTTAACTGAGGAACGTCAAAGCAATGTTTAAAGGGGACACACACAAAAAGGGGCACTTCTCTAAACACAATAGCTTTTCTCTTTCTCGTATGGTTTACTTAATATTAACAAATTTGATGAATGTTCTCATCAGGCATGCAATCAATTATGTTTAATTCATTATCAGATGCTCAACTTTAGAAGAAAACATCTCTTTTCTCCTCCTCCAACTTCAGCTTTAACCTATAGAATGCTTATGTATCCCCCATACAAAGAGAGGAGTGGCTAAACCGGCTGCCTCCCCACCCCCTTTTAAAACCAAAATAGCATACCTTAAGTACATGGCCCAAAGAATGTGCCCCCTTTTTTGTTGAGGTGATGACCCTTATTTATTTTATTTTTCTTGTCAGACAGTTTTCGGTATAATTTATTGTCCCCCTTCCATTTTAAGAAGGCCTGGATCCGCCCCTGGTCAACAAAGTTTACGAATCAACCCAGGGTGATCTAAATATTCTGTTAGGGAAAGAATGTTCGTAAAGCTTTTCCTGAACGCTGGCAAGGTTTCCAATCTATCTATGACAACCGAGATCATGTAGATTGTTTGGGGTAGAACGTTTTTGTGATAACGTGAACCATCATCCAGAGTCATGGACGACAAAAAAAGTTTCAGAAGTTGCACATCGTGTTAGGGCATTCCTATATGCACAATGCCCCCCCCCCCCCCCCGCCTCCACCACCATCCACCGTCATGGGTACCCATGTTTGATATTTTTGGTTGTACTTGTTTGTTTTTGTTTTAATACTTCAAATAATGTCCGTCAATGTCGTTATTTCTGTTTTGTTTATTATATTGAGGCCATTATTTTTTTGAATAAATTTTCTAAATCTTCTCATCAAACTCAGCTTTTAGGAAAAGCGATGTCGTGTCCCTCATAAGTTGCCGCTGTCACACTGGCAGTGCATAATAAGTATAAGATCAGCGTAAGGTGAACTAAAATGCTGTCGGCGCAAACAATGTTGTCGAGGAGTATAGTATTCCTGGGAACATAATTTGCAGAGCTTTCAGTGTCATTAATTTGACAGCCTAGATTGTTGGGATAAGGTCGACATTTGTGCATCCAAGTGAACTTAAATGCTGTTGTTGCAAACATGTCTAAGCTAAGAATACCAGCTTCCCTGAGAGCAAGATGTGCAAGCTTCTACGTGACTATTATGAAACAGGGGCGTCGATGGGATGGTAGGGGCATGGGCTGTAAGGCTGTAAAAAAACCAAAAAAACAAAAACGTCAGGATAGAGTTAAATATTTTTTGTTTACTTTTCAGCTGTCTGCCATCCTACTAACTACTGACGTGATACGAGAAGGCAGTTTTAAAATATCGAATTACTACATTAAAAACAATATATATTAAAGATAGTACGGGGATAGTTTGCACTAAAAATTCGAATGTCTGGTCAGTTCGTTGAACTTGGAATAAATGCCAGAATATGTGAGCATGTGTGAAGTTGAAAACAAGACAAGAGGTTGCCAATGTTCAGTACGTGGTTGGAAATGACATTTCTAAATTTCGTTTAGCTTCAGGGTGTTAGTTAACATGGTACTATTTTTGTTTGTACAATGACCTTATCCCAAAGGTTATATAAACGCAGCCACCTACATACCTTGTGTTCTTGGTAACAAAATATTGTAAAAGCACACACACACACACACACGTTTACATGGCTTTACTTCCGAGGACAACTATTGTTCCTCTATTGTTACTCGTCCTCGGACAGTCGACGGAATAAAGTACAACTTGATTGTTGGACGTTCGAGGACTATTGTCCGGCTTCCGAGGACCATTGTTGTCATGATTTTTTTTTTGTTCTCTGTCCGAAAATGTCCTCGGACATAATGCTAAACAAACTCACACCTACGCACACACATAAACACACACAACTTAGAATAGAGAAATTAATCTCATCCATAACAGTTTGTCAGTTTCCTGAAAAAAGGTCATGTGTGAGACCATAATGAATTGAGGAATTTTTCATTATGGTAAAACACAGAAAAGTGGCGTAGGCTGAGTCCAGCCGTCGAGGGGGCACTGACATCATGGGTGGGGGCACCGATTTTATTCAGAAAATACTAGAATATCACTGAAGGTGATTAATACCCCCGCCCCAATGTGTGTGCCAAATTTTCTGAGCATTGCTCCAAAACTGACGAAGTGGTGTGATCTGCAATATTCCGGCAATATTTTACCCGTTTTATTGCCATATGTCGTTACCATGGCAACGCAGTTTGCCACACATTGAAACAACATTGCTTGCACATCTTTACCACAAGAACAATGTGTGTGCCTAATTTCATGAGAATTGCTTGAAAAAGGTGAGGAAGCCGTTTTATCCGTAATATTTCCCGATGATTTATTGCCATATGTCGTTACGATGGCAACGGCCAACGTATTTCAGACACATTCAAAAAATGTCTTGCACATCTTCATCCCAAGACAAATGCGTGTGCCAAATTTCATGAGCATTGCTCGCAAAATGAGGAAGACGTTCGATACGCAAGAATTCCCACCGATTTATTGCCATAATAATGCCCTTGCCATGCTGTTACGATGGCAATGCAGTTCCGACACATTCAAAAAATATGCACATCTTCACCACAAGACCAATGTGTGTGCCGAATTTCATGAGCATTGCTCGAAAAATGAATTAGTTCGATCCGTAAGATTTCCCACTGAGTTATTACCATATGCCGTTGCCATGTCGTTACCATGACAACGCACTTCCAACACATTCAAAAAAATATGTCTTGCACATCTCCATCCCAAGACAAATGCGTGTGCCAAATTTTTATGAACATTGCTCGAAAAATGAGGAAATAGTTCGAGGCGCAAGATTTTCAACGGACCGACCGTCCGGCCGTACACTGATTCCTATATTCCCCCTTTAATCTTCGTTTCGCAGGGTATAAATATGCAGAATTTCATTTTAGGGGGTGCTGGAGGGGGTGCTGGAGGAGGTCCTATCCTCATATTTCTTTGCCCATTTCCCCTTCTCCCTCTCATTTTCTCTCTCTCATTTTCTCTCATTTTTCTCTTTTCCTTTATTTTCTCCCCTTCCTCGTGCTCCTGTAGCTACACCACACAGTGATTACCAAGATCATAGATTTACCGCCCGCAGATAAATAAATCATAAATAAAAACAATGAAATAAAAAAAAAAAAAATTCTTTTAAATTCTTGGTCCACCTAGTTAATTAAAGACCAGGGGCCTGTATATAAACATAAAGAGATACAACCATTCTTACGATTGATATCAATCGTAAGTCTATAGCAAACCATGTACTGAAGAGTTAAAATTGATCGTAAGATCGATTGTATCTCTTTAATATGTAACAGTCCCCAGGGGTGGTAATCTGATATTTATTTGATATTGATTTTAGTGAAATAATTTTAATTGTCATAACAAAATGTACACTAATGGCTAATCATTGGTTAATGACCGCGCAAAAATGAAATGTTGCAATTTAAAATTTGTTATGACAAATAAAATCTTTTCACTAAAATCAAGATAAAACAATTCTCAGAATACCACCCCAGATCAATAATTACTTGTCTTCCTTAGTTTTGAAAGATTTCAAAAGACAACATAAATTATTGGTATTAGTACGGTCAGATATATCTGCTTCCCCCTTAGAGGATTCTCGATTTTTCATTGTAAATAACAAGAACCATAACCGTGAACTGGAAGTTCAGAAACGATTTCATCTATTATACATACATAATGAAGCACTCAGCCAAAAGTTAACATTTTTATTATTGATGAATAAATACTTAATAAATATTCACTACTGTATTTGGGGGGAAATTGCAACTATGACCTACCCACAGAGGAAAATTTGAAAATTAGATTAACCACGTCCGTTTCTTTATCCTTACGACTTTTACCAACAATGTGCATTCCATTTAATCATATACACTGTACATCAAACTAAAATCAAAGAACATCATTAGATATATACCTAAATATCTTCATTTATTTCTTGGAAACAATAGTCATCATCATCACAATAATACCCTATTGCAATTTACATATATGGCAAGTTTCTAATGAACAAGCACATAATACTTACTACTCATATACTACAGAAAGTAATAATATATTAACAAATATATTGCATAATATCACGTTGGTAAAAAATGACTTTGACAACATTTTCCAAAGGCATTTAATTACAACATTTGTAACCAGCTACCTACAAATAAGCAGTATATGTATGTCTACTGCTATATCCAAGTCATCTTTTTTCCCTCTCAAGGAGTTAAGAAACAGTTGATAAATTTACTGTAAAATATAATGATGCTGCATGGATTAATGTGGCTGTTGAGAGCCAGAAGGGTGTCAGCTCATTCAAAAGAGGATGAACAGGGGAGCGTTTCATGAAAGGAAGTTGTCGGATATTTTATCTGACAACTGTTATAAGCTACTGAAATCCTTCCATCTGATTGGCTGAGAGCAAATTTGTCAGAAAAAATATCTCACAAGTCCTTTCATGAAATGCCCCCCTGAAGAGTTTACAAATTAATAATAAAGATTCTATTCTACCTGTATCCCCTACAGGACATTATTACAACATTTTATATCCTACTACTTTCTAGCCTAGAAATAAATCATGAAAAATCAATTTTGTGGCCTTTGCAGTATTTTTATCTACCAGAACCAATTTATTTCCCATGGGTGGAGAGTGGCCAAAGTAGGTTAGTGTCTTGATTATTTTGTCTTGTTCATCTTCAATACAGAGTAACTGTCAAGGATTTATACAGAAAGGAAATAATTTGTCATATTGCAGAACACACAATGAAAATAATAACACCTTATTCATGCCAAAGTGAAACATTACAGAAAACTTCATAAAAGACAGTGTTCTTATGGGAAAGGTGTCATCATAATGCCTACAGTTTTGTAGATGCCCAAGGTACGTTAATTCTTTCCGTGTAAAACTTCTTATTTGCTAGCATTTTAACCCTTTTTCAGTTTTGGTCGACCAATGGAAGAAACATTGGACTGACATACTTAATTTTACATGCACATGAGCCATAACCCCCAAACAATGTGGCAGTCTAGAGTTTAAAGACTTAAAATGTCACAGAGTCATTTTCATATCAATTAGTTTAATTGTACTTCTTGCACTTACATGACTTAAATGACTTTGTAATGTTAAAAAAGAAAAAATTCTTTGAAATCACATTATATGTGTCATAGAATTTAAACTTACTGTGCCATTGTGCCATTCAGCACAGACTCTACGCACAAATTCCATAGAAGAGTATTTATGTAGCAAACAAAACGTTAAAGTAATAAATTACTTCTCAGAGAACTTAATAATGCACTGTGGCTAAGGCCCACAGTCGTGTCAAAAACCACAAATTCTAAAGTTGATAAATTGAATATGAGCATGTATATCGATAGTAGTGCTACCTACCCTATTATTCATTGCCTAAAACCAAAATATAAACTACAAGTACTGCAAAATAAACTTGTAAATGTGTGAATTATGCCGTTTAAAGCGATCAGTTGCCTTCCATGTGAACATGGACGGTAAGAAAATTTTGTCTTCATTTCCTTATGTTGGAAACAAAATAATTGGTTGCATGTCGTTTTTCCGAAAGTTCCATATTCAGAAGGGTCGTTTTTCCGAAGGTTCGTATTTCCGAAAACTGAAAATAGGGTTCATAATCCCGAAAATGAAAAAGGGTTCATATCTCTGAAGTTTCGTAATTCTGATAAGTTTTGTAGGGCTCTATTGCATTTTCGGAATTACGAACCTTCGAAATTATGAACCCTTTTTCATTTTTGGAATTACGAGCCTTCGGAATAACGAACCTTCAGAGAAATGCATCAAATGTTCAAAATTATGAATACCCTGCTATGGGAAAATTTGTGTTTCGAAATTACAACCTTCGGAATTATGAACCTTTGGAAAAACGAGTAACCCCCAAATAATTTAACAATATTTGATGTATTTGTAACAGTATGGCAGTGGAAAAATCAAATATTTTGTGCATATACAAGTATATATATCCATTCAAGCATTGTAGACCAGTCATATCAACAATTAGTGTTCACATTTCAAAATAAAGTGATTAGGATTTCGACGGGTGCATGCATACAGATCTCTAGTAACCTCAGTACATACTTCATATCAACAGCTCAAGTCACACCGCCAAACCGACTGGACACCAATTTCAAACCGACCAATTCTTGGCCATTTGGCATATGTTTCTGTAACTTCTGTTCAGTCTGTTGTTAGTCTTGTCGGTGTGACTAGCCAAAGTAATTGTGCTTTGAATTGAGAAGTGAAACATAGTACAGTGAAACCTGCTTTAGCGACCACTTGTATAGAAAGACCACCTGTCTGTAAACACCACTTATTTGTATCTCATCCTTCCTTTAAAGGGCGGGTCACATTTGTCCGATAACGATATCGATATCGATAATGTATGCGCATATAAAATGTACCTCTAACAATGACAATAAAAGTGGTCACACAAGACCCATAAAATCGGTGGAGTTCTGTCAATCAAGTACCACTGAGACTGCTCACACAATACTTCTGAACTAACATCACCTCGAAGGAGCAAAACCAATTGGCTCTCAGAAAATATCTGCGAGCTCTGTCCTGAAAAATATCGGTGGCTAAGCAATTCCACTAAGACAATAAAATTGGAGATGGGGGCTCATTACCATATATCAGAGAAATCTTACTACCACAAAGAAGTCATATTCATTTTCCACATAAACAACGATTAATCGGTATCTTTATCGATATCATTACCAGACAAACATGACAAGCCCTTTACCCACACACACTGTCTCTTCAGTCTTTTCATTCATTTACATGTAATTTGTAAAGTGCTTTATATTTTGCTGTGTCGGGTATTTTTAGAATTTCCTTAAGGTGATTCACCACATCAAGCCTTAAAGGGCGCCACATGGTTAATGTTTAGTGTATCAAAAGAGAATTTGCTTTTTTTGTATCTGGAGTTATTACCTACAAATTTAATTTGTTGAGAAAAATCTAACTCAGTTTATTCTTCATCCGATAATCAGGGCCCTGTTTCATAAAACTTGTCATCAATGACAAGTTGCAATAACTGTTATTAGCTACTGAAAGCCTTGCATCTGATTGCAAATTCTTAGGTAAAAATCACCAACAAGACACTTCATGAAACACCCCCAAGAATGCAAGCACTTTCCTTCCAAGTTCCAGATTTGCATCTGTAATACATCATTAATGAAGATACACAATGAACAGTCATATCTGCCTAAATGCCATCTGCCACTGAAGACCTACCAGCAGATTTACAACAGCAAAAAAACATTTGAAGGTTCTACATATCATTTACTTTGTACGTATGTGTTTAATAATAAGCTGTAATAAACTACGTAAGCCCAAATTTTACTATTAAAAGTGTGACCTTAAGATATAGATATAAACAAGAAATAACACGATTTTGAAAAATCAACTTAAGGTCAATTTCAGTAGCCTATTTTACATCCAATAGAAATCATGTTCGGATTACTTAATATGTCTTTGTAAGGTTTGCACATTTCAAAAGGTGATTAACATGGCTCTTGAAATTGCCTCAAAGATAAAGTTGAGTTCTGGTCATGTGATTACATTGTGAAAGAAACTGTCTCAAAGCGAGTGGGAAAGGTTGATCATGTCCACATAAGAATTGGTGTATAACCGTGAGGTTTTGGACTCATCAAAATGATAAGAAATTGACCCACTCTCGCTGAAACGCACATGCGCTGCATACAGAAATGGGTATATGGAACTGCACACACATGTGACATGTATGTTCGGCCTGAACTCTTCAACTATTTCTCGTCATATTGCAAATATGAGGGCATTTGAAGAAGAATCCTTTTCAGGGGACAATTCTTCTGTGATGTTCTTTCAAACTGACAAAAAGGAATAAGAAAGTTCACAAAATAGTTTTCACCTTTCCCAGAACTCAACCTTCTCTTTAAGCTGATTTTAGTTATAATTCAGTCTAAACCGTTTGCATTCCACATGAAGCCTACATACAGCCTCTAAGCCTTTTAAAATAAATTCTACATCTTGCTCTATCCTTCTTAGCTCAATTTAAAAATAATCATAATCTTTCAAAATAAATTCTCAATTCATACTTAACAGTAACACCCAAACAAAAATATGTATGGAATGTTGAAATCAGCTCACCAAGCAAAATTCCTATAATTAAAAAGGAATATAATGATAATAGGGGGTGAATTGATATGCGTGAGAAGCAGGATGCCTCTTTGAATTAAAAACTAATCAATCATTAAACAATTTGCTCATATTCATCTATATGCTTTGCCTACCAACTTGATGTGCCAAACACCATGCCACAATAATTCAGATAACTTTCATTTTCATTTTTTTTCTAGATTTTAACATCAAATATGATTAAGGTTCCACATATGCATACAGTAGATTTATTGTCTTATTGCAGTCTACTCATGACTAAAAGTACATTGTATGTTCTTTGAAAGGGATTTTGTATGTGAGGGGGGCAACATGCAATATACATATACATGTACAGTATATCCACAAACTCTTTTTTTACTTTGTATGCTTAACATCCACACTCACATTAAATTAATGATATTTATCTCAGTTTCTCATACAATTAAAGCACAAAGTATCCATGTCAACAGCAGTACAGGTGTCTTTTGGAAGCTCAATTTCGGTACTGTACAGCAAAACATAATGCATGAATCCATGGGAAACAACAGCTGACCAATGTTTCTCGAAAGCTCTGCTTTAACACAGCATTCATTGTTTACCCACTGGATCCCAAGCCCAAGATACATGAAACTTACGCCTGAATCTATGGAAATTATGTGTTATACCAAATCAAATCCTACCCAATTAGCCGTATAACAAATATATTGGATCAATTTCGATTTTAGGGCATACAATGTTGTGTATCTTTCCATTGTGACTAGTCCATTTGGCACTCCTATGTAGTCAACAGCGAACATAGAAAAGTTGTGTACACTGAAGTTTTTTTGTTGATTTGTGATCTTATGTGGTCCTAGAACAATTTCAACTTTGGGCAACCTTGAGCAATTTTCATAATTTGCATAAATCCCAAATGGCGCCTGGTAACCATATTGAAACCCAGTTTTGAACTGCATGTCACATACTAGTGTATGATACATGTATATAGGGGTTTCGAGGGACGTAGAATTAATTTCTAATGCACTTTTTGAAATTTAATATCACGTTTAGCTCATAAAGGTCAAAATAACAAAACAAAACATCTTGCCAAAAGAATGGGACTAGGCTCAATTAGCA
Organism: Heliocidaris erythrogramma; assembly: GCA_025617745.1. Lineage (NCBI taxonomy): Eukaryota > Metazoa > Echinodermata > Echinoidea > Camarodonta > Echinometridae > Heliocidaris > Heliocidaris erythrogramma. Next base: position 17,532,198 of record CM046868.1, on the reverse strand, counting down.
TTTGTGCCAACTTCTAGTTCCAATTAACAACTTCACCTCAGTATTTATTTAGTACATCTAATATTACATTGTTATGTACGTTGAACTTCATGTAGATCTATGACTACATATCATTGTAAATCCATTTCTGTTCATTAATGTATGTATATATTACTTTTACTTTTTATGTATATGTATTCATGTACAATTATTACTCTTTAGTACATTGTGTGATTGTTCATAATATACTGTCATTTATGTGATGTGTTGTTAATAAATTCAATCAATCAATCAAATAAAGGTCATATCTGTTAAATGCATATACATGACTGTGCATATGTTAGATTTTTAAATTGTTATAGGTACTGTATCTAATGTTTAAATGAAGGGGCTTTGGGTGTGTAGAAATAATCTCTAAGATCATTCATTCATTTACTGGTCAGATTGGGTCAGTTCAAGGTCAAAGCTGAACTTGACATTATGGATAGTATTTTGTTTAGATATTTGTCTTTGACGGGTATGTGGTGCCGAATGCCTCGATGATGTTATGTTTTCAGTTTAAGGCGAGTTCACAAACTGAAGGTCAGGGCAAAGTACAATCTTACCCCTGGGTCACAAAGGTCAAATTCAAATACAGCGAATCTGTCATTTTTAGTTCATTGTCAAGGCTTAGAGGATAATATTTGTATTCAAAATTATTTCTATCCAAATTGTAGATAATAATGCAGAATCAATTTATGATGATATACTTCATTCACAATTCCAGTTAATATCAGTCACAAAGGGATCAGTCAAAGTTGAACTTGACAGTGGACACTGAATTAGTGTAATATGCCTATGGTTTCGGGTCTGAATCACACTGGTGGCAGCATAACCAAAAACTATAGGTTTTTAGATTACACCAAGAGAAACCTTCATACAAAATTAGAACGAAATCCGTTGAGAAATGTGACCGCCAGAGCGCACACAAGAGTGCACACAAGACTTCAAAATATGACCTTTGACCCTATAAAAGACGCAACACTGGGGGCAGCATCATACCAAGAGACACCTTCATGCAAAATTTGAACAAAATCCGTCAAGAAATGTGACCGCTAGAGCGCACACAAACTATCCCCCAAAATATGGTCTTTTACCCTATAAAAGACGGAACACTAGGGGCAGCATCGCCAGAAATTATAGGTTTCTAGATTTTCCCAAGATACACCTCCGTACAAAGTTTGAAAGAAATCCGCGGAGAAATGTGACCGCTAGAGCGCACACAAGAATGTGACGCGACGGCGGAACGCTGCTGAATCCAAAGTATCCTCCAGCATCACCCTACTCAGGCTCAGAAAGGCTCCAGAATGCAAACTTTCACTATTCGCAATAGAAAAATCCTTTTATTCCACTTCAACTTCAAATGAAAGAAAATCTATAAACAGATATTGAATAGGCAGAGAGTAATTGTCCCCCGAAATTGAAAGTCGCAAAAGAATTAATGAAGACTTAAGCTGCTTATATATCCCCAAATGAGAAAAAAGGAAAAGAGTGGATTTCAAGCTCAGACATTGATCATTACTTGTGTGCATAAAAGTGGTCTAAAATGCAAAGTTTCAAACACAAAATGTAAAATCTTCTGGCTTTGTCGGAAACTTGTATAAAGTAAAGATTTTACTGTTTTGCGACCACGCAAAGTAGAATATTTAATTTAGCATTAGCATTGGCATTGGATAAGTGCAACATTTTCATGGTACAGCAAATACTGCAAAGTCTTATTATTTATGGGAGGGGCAGGGATGTACCATTCAAAGGATTTATATACACGAGTATAGTACTCTTGCGTTCCTGGCACTTTAGAAAATACTTCACTTTATTCTTACTGGTGCAGCCCCCTCATTTTTTGGCTCATTACACCACTGGACGTCAGTAATATGCATAGGTGCTGTAGACACCCGGAACTGTAGTACCTCGAATCTTACGACCTATTATATTTGTAGTAATTCAACATTCAGTGGTTCGCAGTATACAAAAACGTAAAGAAACTAAACTGATATGATTTGAAGCGGCAAAATTCTGAATACAATGAATGATCTCAGACATTAGTTCTACACACCCAAAACCCCTTCATTAAAACATTAGACATCTATAACAGTTTAAAAATCTAACTTATGCACGGTCATGTAAAACAGTGAACAAATTTGACCTTTATTTTACCTTTATTTTACCTTTATTTGACCTTTATGACCTAACGTGACCTTAAATTCAATAAAGTGGGTTAGAAGTGAATTCTACGTCCCTCAAAACCCCTATAAAAATTATACAAATATCATAGACTAGTATGTGACATGTAGTTCAAACAGGCTTTAATATGGCGACCAGGCTCCATTTTGGATTTATGCAAATTATGAAAATTGCTCAAGGTTGCCCTTTGGGGCAACAAAGCTGAAATTGTTCTAGGACCACATAAGATCACAAATCAACAAAAAAACTTCAGTGTACGCAACTTTTCTAGGTTCATGAAATGCCAAGCCGACTAGACTCCGAGTTCTGATCCCGTAGAAACATATCTAGATATCATGATTAGAAAAGGAATGAATAGAAATTAAATTAAGGAAAACATGTTTTCATTTTTGCATGTATGATTCTGGAAAAAAATGACACAATTCAATTACTTAAGTCAATAAAAAAATTGCACGAGCTATTGATTTGCCTTGGCATATTTTCTTTCAACATTGTTTTTCATGTTCTAGAAACAAGCATTGATTGTACACCACATTTGTATGCATATGGTTGGAAATCATTCAATATCAATTACTTTGGTTACTAGCCACTAAGGATGGCAATTTGTGGAATTAATCTAATAAAGACTCTATTGCTTGCGAATGTTTCACAAACTGACATTTAATGGATACATCAATTTCCCATGACAATACGAGAACCGCAAAATACATTGTCTACCAGGAAAAAAAAAGATTGATGGCCAGCAAGATACATGTACTTGGAAAGCCTGCAAACTGCCTTGCATTGTTCAAATGATACTTGGGCCTGACATATAATATCCGGTTCTCGTATAGCACATTAGACATTATGAAATAACATCCCTTCCAAAGAGCTTTGGGAATGATCACCCTAGATTTAGTTTCGGCAGCCAGCCCACAATGCATTTCAAGGAATAATCATATCAGGTACTCAATAAGCGAGTTCGTAATTAGGATTTGCGCATGAGCAGATAAAGGTCATTTGAGATAAACTGGCATGTTTGTTTAAAATTCACTGAGATAAGCATCGACTGTGATGCAATGATTATTCATACATGTAATTGTGACCCATCACATCAAAATGAGACAGAAGTCGCATTTTTTGAAATTTCATTTTATTATTGATTATTATTCTCCATTTCATAAGCTTTAATTTGGTATATAGTTCAACTCTATGAAATTTCATTTTATTATTGATTATTATTCTCCGTTTCATAAGCTTTAATTTGGTATATAGTTCAACTCTAGAGAGTGAGTATTAGTGGAGATAATAGCTTTTGAAACTTGAGTAAAGTAGGACTGTGGCAAAGTATTTCTTTGAGAAAAACGTTTGTAATGTCAACTAGATTTGGATAAAACCCTTAGCAACCGTTTATTAATTCTAATGAAAACTAGTCCTTATGTTTCTTTAGGATCTCTTCTCATGAAAACATGAATTTTAATTCATTTAAGCCATGAATTCTAACGCTTTAGGGGGTAGCAAATCAAGTAGTTTCACGGCACTGAAAATGCTTCCCGCATCAACTTCGTGCTTTTTCGTTGAGCCTTTCCTATGCCGGTATGCTTTCTTAAAGGGTTGATTAACCTAGCTATAGTCAAAAGGTTTATAAGTCTGTCATTTTGTGCAGGGAAATGTATTAGATTATAGTTCAAACTTTCAGAGGTGTTTATTTCATTATATTTTTTCTAAATTAATCATGTAAACTTGATTTCTTTCAATGTTATTTGCTTTCTTTTTAAAGCTTGGATTCGATTGTCGCAAAGTCACTCGATTATGGCAAAATTACTGAATAGACGAGTCTTTACCAACAATGATATTGACAGAGATCGTTGATGTCTGAATATAAAGCTTTTTTACTTTTCGTCTTGTGAAAGAGCAATAGAAATCGCCGCTTTCAGAAGCTGAAGAATTAACACACGATTATTGATTTTCTCTCTCTCCTTCTACGTCACGCACCTGTTTCATAATCTCGACAGTTGTCTTGCTTTCTTTTGAAAGCTAACTCACTTTTCTGTTCGCTCTTTACTTATTACCAGATTAAACAACGATGGAAAGAAACAGATTCATAATAAAGAAATTTTATCCTGCTCTAGTTCATTCTACCTTTAAAAATGTTTCTAAAAGCGTCTTTCTTTTCCTTTCTTTTCGCCATGTCAAAGAGGTATGGAATTTGCCCCTTTCAAAGAACAAGAATTAAGTCACATCCTGCATGCGCGAGACGATTGGTTTTTCTTCTCTCTCATTGTCCTTCTAAATCATGCACTTGTTTCATAATCTCCACACAGGTCCTTTTCTGTATGGTTAAAAAGCTACATTTCTTTTATCCTCAATTCCTCATGTTCAACAGCAGGATAAAGATAAACTGCTTCTTAGCGCCGCTCTATAGTTAATAGAGCTTTAAAAAAAAATAATAATGAGCCTTAATGACAACTACTTTTTGTAAAAATTAACGCCCAGACAATTCTCTCTCTCCTTCTAAATCTTTCACCTGTATATTTTGGACAGTTCTTCTTAATTCTATTTTGAAAGCTACTAAACTCTTTCTTGCCTGTTCGGCTTTTTAAACGAATAAGAGAATTGGCCGCTAATTATCATGTTGACTGGCGGTATGAACATGATGAAGATAAACTGCGTCTTAGCTTGAAAGTCATCGTTTCTCTCCGCTCTAGCTTACTCGAAAAAAAAATGTATACAATCTACTGGTGTCTAATAGCTAATTTCTTTTCTTTTTGCCACGTTATAAAGAGGTACTAAATCGCCCCTTTCAAAGAACAAGGATTAATCGTCTCCAGCAAGAGACGATTATTGATTTTTTTCCTCTCTCTCTCTCTTTTGTCCTAAATCACACGCTTGTTTCATAATCTCTACACAGGTACTTTTCTTTCTGGTTAAAAGGCCAATTTCTTTTCTTTTCGGCTTTTAAAAGGTAATGGAAGCAATATCTGATCTTAATCTTAGAACAAATCGAGACGGCACGAGCACGATGCACTTGTTGCAAATTCTTTTACAGAGATCACGTGACTGCGAACGTGCCAATGAACAAAGCCACGCGTCGCTAGGGGCGGGGCCTAGCGGATGGCTTTCTTTTCGTGCCAGCTGTCCGAAAAAATAGAAGAGTTGACCGAAAAAAACACTCGTAGAAGAACTGCTTTTTCTACCCTTTCCCGTTATATTTAGGACTCATTTTTTTTTACAGAGCATTCATGAAACATTGAAGATTCAAATCAGCGAAGACAAAAAAAATGACGAAATTTGAAGTTTTTTAAGATTTGCCCAATTTTCTCAAGTTCTAGCCCAGCGACTTCTGTCTCATTTTGTAGTGACGGGTCACGTATATTCATTTTACTTTTCATTAAATCCACTGAAAAGCAACAAAGTGTTCATTGATGGTTGGTATTTGACAGTCTGCCAAATGATAGCCAACTTGCAAACAATGCGCTTTCCCAAGTTTTTATTGACGTGCCATTCTAGTCACCTGGTCTACGATGTCTTTCTTTCATAGTGTTTGTATTCTGTAGGTTGCTATGTCGGGCAAGCTTACGTATTATCTTTCTTTGAAAAGATGCCTATCCTAATGAAAAAAGGGAAAGGTCATTTGGGAAAAGTTGCTCATGGGCCAATTACGAACTCACTTATTACCTCACTAGGGTAAAGTGTGGCAAATGTAGATTAATGCCTTGCCAAACCACGTTAGTGCCAGGCTGGGATTTGAACCCCATACCTTGTGGTGCAGTCTGTGGACTTCACTAGAAAACAATGCCTCTACATGCAGATAAAGAAGTTAACCCATTACTGAATTCTCTAATTCCCACAGACTTAGTACAGGGATGATCCAGTTCCCATGGGCAATGGGTTAAAGTCACAGACCTTTCACATTAATATAGAAAAGCAAAAATGAATAAGAAAGCGTATCATTGAAAGGAAGTGTTTACCAATTGGCTTGGAATTTCACATGCTTTTTATTTCACAATTTTTTTTTTCATTTTAAATTATGAATTTCCATTAGGGTTTAATGGCACGTTACACACAGCTCAGCCTCCTTAGGGTGTAAATTTGTCAAGCATCCGTAAAGACATAATGCCGAATTGATTAGAAAACGTGTACATGCTAAGATCTAAATGACAGAAAGACCAAGACTAAGCTTAATTAAGGCAGTATTAGAAAATGACTCACACTTGTTGCTGAAGATCCATGACATCCCTTGAGCTGTAGTTGTAGAAAGTAATTTTGTAATCAAGTATGTCTCACTTTTTTTCTACAGACCTAAAATACTACCCCCTCCTACAGGTACATGTATCAATCAGCTTAATTGAAACCAAATATTTCCCATCTTTCTAATGATATACATGAATTGATGCAGTTTTTAGCAAACAAATCACATTTACAGGGTGACCATTAGAAATTTCACTGCTCGAAAATCTAGTTCTTGAACAACGATAATAAGGAGTTTCAGATGTGTCAACTAGAACGCCGTCCTAGATCCTCCCAGCGAAAATGGACCTCTTTGTGTTGACTGCATACAAAGTAGGTGAAGCATGAAGCTAACAATGGATGAAGCGAGATTCACGTTTTAGAGAAGACGGCGTTTGACGCGTTCTTGATCTGACTAGTGAACGAGGGGGAAACCAGTGGACGGGTGAGCTGCTCTTGCACAAAGCACGGTATGCAGCTAACGCAAAGCAGTCCATTGTAGCTGGGAAGATCTAGGACGGCGTTCAAGTCCACACATTCAAAAGCTCACTAATAATGCAGCCTGGTTGTCCGTGGTCGAAGGTCAGAAGTGATGAGTCAAAGGTGAATTAGGCGACCAGGTGCATGATGTTAGCTGTCCCGTTGTTGTGCCACTGTGCAAGATGAGCCAGGTTGTAAGGGGTCAAAGGTGAATTAGGTGACCAGATGCACGCTGTTAGATGTCCAGTTGTCATGCTACTGTGCATGGTGCTGCCACTCAGTCTTGAAGGTTGGTTTTGGATGGGTGGAGTATTCCGTGCAAGGTGCGTGTGCATAGGTTACAGCTCACCAATGAGACTGACAGCTGACAGCTGAGACTGACAATAGCCCACAAGACTGACAGCTCACAAGACTAGCGGGTCACAACACCAACAGCCCATAAGACTGACAGTGTCCATCTGGCTGGCCTTCTGAAAGGTTATCCGAGGGTTCACAAAACAGACGATTTCTGACGATTCATGAGACCAACCTCAGTTGTCAATCTTATGGGCTGTCGCCTTGGCTGTCGGTCTCATAACCACCGGTATACTGGGTTGTCCCAGCGTGTGCATGTGTGTTCCCTGGTAGTTCTATCTGGACGGATAGTTACCTGCGACGCTCTGCGACATATGGAGTGGTGTCAACATCTCCTCAAACGTGGCATTCTTCACGTTGGCACCTCGCAGGTTGGCGTCCTGGAGGTCACAGCCTGTAAGATTGCAGTTCTGTGTGAGAGATGGAGCGCCATACGGAGAGTGAGAGAGAGAGAGAAAGAGATAAAGAAACAGGAACGAGGGAGGGACAGGGGAAACAGGAAAGAGACAGAGATAGAAGAGAGAAGAGAGAGAGGTGAATACAGAGGAATAAGAAAGAGGGAAGGAGGGAAACAGAGAAAGAGAGACAGAGAGGGGAAGAAAAAAATGATTTATTTATTACATTTCCAGGAACATAAAACATGTCAAGACAATACATCCAACAATAGCAAAAATGTAAGAACTTAATACGAAACAACAAACAATGCCTGTCCTGTAGGAGGATCGAAGAGCCATTGGGAGATGTAAAAGAGAGAGAGAGAGAGAGAGAGAGAGAGAGAGAGGGAGAGAGAGAGAGGGAGAGGGAGAGAGGGGTGAGAGAAAGCATAAATTTATTTATTCATCGATTTAATTTCCAGGAACATAAAATACGTCAACAACAATCAGTCAATGGATCATCAGGTGCTGTCCCGAGGCCCGAGTTGGCGGCTATGAACCTCCCATCTTCTTCGATCATCGGCTATTTTTCTGACCTCTCTGAATCAGTCCTGTCAACCTTCTGCTTGGTGTTGTCAAATTAAGTGATTCATCAACGTTTTTTGACCAAAATGTACCCCTCCCCCCCCCAAAAAAAGAAAGAAATTTAACCCCTTGTCTATGGGAACCAGGTGGTTTCCGTATTAAGCCTATGGGATGAATAGCATTGCGTGGTCAAGGGATTAAAAAAACAATAATCGATCCCAGTGGGTGGCCTAAGAGAAATAATCATTCACATGTGTTACCTCTCTTTAAATATTAGTTACTATCCACATATTTTTTTGATTAAAAAAAAAGAATTATTACGAAACATAAGAACATCATGAGGCAGCCATTAGTAAAAGAATTACATGTATATATACTGGGATATACAGAAAAGTTGAAGGGCAGAGAAAGCCAGAAAAAGAGAGGAAGAGTTAGGCATAACAGACAGAATAATTGGAAAAGAAATAACCAGAGAGAGAGAGAGGGGGGGGGGGGGTTAAGAAGAAAAGATAGAGAAAGCTATGCAGAGAGAGAGAGAGAGAACATCATGACTACATCGCAAAAGAGAGGGGAAAAACATACAATGAATAGATTGAAACAGCATGAAAAAAAAGACAGAGAAAAAGACAGATAGGAAATGAGATGGCATACAAAATAGGGATAAAACATATATACAGATACAGAGAGAGAGAGAGAGAGAGAGATAATAGACTTGCTGGTACAATCATTTACTCCGCAACTTGTATTCATACTACATAAAGTAAACACTTGAATTAAAAAACAGAATAATTAAATTTGTAATCCATAATAAAAGAAAAATATCCCCTTGATATCTATGTGAATATTGGGTTACTAGTAGTTTCCAGGCTGTAAAGCTTTATGACAGTCACTGCTCCTTGCATATTAACTGATCCATATATTAAATACGGTAATGTGAAGCACTCAACACTTATTAATTTCTGTTTGCCACTGCACTTTTTACTGCCTAATGTGTGGATAAGCCTTTAAGAAATTGGACTAATCTTTGAGACTGTTTAGGTTATTCTAAATTGTTTTGACTATTCAGCACAATCTCAGCTTCTTCGCCCACATCATCACATGATTTAAAACCTTAAAGGCACAGCAGTTTAAACAAGAAAATTATAATTAATTTTGTTATTTACTAGATAAATCTATGTATCTACCTATTTGCTAGTTTCCCAAACTATGCCGTCATTCGAGAAAAACTAAGTCTTAAACGCGCAGCCCCTGCCCGCGCGCGCGTACTCCCCGTCCACCAATCCAATCGCGCCACCGCCATACTCTTCCTCTTCCGAGCAGTCAGAGACAGATCTAGGACATGATGTCAGACAAGGAGAGGGGCTGGAGGGAGGGACATAGGTAGATACATAGATTTATCTAGTAAATAACAAAATTAGTTATAATTTTCTTGATTTACAGCAATAAATCGATGTATCTACCTATTTGCTAGAATAGCACGGAAAAAAACCCGGGTGGCATGTCCCAGGACGGGAGGAACGAACGCGGGGCAGAAAGAGACGACGAAGCAGCTCTCAACCCAGAGGTTGCAAATCTAACCTCACCCGAAAGAACATCCTTAAGATAGAAGGATGTGAAGGAAGTAGGGGAACGCCAAAAGGCGGCCCTCAAATGTCTTCCAAAGGAAGACCCTGAAAAAGCGCCCAGGAGGTAGAAACACTCCTAGTATCATGCGCTCTTGGAGGATTCTCAGACAGGAGAGCCTCCGAACCCGCAGCTTGGATAGCCTCGACAATCCAACGGGAGATAGTCTCCCGTGATGCTGGGGAATAAGGGTGACGGGAAATGAGAATGAGCTGATCATCCTTACGAAAAACCTTAGTCCTATCCAAGTACCATTTGAGAGCCCTAACAGGGCACCAAGATTTATCCTCCTTGACAGAAGAGAATTCTGACAGAGGACTCAAGAACACTTCGATTGAGCCAGAAGAATCCGTCTGATTCTTGGCAATAAACGAAGGTCGAGGGACAAGACGTACACCTTGCCTTTCCCATCTGATATGCCCGGGCGCCGTAGAGAGAGCCTGAATAGTGCTTCTCCTCTGCCCAGAAGCAATAGCGACGAGAAAGGCGGTCTTAATCGAGAGATGGTGTAAAGATGCTTTGCACAACGGCTCAAAGGGCGGTTTGGCCAAGGCGTCCAAAACCAAAGGAAGGCTCCACGCAGGAGTCAACTGGCGATTTGCTGGTCGTTTCAAAAGAAAGACCTCAGCAAATGAGTCAAGAAGGGAGAGTTTGAAACTCCCGAACCATCAGAAAAACCAAGGTGAACCGGAGCAATAGCGGACCGGTAACCACGAATGGTAGAGAGGGACCAGCCCTTATCGAAAAGGGTGATAAGGAAATCTGCAATAGCACCCACCGGGGCAGAACGGGAAGCAAATCCCTTCTCCCCACACCAAGCATGGAAGGCTTCTAATTTCGAGTTGTAAACAGCTCGGGTAGAATCTCTTCTGCTCTGGACTATGAACTGGGAGGCTCTCTCTGAGAGTCCTGCCGTCCTCACATCCTCCCCGATAGAGGCCAGGCGGTCAAATGTAGAGCCGCCGGGCGATGGTGGAGGATCCCCGACAGGGGCTGAGCTATGAGGTCTGCTCTCCGGCGAAGGGAGAGAGGCCGACCGTCCAGCAGAGACAGAAGAAGAGGAAACCAAGGTCTCCTCGGCCAGCAAGGTGCTATGAGCAGAACCCACGCCTGATCCTCCTGAATCTTCCCCAGGACCTGAGGAATTAAGGAGATCGGCGGAAAGGCGTAACCCCGGAAGTTCTTCCCCTGAAGGGAGAACGCATCGAGGGCCCAAGCTTCCGGATCTCGCACTCGAGAGCAGTATCTCGGGAGGCGATGATTGAGAGCTGTCGCAAACAGGTTTATCTCCAGAGGGGCGCAGACTGAACTGAGGTAGTCGAAGACCTCTTGGTTCAGTGACCACTCGGAGGGGAGACACATGCCCCGGGACAGAAATTCTGCAATCAGATTGTCCCGCCCGGGAACATAGGAGGCGATCGGAATCACTCAGTGAGACCGACACCACTTCCAAAGTTTGGCGGTTAGATCGTTCAGGGTAGTGGAACGAGTCCCGCCTTGTCTGTTGATGTAGGCAGCAACCAAGAAAATTATAACTAATTTTGTTATTTACTAGATAAATCTATGTATCTACCTATTTGCTAGAATAGCACGGATAAAAACCCGGGTGGCATGTCCCAGGACGGGAGTAACTAACGCGGGGCAGACAGAGACGACGAAGCAGCTCTCAACCCAGAGGTTTCAAATCCAACCTCATCCGAAGGAGCATCCTTAAGATAGAAGGATGTGAAGAAAGTAGGGGAACGCCAAAAGGCGGCCCTCAAAAGTCTTCCAAAGGGATGAACCTGACAAAGCGCCCAGGAGGTAGAACACTCCTAGTGTCATGCGCTCTGGGAGGCTTCCCAGACAGGAGAGCCTCCAAACCCGCAGCTTGGATAGCCTCGACAATCCAACGGGAGATAGTCTCCCGTGATGCTGGGGAATAACGGTGATGGAAAAAGAGAAGAGCTGATCATCCTTACGAAAACAACCGTAGTCCTATCCAAGTACCATTTGAGAGCCCTAAGCGGGCACCAAGATTTATCCTCCATGACGGAAGAGAATTCCGACAGAGGACTCAAGAACACTTCGATTAAGCCAGAAGAATCCATCTGATTCTTGGCAATAACGAAGGTCGAGGGACAAGACGTACACCTTGCCTTTCCCATCTGATATGCCCGGGGGCCGTAGAGAGAGAAAGGTGGTCTTAATCGGGAGATGGTGTAACGACGCTTTGCAGAACGGCCCAAAGGGCGGTTTGGCCAAGGCGTCCAAAAAACAAGGAAGGCTCCACGCAGGAGTCAACTGGCGATTTGCTGGGCGTGTCAAAGGAAAAACCTCAGCAAATGAGTCAGGAAGGGAGAGATTGAAACTCCCGAACCATCAGAAAAAACCCAAGGTGAACCGCAGTAATAGCGGACCGGTAACCACTAAAGTTAGAGAGGGCCCTGCCCTTATCGAAAGGTAGTAATAAGGAAAATTGTTGTAAAAGCACCCACCGGGGCAGAAACGGAAAAACAAACCCCTTCTCCCCAACAAGCATGGAAGGTTTCTAAACTCGAGTTGACAACAGCTCGGGTAGAAACTCTTCTGCTGTGGACTATGAACTGGGAGGCTCTCTCTGAGAGTCCTCGCTTCCTCCCCTATAGCGGCCAGGCGGTCAATGTAGAGCCGCCGGACGATGGTGGAGGATCCCCGACAGGGGCTGATCTGAGGACTGCTCTCCATAGAAGGGAGAGAGGCCGACCGTCCAGCAGAGACAGAAGAAGAGGAAACCAAGGTCTCCTCGGCCAGCAAGGTGCTATGAGCAGAAACCCACGCCTGATCCTCCTGAATCTTCCCCAGGAACTGAGGAATTAAGGAGATCGGCGGAAAGGCGTAACCCCAGAAGTTCTTCCCTGAAGGGAGAACGCATCGAGGGCCCAAGCTTCCGGATCTCGCACTCGAGAGCAAACTCGGGAGGCGATGATTCAGAGCTGTCGCAAACAGGTCTATCTCCAGATGGGCGCAGACTGAACTGAGGTAGTCGAAGACCTCTCGATTCAGTGACCACTCGGAGGGGGGACACATGTCCCGGGACAGCAAATCTGCAATCAGATTGCCCCGCCCGGGAACATAGGAGGCGATCGGAATCACTCGGTGAGGCCAACACCACTCTTAAGTTTGGCGGTTAGATTGTTCAGGGTAGCGGGAAGAGTCCCGCCCTGTCTGTTGATGTAAGCAGCAACAGAGGTGCTGACCGTCAAATCAGGACGGAGCGACCTACAAACATGTTCTCGAAAAGGTGGAGAGACATGAGGACTGCCATCAAATCCAACACAATAAGTGGGGCAAGGTGCACAGGTGTGACCAGTCCCCCGAGACCACCTGGTCCGAACAGGGCGATAAGTAGGCGTTTGATCTCCTCGGTGAGAGGAATCCACACCTTGAGCGAGTCTACACTGGGCTTGAAAACTTCAGAAGATGAAGTTGGAAAAGGCCTCATATGAAGCCGACAGTCTTTGAGGACATCCCTATGGCTCGATAAGTGGTCCAAGAACTGGTGCCATCGGCCTGCCCGAACTCGACGTAAGAGACGAAGAGATCGAGCTAGAAAGACAATTGCGTGAATTCTCTCCCGACTGGGGCGGGTAAGTTGGTTCACAATGTCTAATTTCCGCACTCTAGGTAAATGGGTCTGCGGGTAGGAGTCAACTCCTACTTGTCCCAGTTGGCTATGAATCGTACTTCTTGCGTAGCACGGAGAAGTAGGGCCATGTGCGACTGAAGGGCGGACACAAAGCTCGCCACCAGGAGCCAGTGGTCCAGGTAAGTGAAAAGTCTCAGACCGCGATCCTGAGGGAAGCGGCTAGGGTAGAGACTGCTCGAGTAACACTCGAGGAGCCGGTTTCAGGCCGAAAATTAAGGCCTCGAACCGGAAAGTTTCGCCTTGAAGGAGAAACCTAGAAGGTCCCTTGAAGAAGGGTGTATCGGTATGTGAAAGTATCTTTCAAGTCTACCGAAATAGCCACATCTTGTGGAAAACCTCTCTTGGTATGAAGGAATTGATGACTTCCATAATCAAGATCATTCTGAGCTTCCCCGAGCATTTGGGAATATAAGATAGGGGAGAGGCACAACTGGGGTGGTCTCTTACCCTTTCGATCGCGCCCTTTTCCAGCAGCTCTTGAATCTCGGAGGAGATGTGCTCTAGAAAGGGTCGATAGTGTAGGAGGGTTGTGGCGGACGGTTCCGTGTGGGAGGGGCTTTGCGAAAAGTATGCAGAAGCCTCCTCGCACGAAGGGGAGCACGAAAACGTCGTCGGTAATTCCTTCCCAGGCGGGAAGGTACTGAAGACGGCCGCCAACCCTCTCCTCCAACGCTCGGGGCGCACCTGTGCACGGGGCAGCTGGAAGCGCCACCGCGTCTAGGAGGCGGAAAGACAGCCTGGGCCTGCGGCTTAGGAGCCGAGGACTTAAGGCGTTTCAGAAGTTCCGCCGCCTGCTTGCGTGAATCAACCTCAAGTTGAATCACATCAGGCCCCTTACCTCCAAAGAGGTGAAGGCCGGAGTGCGGGACCCTGGCCAGGAGGGCAGATATGTCCGCATCCGCAATGCCCAGAGAGGAAAGCGTAAGCTTCCTCCTAGCATTGGTGGCTATTGCTGTCGACACAAACAGTTCCAACCACAACGAGCCTGTCCAGGACAAGGCTTCGTCTAGCAACAGGATGTCCGAGTCGGACATCTCGAGGTGCTGACTCCTAGCGCGAAAGGAAAGGAGCGTACCCAAGTGGGCAGTCAGCCTCAGGCCAGTCCTGGAATGAGCTTCCATTAAGGACGGGAGCTTCTCTATTTGGCGTAAGGTGTACTCTTAAAGTTGACACCAAGCCTACCACCTACATGTAGGAGGTCACTGGAACAGGACTTTCTCGTAATTTAATCGAGTGTCCTGTCGAGAGAAGGTGAAAACCCAGCCGAGGGACGGTTTTACAACGAGCCTGTCCTTGGACAAGGGGCTTCGTCTAGCACAGGATGTCCGAGTCGGACATCTCGAGGTGCTGGCTCCTAGCGCTAAGGGAAAGGAGCGTACCCAAGTAGGCAGTCAGCCTCAGGCCAGTCCTGGAATGAACTTCCAATAAGGACGGGAACCTCTCTATTTTGGCGCAAGGTGTACTCTTAAGTAGACACCAAGCCTACCACCTACATGTAGGAGGTCACTGGAACGGGACTTTCTCGTAATATAATTCGAGAGTGTCCTGTTTAGAGAAGGTGAAATCCCCGGCCGAGGGACGGACCCTACTAAGGATGCAAGAGGCTGTGAGGCGAAGTCATTGAAGACTCGCTTACAGTCCTCCGTAAGAGGGATGCCCTTGGAGGGACGCTCACCTTGAAAAAGGAGAGACGGATGTCCCGGATCAGCCCGACTCTGTAAAAGTGTCGGGAAGAAATTTCTCCAGCAGGGCTTGAGTCTCTACCGCCAAGGACCCAAAGGTCTGGGGTGTAATCTCAGCAGGGATGTAGCTACGGTGGGCGGCGGTGGGCGGGCCCGCCCACCACTCACGTTTTCCGCCCGGCACTCGGGCTGAAAATCACTCTCCCGCCCACCACTATTTCCCCAAACTTGATGTGTATTAATTGCCCCAAAACACACATATAATGCGCAGAAATGACCTTGTTGTGCTTTGATATTGACCATAAATATTATTTCTTGACTTGACTTGTAAGTATAATACACTCGTATAACCTGAAACTAACGTGAAAATTCAAATATAAATTGATTGTAATTCGAACGTATGATAGCTAGCTAGCTATGTATACGCCTCCGGCCGCATCTCCGGCGGCGTCCGCGACCAAGGGGCCGGGGACATATCGTGTGGGGTTGGTTCGCAATAAGATGATTTCCTATTGCAAAGGCAGTCAAATTCACTCAAAGCGTAATTACTATACTTCGTGTGTAGAATCTTGGCAGTCATACACCTCAACACTTTCATATACCACTGCACAAAAGTCACTAACATTCACTCAAAATCGGCATTTAATTTACAAAAACCGACACCAACATATACATTAAATACAATAAATTCAACTTACCGATGTTGGAAAAGGTAATTTCAAAAATGAAATCCGTAATTTACCGTCAATTATGGCGAAACGGGGTATTGGAGGTCATTGTGTACATTTCCTGATCGCCGCGAAAGCAGACATCTCCCCTCCAAAATTTGGTCATTAAAAATTCGGTCCTTATCGCACACACGTAAAAGTCCCAATTTTCTGCATGCGCGATCGTAGATATCGATGGTTTGCACGCGATACCGAGTTCCTTTCTGGACAAAATTTTATTGGCCGACTTTAGTCTAAAACATCGGCGGAATAAAAACAACATGCGATCGTCAAAAATTTTCAATTTCTTCGGTTTTGGACATGATTTTGACTTTGGATTTTGCTGGAAATATCAGAAGTTCTTCCTAACGGCAATTTGAGGTAGGAGTGAGATTTTTAAGAACTGAATTTGATAGGAAGTATTTTAAATATCTTTTTCCTCCCCCATACCTTTAGTACATGCGATAGAAAATTCGTAGTATTTTTGCATTAGTCCCGCGCAGTGGTCAACATGACCACTTAACGTTAGTATTACGTGGTTTGGTCAAGTTGTGGGCACAAAAAAGGAAAGGCGTTACAAAGTGAAAGTGAAGCTGACTTAGGTGAGTAAGTACTAAGTAGTACAGCTGAATGAATGAAACAACACAGCTATATTTTGTTTGTTTTTTATTGCATTTAATTCATTATCCATTTCACACATTTTATTCAGTATAAATAATGACATTGTACTGTAGTGTTATAATGATATCTACTAACTAATGCAGTATGAATTTCAGTTACAGCCATTCATGTGTGACTCTTTTAAGTCATTTGGGTATCTAGAAATTGGGATTGTGGGCCTTAAATGTTGTATAAGGCAAAAGCTTAGGGGGCGCTGCCCCCTGTCATGCCTGTACCCCCGCTGCGGCGTTGCCCGGAACCCCTGGTCGATAGTCGTGAAGCTGAGTTCGCTGCGCTCACTCCACACCTATGCTCCACACGCAGGTCAAAGTCAGTGAGGTTTCACCCACCACTAAAAATGCTCTAGCTACAACACTGAATCTCAGCCTGTGGAGAGGCATCTTCCTCCGAAAATCCAGACTGAAACCTGATCCCAAGAAGGGCGGTGTAAGCAGTCCCAGGATTCCTCCCCAGGCGGAGCACCAAGTGCCGCTGGAATGGGAGTAGCCCCGACCGGACGATCAAAGTTGAACGTGGTCGAGAGACGCCCGAAGTGGGGCGGTAAGGCTCTAGTGTGTTGGAAAACAAACACAATGAGCCAGATACCTGAGAAAAGGAACCGGATCCCAACCCACTAGAAGCAGTGGTGGTAAACAAGGGAAAACCAGTGTTCCTAGCCGGATAACCGGTAAAAACCGGTATCCGAACCGGATATCCGGCAAAAACCGGTATCCGAACCGGATATCCGGTATCCGAACCGGAACCGGTATCCGAACCGGACCTGGGTCGGGTCGGGTACAGGTATCCCCCCTTCCCCCTTGGGGGTAGGGGTTGGAGTCAGGCGTGGTGGGGAGTACAGACACAGAGTCTGACCAACCACTCCGCTCCACAATGATCTTGAGATAATTCAAAAGTTCATGGGAGACGCCTAACTCAGAAGAAGTGGTCGCCCCTTGGGGGCTAACCTTCTTCTTCTTGGCCCCCCCTGACACATGAGGTGAACACACAGTCGGTGTCAGGGGGAGAGAGTCCGCCTCGCCTGTTGGCTGGGCAGTACTCTGGCGCTTACGCTTCTTGGGCAGGTGGGCATGTTTATCGCCCCCTTTACCCTTAGAAACGGGCACCGCCTCCGTAGTAGGCCCTGAAGGGAGTACTTTTGGAGGATCACGACTCTCTTTTTCCCTTACCCGCCTTGCTTGTGTTAGAAGCGTGCGGAGAGACAAAAGGAGCCGATCCCTGAGCAAACACACCTATGGCTGAAGAGCGAGGAATGATGCTCGAGCGAGACGAACTGTGGGCAGGGATAACACCCACAGTTTTATCGGTGAGAGGTATTGGCCGGAGGCACTCACTCCCACCGTTATACAAGTCTCTATCTTCGAGAGAGGTATTGGCCGTTCCCAGCACTCACTCTCTCGGTTTTCCCCGCATGAGTTGGTCGTCAAAAAAGACGGCGAACTCATAACGGGGCGAGCCGTACACGAAGTAGGCCCTAACTTACCTTAGTCGAAGCTCCGTGGAAGTTATAATGTTGGTGCGAGATTAAATTCTCGCAGCCAACCCTTCCAAGGCTGGGCGAGTCCCCTTATAAGTATTAAATACTGGGGAACGCCAGCCGAACGGAGACCTCGACATGGCTGAAAATAAAGACAAGCAACAATATAGAAAACCATATATAGTAATAAATTTATTATTATTACAAAACAGTATAGATCTATATAAAGGTAACAACCAACTCACAAGACGGAGTGGGAATAAACTCCTATTACGGAGCACAATGTATGATAAGACCGCTTGTCTAAGCGCGTTGAATCAACCACCTACAGACACGGGGGCTAGCCCGACGCAGTGTACTAGTACACCGTCTGTGAATAAAGCCCCGAAAGTGAGGAAAAACGGCAAAGTAATTTCATTAATTTACCGTGAAGGAGGTTGACTCAGGAAAAATCCGATACACCAAAATGAGTGTGAAAACATGGTGAACGGGATTTTTATTGCGAAAGGCAACCAAAAACACTTTTGGAGGTAAAAATCTCGCAATTTAGGTTAAGACTTAGCTTCATAGATGTCACTTCTCTGACGGGCGAGAACGGAAGAGGAAGAGTATGGCGGTGGCGCGTTTGGATTGGTGGACGGGGAGTACGCGCGCGCAGGCAGGGGCTGCGCTTTTTAGACTTAGGTTTTCTCGAATGACGGCATAGTTTGGGAAACTAGCAAATAGGTAGATACATCGATTTATTGCTGTAAATAGTAGTGTTGTCCGTCAAAATCTGGACGGAGTGACCTACAATCATGTTCTCGAAAAAAAACAAAAAAAAACGGAGAGACATGAAGACTGCCATCAATTCCAACATATTGATGTGGGGTAAGGTGCACAGGTGTGACCAGTCCCCCGAGACCACCTGGTCCAAAAGAGACTTGCCCTTGAAGAAGGAACGACTCTTTCGACCAGGGGATAAGCAGGCGTTTGATTTCCTCGGATAGAGGAATCCACACCTTGAGCGAGTCTACACTGGGCTTGGAAAACTTCAGCAGATGAAGCTAGAAAGGCCTCATATGAAGCCGATAGTCTTGGAGGACATCTACAAGGCTCGATAAGTGGCCCAAGAACTGGAGCCATCGGCCTGCCCGAACTCGACGTAAGAGACGAAGAGATCGAGCCAGTAAGACAATAGTCTGAACTCTCTCCCGACTGGGGCGGGCAAATTGGTTCACGATGTCTATTTCCGCACCCAGGAAAATGGGTCTGCGGGTAGGAGTCAACTCCGACTTGTCCCAGTTGACTATGAATCCTACTTCTTGCGTAGTACGGAGAAGTAGGTCCATGTGTGACTGAAGGACGGACACAGAGCTCGCCACCAGGAGCCAGTCGTCCATGCAAGTGAAAAGTCTCAGACCGCGATACCTGAGGAAGGCGGCTAGGGCAGAGACTACTCAAGTAAAAACTTGAGGAGCCGGTTTCGGGCCGAAAGGTAAGGCCTTGAACCGGAAGGTTTCGCCTTGAAAGGCGAAGCCTAGAAGGTCCCTTGAAGAAGGGTGTATCGGTATGTGAAAGTAAGCATCTTTCAAGTCTACCGAAATGGCCACATCTAACGGTTTGATCGCCGGAAGAATGGAGGCCAAAGTTTCCATGCGGAAACGCTCTCTTGGAATGAAGGTATTGATGACCTTCATATTCAAGATCATTCTGAGCTTCCCCGAGCGTTTGGGAATTATAAGACAAGGCAGAGACACAGATGGGGGTGGTCTCTTACCCTTTCGATCGCGCCCTTTTCTAGCAGCTCTTGAATCTCGGAGGAGATGTGCTCTAGAAAGGGGGGCGATATGTAGGCGGGTTGCGGTGGAAGGCTCCGTGTGGGAGGGGCTCTGCGAGTTTTATGCAGAAGCCTCCTCCACGATGGATAGCACGAATTTGTCGTCGGTAATTTCTTCCCAAGCGGGAAGAAAGTACTGAAGCCGGCCACCAACCCTCTCCTCCAACGCTCGGGGCGCACCTTCAACTCGCCGCGAATCGCGGGCCGAACCACGGCCCCGACCGCGTCTACGATGCCTTCTCCTACCTCGAGGAGAAGGCTCCGCCCTGGCCCCCTGTAGAGAGGGGCACTGGGCTGAACTTGCGGTGCACCAGAGGCTGAAAGCTGGAAGTGCCACCGCGTCTAGGAGGCGGAAAACTAGCCTGGGCCTGCGGCTTAGGAGCCGAGGACTTGCGTGAATCAACCTCAAGTTGAATCACATCAGACACCTTACCTCCAAAGAGGTGATGGCCGGAGTGCGGGACCCTGGCCAGGAGGGCAGGTATGTCCGCATCCGCAATGCACAGAGAGGAAAGTGCATGTTTCCTCCTGGCATTAGTGGCTATGCTGTCGACACAGACAGTTCTGACCACAACGAGCCTGTCAAGGACAAGAGGGCTTCGTCTAGGAACATGATGTCCGTGTCGGACATCTCAAGTTCCTGGCTCCTAGCGTAGGGAAAAGAGCGTACCCAGGTAGGCAGTCAGCCTCAGGCCAGTCATGGAAAGAGCTTCCATCAAGGACGGGAACTTCTCCCTTTTGGCGTAAGGTGCACTCTGAAAGTTGACACCAAGCCTACCACCTACATGTAGGAGGTCACTGGAACAAGACTTTCTCGTAAAATAATCGAGAGTGTCTTGTTGAGAGAAAGTGAATTCCCTGGCCGAGGAACGGGCCCTACCAAGGATGAAAGAGGCTGTGAGGCGAAGTCATTGTAGACTCGCTTAAGTCCTCAGTAAGAGGGATGCCTTTGGAGGGACGCTCACCTTGAAAAAGGAGAGACGGATGTCCCGGATCGGCCCGACTCTGAAAGAAAAAAGTGTCGGGAAGATATTTCTCCAGCAGGGCTTGAGTCTCTACCGCCAAGGACCGACTGGTTTGGGGTGTAATCTCAACCTGTGAAGAGGCATCATCCTCCGAAAATCCAGACTGAGAAACCTGATCCCAAGAAGGGCGGTTTAGGTAGTCCCAGGATTCCTCCCCAGGCGGAGCACTTAGTGCCGCTGGAAAGGGAGCAGCCCCGACCGGACGATCAAAAGCTGAACGTGGTCGGGAGACGCCCGAAGTGGGGCGGCAAGACTCCTGTGTGTTGGAACCCAAACACAATGAGCCGGATAGCCGAGGATAGGAACCGGATCCCAATCCACTGGTGTGTGTGTGTGTGTGTGTGTAATTGGGTTTTTAATCAGTTATGATTATTTACGTCTGGGACCGACCTTTAACGTCACCATCCGAAAGACGTGACTCAGTCTCGAACCTGGGTCCGCTGAATCAGTTTATAACTTCCACTGGTAGCTGGATTACAGGCGCACGCCACAACGCCCATGATTACCGCTCCCTTTACCCTTTGAAACGGGCGCCGCTTCCGTAGTAAGCCCTGCACTGGGTACATTATGAAGATCACGACTCCTTTTACTCTTACCCGCCTTGCTTGGATTAGAAGCGTGCGGAGAGACAAAAGGAGCCGACCCCTGAGCGAACACATCTGTGGCTAGAGAGCGAGAAGTGTCACTCGAGCGAGACGAACTGCGGGCTGGGGTACTGCCCGCAGTTTTATCGGCGAGAGGTATTGGCCTAGTGAGGCACTCACTCTCCCCGTTATACAAGTCTCTATCCCCGAGAGAGATATTGGCCTAGTGCGGCACTCACACTCCCGGTTTATCCCGCATGAGTTGGTTGTCAATACAGACGACGAACTCATCACGGGGCGAGCCTCACACGAGGTAGGCCCTAACTTACCTACAGTCGAAGCTCCGGGGAAGATAACATTGGTGCGAGATGAACCTCTCGCAGCCAACCCTCCCAAGGCTAGGCGAGTCCCCACTGGGGAAACACTAGCCGTACGAGACGGAGACTTCGACATGGCTGAAAATAAGACAAGCAAACAAATATAGAACTATATATGACAACAACCAACTCACAATACGGAGTGGGAATAAACTCCTATTACGGAGAAACACAACGTTCTGATTAAACCGCTTGTCTAAGCGCGTTGAATCAACCACCTACAGAAACGGGGGAAGAGCCCGATGCAGTGTACTAGTACACCGTCTGTGAGTAATGCCCAGAAGGGGAAGAAAAACGGCAAAATAATTTGATTAAAATACCGTGAAGGAGGTTTACTTTATAGGAAAAGTCTGATACACCAAAATGTGTGTAAAAGCTTGGTGAACGGAATTTTTATTGCGAATAGCAACCAAAAACGCTTTTGGAGGTAAAAATCTCGCAATTTAGGCTAAGACTTAGCTCATAGATGTCACTTCTCTGACAGGCGAGAAAGGAAGAGGAAGAGCATGGCGGCTGCGCGATCATGATTGGTGGACGGGGAGCGCGCGCGCGGGCAGGGCATGCGCGTTTCTGACTTAGTTTTTCTCGAATGACGGCATAGTTTGGGAAACTAGCAAATAGGTAGATACATTGATTTATTGCTGTAAATATGCCATTACCATGGCAACACAGTTTCATGTGTCATGCATGTCTTAACTCCAAGAACAATGTGTGTGCCAAGAATCATGAGCAATAGTTGAAAACTGAGAAGTAGTTCAATCCGCAAGATTTTTCCTTGATTTTCTGTTACCATGGCAACGCAGCTCCGACACATCCCAAAAAATATGTATTGCACATCTTCCCACCAAGACCAATGTGTGTACCAAATTTCTTGACTTTTGGTCGAAAACTGAGGAATTAGTTCGATTCGCAAGATTTTTCCCTGATTTACTGCCATAGATATGCCGTTTCCATGGCAACGCAGCTTCCGACACATCCAAAAAATATGTCTTGCACATCTTCCCAGTAAGACCAATGTGTGTACCAAATTTCCTGACTTTCGGTCAAAAACTGAGGAAGTAGTTCGATCCGCAAGATGTTTCCTTGATTTTTTTGCCACAAATATGCCGTTACCATGGCAACGCAGATTCCGACTCATCCGAAAAATATGTCTTGCGCATCTTCCCGCCATGACCAATGTGTGTACCAAATTTCATGAGCTTTGGTCAAAAACTGAGAAAGTAGTTCTATCCGCAAGATTTGCAACGGACCGACCGACTGATTCCTATACACAAAAAGACCTGATTTCAGGAGCGCAGTGACTCGACATCCTAACTCGACGGGGGCGAGCAAGAAAGAGGAAGATGGCTGTTGCGTGTTGCCGCGCATGAGGGGCGAAGGGGAGAACAATAGGATTACGGGGGGTGTGCACAATATTGTGACTCATTTGTGTTAAGTTCTCGAACGGGTTTGCGTAGTCAAGTGACTAGCATAATAGGTAGGTATATATGATTTATTGCAGTAAATATTCATGTGCAAATAATATAAAGATCGCATCGTCCAATATAACAAATTGACCGTCTGGCAGGTTCTATGTGGTGGGTGTGGCCAGGGGGAGGTCACAGAGTGGTAAAAAAAATGAGCTAGATCAGCTGGAAAGGAAACCCTTAGAAACTTATATCAAAAGATTTGCCATAGTCCCAAGGTAAATAAATGGACAATGCCAGACATTTTAAGTGGTGGGGGGTGCCCGCCAGACGCCCCCAAAGGGGGTGCAAAAATTGAGCTAGATCAGCTGGAAAGGAAGCCCTTAGAAACCTATATCAAAAGATTCGCCATAGTCCCACGGTACATGAATGGACAATGCCAGACGTTTTAAATGGTGGGGAGTGCTTGCCAGACGCCCCTAAAGTACCCCAACCCCCAATATTGAGCTAGATCAGCTGGAAAGGAAACCCTTAGAAACCTATATCAAGAGATTCGTCATAGTTCCAAGGTACATCAATGGACAATGCCAGATGTTTTAAGTGGTGGGGGGTGCCCGCCAGACACCAGACGTCCCCCCTCCCATACCCCATATAAAGAATGACACTCAAAATGTGCAAAGCAACAGTCATTATTGTTGTTCTTATTCCATTTATTTATTTATTTTTTTTAAATGGCATTCTAGACATCAGAGAAACGCTGTAAAACCAGCAAAATATGGTTGATTTAACGCATGTAAGGAGTTTACTCCTTTTAGTACCTTTTATCAATGTGGATTATGGTTCATTCATTTGTCATTGTTAATGATTATAGTATGTTATATAATTGACATTAGTTCTTGACTGCAATGGAAAAACTCCGTTAGGCCAAGTATTGTCGTTATAAATATATAATTTATAATAGACTTATAATTATTTTATACGTCTATAGCAAGCACCAGCAAATGTTTGATTACTGATATAAGCTGTAAATTATAAGATTCTTTCAAAAAAAGATTTTTTTTTTTTTCAAAAAGCGCTAGCGCAAGCTTTAGTCAAATTGGGCCGGTTCACTGATTACCCTATCTACAATAGATAGTAGACCATTCTGAGGCCAGTTTTGTGATATTTTTTTGTGCGAATGGAGAGGGGAGTTTTACATTAACACAGTATAATATTTGTATATATGACATATTGGTATAGTTTGAAGTTTTATTTGTTTCAATTTCACATAAAAAACAATTCACTTATTACTTAATATAAGCGTCAATTTAAAAACGTATGAGTAAAGAACTCAAATCAAGTACAATGTGCGGTAAAATAGGTGGAAAGCTTAGAGAGATATAGAACGACTGGGGAAAAAAAAGATATTTGTAAACTGTGAGGAGCCTAAATAAAAAGCATATAGCTTGTAAATCATCAGGCTCCCGTTTATATGTAATAACTAGAAAAATCTTCGACCGTGCGTGGTCGGAATTTATGCCTCCGCCATCACCAGATTGGAAAAGGTATGGCATACATGTACACTCTCAAAAGGATTGGTCCAACAAAATTACAAATCTTTTCACTTAAAAAGCACAGGAGACAGAAAATTTATTTCATTTCATTTTCATCCCGTACAAATAAAAACCTTACCAATGATGGTAGTGGGTAGTGGGATGTTCCCACTGCTTCAGGGAGTGACGACCCTGCCTGACACGAGTCCCGGGCTCAGCTGGCTCCGGCTGACAGCACCCGGTATGGGCCCCTATCCAGGGTACGGACCCAGCTATGGGTTAAATAGTCGACAACGGGCAGCAGCGTTGCTAGTATGTGTTATGGCGGAGGATCTAGATTTGTGGTCAACGGTGTAGCACAACACATGAAGACAAGTACTTGGCAGTCAAGGAAAGGGTCCATGTTAGGAGAGGCTAGTACTGTGAGTATGCAGAAATGGCTCTCTACTGCGGATGCAGAAGGATCCTGGCCCTCCACTGCACCTATTTTATAGGGCCTTGCTAGTCAAGATGAGAGTACAAAAGCATAATGTCAAGAGGGTACTGGACGGCGGGACCCGCAGGCCTGAAGATACGTCAATTTTTACTGGGGATGAGAGAGATGCTGCTCAGAGTACACCTGTTAGTGATGACAGGGAAGGACCAAACCCTACCTTAGAAAGTCCTTCTACTGATGGTCTCAGGAAGGAAAGGAAAAGCATCCCTCTAAGAAAACCTGTGAACTTGGCTACATGGAATGTACGTAGCATGTCAGCTGGAAATGTATGTTCAGTAGTGAACATTTTATCTACGAGTGAGCTTCACTTACCTATCCAATAACAAGTGCCATTATTCTTTGCCAGAAGAATTCCCTCGGCTATTAAAAAATTGACCTTTTGACCCTGGCAGCCCTGCTAGCCACCTGGGAAACCCCGCACACTCGCGCTATAAGAATCCCCACATGTTATAAAACATCCTCTTTCGAAGCCGGCATAGCAGATAAAACGCCGCAGAGTGGGGAAGGAGGGAGGGGTCCCATACATGTAGGTAAGTGAAGCTCACTCGTAGATAAAATGTTCACTACTGAACATACATATCTACTTCCTTTCGCTTCACTTACCTATCCAATAACAAGTGCCAGATTCCAACAGACAAGTATGGCGGAGGGACTGCGGCACAACATACGTACTCAACTTCAGGACGGAAGACAGACCCATGAACCACAAGAAGGTCTCTACCGAACCAACAAAACGTACGAAACGGGGGCTACCAGGGCAGCGGAGAAGCCAAAGCACCAGTCACTTTCTATTAGGACAGGAAAGGACAGCTGATGCAAAAGCAGCTTCCTTAGACATAACATCAGATAAGTAAAAAGAAGTGAAAGTATTTGGGTTATGCCAATAGGCCGCTTTCAAAATATCCTCGAGGGGAACCCCCTGGAACAGGGCCCAAGAGGAAGCCACCCCTCTCGTATCATGGGCACGAACCCGAGAGAGAAGGGTGGAATCTCCCCCAGACCTAATCGCTTGAACAATCCAGCGAGAAATGGTGTCTGGTGAAACAGCTCCATGAGGAGCAGGAATGCTGACAAAGAGTTGCTCCGAACTACGAATTGCCTGGGTTCTATGAATATACCACTTCAACGCCCTTACTGGGCACCACAACTTGTCTTGCTCAATCGATGAGAAAGACTTGAGCGAAGGAATGAACACTTCCCCAGGGGACGAGGTCATAGTTTGATTTTTAGCCACAAACTTAGCGTGAGGGATAAGTCTAACACCCTGTTTTTCCCAACGGATATGGCCAGGACTCACTGTCAATGCATGGAGGAAACTACGCCTCCTTCCAGAAGCTACTGCCAACAGAAATACAGTCTTCACTGTTAGGTTCATCAGAGAACTAGCGTCCATCGGTTCAAAGGGAGCTTTAGCTAAAGCACGCAACACCCGTGACAAACCCCAAGACGGGCTCAACCTAGCCTGAGGGGGTTTATAAAGGAACAAAGATTTTACAAGCCTAGAGAGGTACTTGGAAGAGCTCAGCGTTTCTCCATCCTGAAATTTACCTTCATGGACGGCTGAAATAGCGGACCTGTAGCCTCGAATCGTAGATATGGCTAGGTTCTTATCAAACAGATGAATCAAAAAGTCTGCTATCTCCCCTAGAGGAGCAGAGGTCGGATCCACTTGGTGGTCGTTGCACCATCTGACGTAGTATTGTAGTCTAGAGTCATAAGTATTCCTCGTTGATTGTCTGAGGAATTTCGCTGAGAGATCGGCAGCTCTGCTAGAAAGGCCTGCCTGAGTCGCCATTGACCTGAAATGGTGGTCGTTGCACCATCTGACGTAGTATTGTAGTCTAGAGTCATAAGTATTCCTCGTTGATTGTCTGAGGAATTTCGCTGAGAGATCGGCAGCTCTGCTAGAAAGGCCTGCCTGAGTCGCCATTGACCTGAAATGATCCATAACGTCAATTTTAGGCTGGGAAGATTTGGATGATAGATCGTCGTCCCTGGTTGCCGCAGAAGATCTGCTTCGTCCCGGAGAACCACCGGGGGATGAATCAGGAGACTCGTCAGAGTCGGGAACCAAGGGCGTTTGGGCCACCAAGGGGCCACCAGCAAGAGGTTCGCTTCGTCCCTCATCACTTTCTGAAGCACCTTGGGAATCATTACAAAAGGGGGAAAGCATAGCCCAGGATGTTTCTCCATGATATCGAGAGAGCATCCATGGCCAGGGCTGCCGGATCTTTGTGGTTCGTGCAATAAACCGGTAGTTGTGTATTCAGGGCTGACGCAAACAAGTCGACCTGTGGGGGACCGTACCTGCTGAATATGAGGTTCGCGACCACTGGGTCCAGTTGCCATTCCGATGGTAGGCAACTCCCCCTGGAGAGGAAATCCGCAATGTAGTTGTCCTTCCCGGGGATGTGAGACACAATTAATCTGGTTTGGATGGAATCGCACCACTCCAGGATCTCTAAGGTCAAAACGCACAAACTTCTTGACCTTGTTCCCCCTTGCCTGTTTAGATAAGAGACCACCGTAAGATTGTCCGATCTTATCGACACCACCTGACCCTGAATCTTGTCCTTGAACCCGAGCAGGGCATAACGAACTGCCAGCATTTCCAGAATATTGATGTGGAAGGACTTTTCCTCTCCCTTCCAACAATCTTGAATCATCTCTGTACCCAACACTGCACCCCAACCCTGGTTCGATGCGTCTGTGTAAATAACCAGAGAAGGAGTTGGATTGACAAACTGTTTTCCTACCTGAAAAAGATGGGGGTTGAGCCAAACTCGGAGAGCTTCCGCCATCGAATCTGTCAGAAAGATGAGTTTGGGTACACGATCCCTGTGGGGACGATATTGACTGAGGAGCCCCAATTGTATCATTCTCATCTTCCGTCGGCAATTGGGAACTGTGTCTAAAAGACTCGCTAGATACCCTAGGAACTGAAGCCAAATAAGGGCTGTCGACCTTGGTCTGTCGAGAATGGACAGTCCCATCTGCTTTATCCTGTCCACCCTGTGGGGGAGGGGACGAGCAAGCTGGTACCGGAGATCCAGCTTTGCGCCTAGAAATTCTGGATGTTGGGAAGGGGTTAGATGCGACTTCTCGAAATTTATTATAAACCCCAACCTTGTGACCAGCTCTATTGTCATGTCTATGTGACGACGTAGGTTGTGTTCGGAGTCCGCCACTAATAGCCAGTCGTCCAGATAAACAAATATTTTGATACCTCTTTCTCGTAAGTGTGAGGCGATGACCTGCACGATACGCGTGAAAATGCGTGGGGCCGAGTTTAGTCCGAATGGTAGAGCCCGGTATTGATACACTTCGTTTCCTACGGCAAAACCGAACAGGTGTTGAGCCGAGTGAGCAATAGGGACGTGCAAGTAAGCGTCCTTTAAGTCCAATGTAGCAGCCCATTCGTTTGGTTTGAGGAGGGGAAGAATGGTGGCTAGGTTTTCCATTTTGAAGGTAGAGTTTGCTATGTACTGGTTTAGTCTTTTGAGATTTAGAACCATGCGGAAACCTCCAGTCCTTTTGGGGGTTAGGAACACTGGCGAGAGAATCACATTTCTCCCTTCGGGAACTCGTACTATGGCCTTCTTGCGTAGTAGTGCATTTATTTCCTCTAGCAAGGCCTTTCTCTTTTGAGGATGAAGAGGTAATTTTGTTCTGTTAGAACATGGTAGAAATTTTAACCTTCTTACGAGTGGGACATAGCCCTTCCGAATTATTGATAGAATCATTTTGTCTGATGTGACTTGTGTCCATTGGTTGGCAAATTTTTGCAGTCTGCCCCTACTGGGGGATGCCCTGTTTTGGGGTATTGATAGTCAGGAATGATAGGGGTAGTCCCGCGGGACCTGGTTCTTGTTGGTGGGGCCCAAGTTTTGGCCCCGGGATTTATCGGTCTGCCTTCTGGCAAATCCCCTTTTTCCCCCTCTGGGGGCCTCGTAAGAGCGACCGAACACTTGATCGGGTGGGGGGGGGGGGGGGTCTCGAGAAGTCCCTAGACTTTCTGTCATCTCAAAAGGGACCCGACTTAAAATTGTTTGTCCCGAGGCGACTGGCGGGAATGACGGTCATCTTTGGTGAGTTTATACACCGTTTTGGCGGCTGTGCTCGAGGCCGAAATGTTTTCGTCCAGGACAGCCTGGAGTCTGCCCGAGAAAATATCCGGTCCAGAAAGGGGAATTTCCCTTAGAGCCTTATCCGCTTCTTTCTCAAGCTTAAGATGTTCCAACACTCTATCTCGGCGATGGTTAGTGCAAAGTAGGGCCGTACGAGAAGCCTGTTCAAACTGCATATCAGAAGTACGAAGGAGCAAATCTGAGATCTTCTTTCGGTCTTCTGCCGAAATAGCTAGGCGGTCTGATTCGCGCAGAGCCGACTCCGAGTCTATGCAAAATATAGGCTGTGTTTCGTTATCCTCACCAAGAGAGGTCGACTGAGACTTTAGTTGAGGCCAGTATTTTATTACCAAGTCGGCCGCTGATAAAATCTCTTTGTTGGGAGTCCGCTGCTCGTATTCGGTTGGGGTGGATTCTTGTGACTGAGAACTTCTAACACTCCCAAAATTCTCTGATCTAGCGGACACAGAATACAGGCCCATCGCCCCATTTATTCGCATGCGACGCCTATTGGGGCTGATGATAACCAAGCTCCTCATCAGACACTTCGGTTAAATGAATAGAAGCGGGAGCGGGATGTGACCGACCCCCAAGATCAGCCGATTCACGGTAGCGGGGCTTATCGGTATGACGAGAGCAATCCCGAGATTTCCTGGCGGGGAGGGAGTCTTCCCTACCACCAGCGGGAACCGTCCCCTGCCGAGCGGGGAGGTCCTCCCGTTCCGGCGAGTCTGGCGGGGGGGGGCGAGACGGTATGCGGTGCTGAAGAGCTACGGGGCCCTGTCGAATCACCCGCGATTGCGGGTAGGGTCTGCGTAGCTGAAAAAATATGAGAAGAGTTCCCCGAACCTGTCGTATCCCCTGCCCGAGCAGGGAGGGTTCCGGAGAATTGTTGAGTGAAAGCTGACATGGCCTGAAAAAAAGAAGTTGCAGGCCGCCGCGGAATCAGGAAGAGACGGGCTCGGGGCCCCGAGAGCGGGACCCACGCCCGGTACTACACGTTGCGGAGCTCCCGATGCAATTTCCGCGGAGGGGAGCTCGGGTTCTAACGATTGACGTCCCGTAACTCGGGACTGAGCCTCAGAGCCGGAGGGGGTGTTGTTATCACCCACGACCTCGGACTGCTGAACACTAGCCTTAGCTATGGAGGTGGTTAATTTTTTAGAACCATCAACCTCGAGCAGGCTATCGGACTTATGTTTGGAGGTGGTAGAGAGTTTACCTCGCTTTTGTTTTTGGGTTTAGCCCCCGTTTTAGTCTTTTTCGGAGGGGGAACCTTCGGAGGGTTAGCGCCGGGCTGGGACGGCCGCTTTCTCCCTCCACTGCTGCTGTTCGACCGCGGCGCCGAACGGGAAGAAGAGGAGGCTTGATCTAGCGCCTCCGCTAAAGTTAAGTTTTCTTTCGTCATAATTACGACTAAGAAGAAACCTAGAAACAAGAAAGGTCTACTTAGCTGAAAATACGAAGGATTCCTGCAAAGGTAGTGAAATAATCCTTGTAACAGTCCAATAAATTCCAAAAGAAACTCGCGAGGGAATCACTGTAGTGAACGTGAAGGCACGTCGGCAAAGAAAGAGGATGTTTTATAACATGTGGGGATTCTTATAGCGCGAGTGTGCGGGGTTTCCCAGGTGGCTAGCAGGGCTGCCAGGGTCAAAAGGACAATTTTTTAATAGCCGAGGGAATTCTTCTGGCAAAGAATAATGGCACTTGTTATTGGATAGGTAAGTGAAGCGAAAGGAAGTAGATAGCTAGAGATAGTTCAGCAGGAAATGGAACGACATGATATTAAGGTGCTGGGAGTATCAGAACTTTGGTGGCTTGGACAAGGTCGTTTCATAACAGATGAAGGCAATACAGTAGTGTACTCCGGGAAGGATAGCGGAAAGAGGAGGATGGGAGTTGGTTTTATCGTTGCGAAATCACCGGCTAAATCTGTCCTTGGATATAATCCTGTCAATGAACGAGTCATCACACTTAGACTGAAAGGGAGCCCCATGAACATAACACTTGTACAAGTATATGCTCCCACAGCAGATGCACCAGATAATGTAATGGAAGATTATTACGAAATGCTGCAAGGAGTTCTTGATAACATACCAAAGAAGGATATCACTACAGTCATGGGTGACTGTAATTCGAAGATTGGGAAAGCTACAACTAGAAACAGCAACATTGGGACCCATGGACTTGGTGTTAGAAATGAGCGCGGTGACAGACTAGAGGATTTCTGCGTAGCTAACCATCTAGTTATCGGAAACACACTCTTCCAGCATCACCCAAGGAGATTGTG
Source organism: Heliocidaris erythrogramma (assembly GCA_025617745.1). Taxonomy (NCBI): domain Eukaryota; kingdom Metazoa; phylum Echinodermata; class Echinoidea; order Camarodonta; family Echinometridae; genus Heliocidaris; species Heliocidaris erythrogramma. The sequence goes on along the minus strand of CM046868.1, from coordinate 17,500,501 downwards.
GACTTGGATGAGTCCTTGTGATGGAACCAGGAACCAAATTGACTACATCATGATAGACAGAAGATGGACATCTTCACTACTGAACGTGAGGACCAGACCAGGAGCTGACTGCGGAAGTGACCACCAACTGCTAATAGCAAAGGTGAAACTAGGATTGAAGGTGAAATGCTCTGAGGCACCATCTATCAGATATGACGTGGAAGACATCCCATCTCAGTACAAAATAGATGTAAGGAACAGATTCCAGCAGCTACTACAAGTGGACGAAGAAGAACAAACTCCAAATGAGCTATGGGAGGATATGAAGGAGGTGGTACAGTCTGAGGCAAAGAGACATATCCCAAAGAAACGGAGAAAGAAGCAACCCTGGATATCACAAAACAGCCTAGACCTTGCAAAGAACAGAAGGAAAGCTAAATTGGAGGGGAACAGAGACGAGTGATCATTATTTAACAGAGAAGTCACCAAAAGTGTAATTGAAGATAAGAAAACCTTCATTGAGAACAAATGTGTGGAAATGGAGAAGTGCAAAGGAAGTCAAAGAAGGTATTTCAAATTTTGAAAGACGTGACAAACAAATGTACTCCAAGAACTGATGTAATCAATGATGAAAATGGTATGACCCTGACGGAGGAGGACGAAATAACAAGAGCCCCAGGGGGCACGACGCTCACCTGAGGTGGATCAATTCATATCTGGTGCATGTTCTCTCTAGCACCACCAGGAGATATGTTAGAAATTGAAACAACTAGGAGGATGTACATGAGATGATGTTAGAAATTAACATAATTCCCCCCCCCCCCCAACCCCATGGTCTACAATGTCATGTATTATTTGAATCTCCTACATCTAAGGATGATTCCCACCAAGTGTGGTTGAATCATACAACAAATCATGCAAAGAATGTACATTTCCCCTCCTGCATAATAACCTCGCCCTCGCAGGACCCCTATGGGGCCACCCTGAGAATGTCATGAACAACATTCATTCTTCATCTAGTCTGAGCTATGTCTGGTTCTGGAGAAGAAGATGTTTGAAATTTACATAGCTTTTACAATTGGGGGCCCTTCCCCTGCCCCCCCCCTGGGGCCACATGTACCATTTTAGCAACTTTGGGTCCCCTACCCCTAAGGATGATTCCTACCAAGTTTGGTTGAATTCCGATCATGTGTTTTGGAGAAGGTCAGAATGTACATTTTGCCTGGCAGCGCCCCCCCCCCTCCAGTATGTTACCCCCACAGGGCCCCTATAGGGCCACTCAGAGAAATTTCATGAACAACATTCATTCTTCATCTATAGAGGTATCTCCATACACAATACCAAGTCTGAGCTATGCCCCTGGAGAAGAAGATGTTTGAAATTTACATAGCTTTTACAATTGGGGGCCCTCCCCCTGGCCCCCCCCCCCCCTGGGGGCCACATGTACCATTTTAGCAACTTTGGGTCCCCTACCCCTAAGGATGATTCCTACCAAGTTTGGTTGAATTCCGATCATGTGTTTTGGAGAAGAAGATCAGAATGTAAATTTTGCCTGGCAGCGCCCCCCCCTCCAGTATGTTACCCCCACAGGGCCCCTTTAGGGTCACTCAGAGAAATTTCATGAACAACATTCATTCTTCATCTATAGAGGTATCTCCATACACAATACCAAGTCTGAGCTATGCCTGGTTCTGGAGAAGAAGATGTTTGAAATTTGCATAGCTTTTACAATTGGGGGCCCTCCCCCTGGGCCCCCCTGGGGGCCACATGTACCATTTTAGCAACTTTGGGTCCCCTACCCCTAAGGATGATTCCTACCAAGTTTGGTTGAATTCCGATCATGTGTTTTGGAGAAGATCAGAATGTACATTTTGCCTGGCAGCGCCCCCCCCCCCCTCCAGTATGTTACCCCCACAGGGCCCCTATAGGGCCACTCAGAGAAATTTCATGAACAGCATTCATTCTTCATCTATAGAGGTATCTCCATACACAATACCAAGTCTGAGCTATGCCTGGTTCTGGAGAAGAAGATGTTTGAAATTTACATAGCTTTTACAATTGGGGGCCTTCCCCCTGGGCCCCCCTGTACCATTTTAGCAACTTTGGGTCCCCTACCCCTAAGGATGATTCCTACCAAGTTTGGTTGAATTCCGATCATGGGTTTTGGAGAAGAAGATGAAAATGTAAAAAGTTAACGGACGACGGACGACGGACGACGGACGACGGACAAATTTCCATCGCAATAGCTCACTCGAGCCTTAGGCTCAGGTGAGCTAAAAAACAGATGGGTTGAATACAGCACAAAGCTATTTGAGACTCAAGACAAAAGGCAGAGTTATGCACATGGTAGGAAAGAAGAAGAACCACCTCCTCTTCGGTCAGAAGTAGAACAAGCATTACAGCAGATGAGAAATGGGAAATCACCTGGAATTGACAACATTCCAGCTGAATTATGGAAAGCCACTGATGAGGAAGGTATTGATATTGTATGGCGTCTGTGTAAATTGATTTGGAGAGATGAGGAGTGGCCAAAAGACTGGTGCAGAGCTGTCTTCATACCACTACCAAAGAAGGGTAATTTGAAAGAATGTAGTAATTATCGCACAATCAGTCTAATCTCCCATGCAAGTAAAGTCATGCTACGGATCGTCTCAAATAGATTTAAGAGGAAACTTGAACAAGAAATTTCCATCATGCAAGCAGGTTTCAGAGAAGGAAGAGGGACAAGAGACCAAATACTAAACCTAAGAAACATCATTGAGAAGTGCAAAGACCACAAACTTCCCTTGTACTTGTGCTTCATAGACTATTTGAAAGCCTTTTATTGTGTCAGTCACAATGAGATGTTGGAAACAATGCAGCGGATGGGATTCCCAAAGCACCTGGTTGACTTGATTAGTAAGCTGTATGAAGACCAGGAATCTACAGTCAGGACAAGTTACAGCAACACCAAGTGGTTCAAGATAGGTAGAGGTTTACGACAAGAATGTGTGTGTGTGTGTGTGTGTAATTGGGTTTTTACAGACGTGTATCAATCAGATATGATTATTTACGTCTGGGACCGACCTTTAACGTCACCATCCGAAAGACGTGACTCAGTCTCGAACCTGGGTCCGCTGAATCAGTTTATAACTTCCACTGGTAGCTGGATTACAGGCGCACGCCACAATGCCCAGTTGTGGCGTGTATATTGTATATTGTCACCAAGCCTTTTCAACATATACTCTGAAGAGATGATGAGAGAGGCTCTGGATGGTTTTGAGGGCGGTGTAAGATTTGGTGGATATCAAGTCACAAACCTAAGGTATGCTGATGATACCACACTCATCTGCAGCAGCAAGGATCAGTTGGTTGACCTGCTAGAGAGAGTGAAGGTTGCAAGTGAGAAGAAAGGACTGCTACTCAATACAAAGAAGACAAAGATAATGGTCATTGACGAGGATAAGGATGGTAGCGACTTTGCTGTAGATGGAGAGAAGATAGAAGAAGTCCAACAATTCAATTACTTGGGGTCTATGATCAGTATTAAAAGTGAGAGTACCACCGACATTAAGCGAAGATTAGCAATGGCAAGAAGCATAACTCAGAATATGGCACACATCTGGAAAAGCAGAGGATTATCGAAGGGATTAAAGCTGCGTTTCATGCAAGCAACCGTTTTTGCCTTTTGTTTTTTATCGCCTTGTATGGAAGTGAGACATGGGCATTAACCAAAATGAACAGAAAACGAATTGAGGCATTTGAGATGTGGTGCTACAGACGACTGCTGAGGGTATCCTGGCAAAGCAAAAGAACTAACGATTGGGTACTGGAACAGATTGGATCTGAGCTGGTCTTGTTAAAGTATATCAGAGAGAGGAAGCTACGTTATTTTGGCCATGTGATCAGGAGAGAGGTCAGTCTCCAAAAACAAATTATCCAAGGGACAGTGGAGGGACGCGGTGGCAGAGGACGTCCAACAACAGCATGGACAGATGACATAAAAGCATGGAATGGAGGCAGTATGGCAGTAGTCATAAATCTGGCGCGGGACAGAAAAGCATGGCGGACTCTCATCAAGACCACAGCAGCGCCTACGGACACTACCTGACTATGATGATGAATGATGACTTACAATCATCAAATACACCAAGGAAATAGATATTTTATAGCAAATAGACCACTGTCCCCTTGAAATTTCTAAAATAGGTAGCCCTAGACTCCATACATCACGAACCATTTTTATGTATATAATGACCTCTATGACCTTTGAACTTTGACCTTGAGACCCTAAAATCTAATCCGTTCATCGTACCTCACATATGCATACATGGGCCAAGTTAGAGGCTGATCTGTCAAACAGTTCTGAAGTTATTGCGAGAACGATCCATTTTTATGTACATAATGACACCTCTGACCTTTGACCTTTGACCTTGAGACCCTAAAATCTAATCAGTTCATCGTCCCTCCCATATGCAAACATGGGCCAGGTTAGAAGCTCATCTGTCAAACAGTTCCTAAGTTATCACAAGAATGAACCATTTTTATGTATATAATGACCTCTATGACCTCTATGACGTAAAGACGGACGACCCGAAAACATAATGCCTCCGGCTACCACCTATGGTGGGCGGAGGCATAAAAAGTGAAACGGAATAGAAATATCAGATTTATTAAACGATCCCGAAAAAGGAGAGCAAAGCTCATAATGTGGAGTAAATAAAAGAAAACGATGAAAGAGACTAAAGAAAAGAAGAAAAAGAAGAAGAAGAAAAAAGTAAAAGAAAAATTGTAAAGGCAGGACAGTATAACAAGAACAAAGTCTAAATGTGACCACCTGTACGATCCAGCATGATGTGAATATTCATACACACTTACTTAAAAGGTAACATCTTAGCTTCCATTCAAAAGAATTGTTGGAGGAGCTATCAACCAGTTCGTTTTTCAGGCTATTCCAGAATTTGTTTACAAAAACGGTTGGAGCTCGGGGGAGTTGGAAATGGTTTGTCTGTCTAGTTGGGTAGGAATACAGCATAATATTGGGTTGAAAATAGGAAGGAATCATGCAGTAAATTACTTTTTGAGATTTCGTATATACAAATATTCCAAGATTCCAAGAAAGTACAAGTCAGATATCTCAAGAATATTAAAGTTGGGAAACAAGATGGTGGCGTGTGAAACGTGATGCGATTGTGAGTTGATTTTCAAGAAAACTCCCAGTCGATTCAGCAGTTTGATTATATTTTTGAGATACTTGTAACTATGAGTCATGGTTCATGATTATGCTTCTGTGACAAAACATGGGGAATCTCCCGTTAAAAAGAGTCAGAGGAAAACTCGGTACCAGCAACGCTGTGAAGGTTCAGCTAGATGACGAGCAGATGGCTGTTGACCATAATGCCGTACCTCCCCCACCACGCTCGCCGCCGCCTCCCGGTGGTGGTGGGGTGGCAACATCAGCTGCAGCTGTGAAGGAAACCTCCAAGTCCAAACCACCAGACTGGTTTATGGATTTTGAAGCTTGCCAAGAGGTTAGATTTAAAAGAAGACACCACTGACAAATTTTAGCACTTTTACAATTTTTAATGTTATAAAACTAGTCAGATTGACCAAAAAACTCATTGCTCAGGTCGATAAAATCATAGATCTCGATTTAAAAAAAATAAATATTACAATATCTACTAGTACGAGCCGCAAAAATCCCTTACGTCACTGCAGCACTACTGGTTTTACCCAGAGTTCGTTGGTTTTACCACGGCAAATCACGGTAATGCCGATTTGGAGCAATACACAGATCGCTTTCACAGCGCCTATAAAAATGCTATTTGTGAGACAATTATGTATGACAAAAAGAAAATGTTATTCATTTTTCAGTTTTTGGTATTTTTGAATATTATTTGCTGAAAAAATAAAGTGCTTTAGCAAAAATTTTTCACAGTTTATCGAATTAATAAAATTAAAATTGGCACTACTGTTTGTGATCGTTCGTACGTGCTTCCCATTAACACGTGTACTTTAAGGCATGCGCGGAAAGCTAATGCAGCAAGCTGCATTGTTTACGTTCTTACGTTCGCGATATAGATAGCAAGTACGACATTAACATAAATTCCTGGTTAATCTTCAAGTAAAATCTGATCACATTCTTCAATATGCTTGTTATCTAAGCTAAGGAGATGAATGAGGGATTTTCTGGGCGAAGAAAGATTGCTTGCTTGTAAAGATTTTGTGGGAGAATTATGGTTGGTACAGCGTCTGGCTTTAGCAGCTTCCTGGGTTTGTATCCCAGGCACACGGCTTGTAGGTTGGTCTCGAACGCCAAAACGTCAAAATGGTCTTCACAGACCACTCGAAAACGGGAATAAATGTACGTTTTGACGTTGAATTTGGTTGTTCCAATGTTCCTTATCCATACAGCACACCTTTCTCTATCCTTCTTCGGATCAGGGATGGCAAAAAAGGATTTTACGGGACAATTTCACGACGATTCGAACAGTAAATTGCTTGGCACAACAGCATTTTTGCAACTCCACGAATATGTATGCATGCTATATGCGCTATCGTCTGCTTTTACGGACGCGTAACGCACACGCATTGTGGTGGAAACTCAAAGTGCTGCAATGACGTGACAGCTTTGGCCGACACGAGCCAATTTGCGTATCGACAGTGGCAAAAACATACTTTTTATATCAAAATATACGCACTTGTAGGCTGTTCAAAAATTACAATTTCGATACTGATTATTTCCTAGGGACATGCAGAACAACATATTTTTTCAAAATTTGCCAGTGGTGTCTTCTTTTAAGCAATTGCTCAAGGAGTCCAGGGATCAACATGCCACCTTCAGATTTGAAATAGACAGTGTATGTGACAACATCAAAGCCCTACCTGCGGCTCTAGAGGAAGCCAATCTGAAGATAGATGACCTAGAAAACAAGTCGCGTAGAAACAACATCATAATTTGGGGAGCTGCAGAGGGGGTGGAAGGTGGAAGCTGTATCTCTTATGTTCAGAATCTCATACCAGATGATAATGGTGACCATGATTGGAGTGATGGCCTAGCAAAGGATATTTCAAAGAGCTCATCGTTCGGGGCAGCCAGACAGCATGAATAAATCACCCAGTGGGAAAAAGACTTGTCCGATCCATGCGGGGTTCAATACTTTCTCTTCAAAGGAAGCCTCAAAGGAAGCCGCCAAGAAATTCCTCATTCGCCGTTTCAACGAATCTGGAAAAAAACTATGTGTCAGATGACCACTCTAGGAAAATGTTTAAAATTTGCACACAAGATATCCACTAAAATATGACCTTTGACCCTATGAAAGACGGAACACTAGGGGCAGCATCACCAAAAACTGTAGAGGTCTAGAGTAATCTATGATGGACCTCCATACAAAATCTGAAAGAAATCAGTCAACAAATGTGTCCTCCAGAATGCATGCAACCAATATATGACATTTGGCCCTATAAAAAGCGGAACACTGGGGGCAGCATCAGCAAACACTAAAGATTGTAGACTTCACTAAGACACACCTCCATATAAAATTTGAAAGAAATCTGCCAAGAAATGTGGCAGTTAGAGCGCACAAAAGACATATGACCTTTGACGCTATAAAGGACGGAACAATGAGGGCAGCATCACCAAAAAGTAAAGATGTGTAGATTATACCAAGTTACATCTCCATACAAAATTTGAAAGAAATCCATTACGAAATGTGGCCTGCAGAGTGCACTCACGCCATCCTCCAAAGTATGACCTTTGACCCTATAAAAGATGGGACACTGGTGGCAGCATCACCAAAATCTATAGATTTTAGATTTTAGCTCGCTGGCAACGGTTGCCTGTGACAACAAAAAGAGACACATTCATGCAAAATTTGAACGAAATCCATTGAGAAATGCGACCGCCAGAGCGCACACAAGAGTGCACACAAGACATCTATCAAAATATGACCTTTGACCCTATAAAAGATGAGACACTGGTGGCAGCATCACCAAAAACTATAGATTTTTAGATTACACCAAGAGACACCTTCATACAAAATTTGAACAAATCCGTTGAGAAATGTGACCGCTATAGCGCACACAAACTATCAAAAATAATATGGCCTTTTACCCTATAATAGATGGAACACTGGGCGCAGCATCACCAGAAATTATAGGTGTCCAGATTTTACCAAGATACACCTCCATACAAAGTTTGAAAGAAATCCGTTGAGAAATGTGACCGCTAGAGCGCACACAAGAATGTGACGCGGCGGCGGAACGCTGCTGAATCCAAAGTATTCTCCAGCATTCTGCCGGGGGATACAATAAGGAGCAGAATGATTTGCTTCTTGAGATAAAATTAAAGGAGAATTAACACTAGAATATAAATGTATACTTATGTTCCAAGGTGTAATATATTCTTAATCATTGACCTGTATCACTTTAGAAATAAAATATCAGAAAAGGGTTTAAATCAAGACATTCTAGCTCATGCCTCACGGTATGATCTCCTAACATTTTACATGGGGGCTGCCATGACATGGAGTTATACATGAACCATTGGAAACCGTTCCGGTCAGGAAGATATTTTTAATCCTCGAGCTAAATTGCTTCTCTTCATTATAAAAAAAACCCATCTATGATGGAAAATACATAACAGGTGTATACATATATTCTAAAATTTGAAATTTATAGATTTCTTTTAAAATTCTCTGGTTTTGCCAACTAGAAATCGTTTTCTAGGGCTTGCCTGGCAGAGCAGAACATAATTTATATAACGCGCATTCTGACTTTTGAAGTCCATTATCTCAAAGCAGGTGAATGCATAGTTTGTCACAATTGACGCTCGGGAAAGTCATCTGGCATAAATTTGAATTAAATCGCTCCGCCGCGTACGTCATAGTATCAAGAAAATAGATTTATATTTATTAAAATCGTAAATTTCAAAAAAATACGAAACACATTTTCGTTTTTAGAATATATGTATATATCTGTTAAATATTTTAAATCTCAAATGGGATTTTTGTATCTGGAAGAAAGACAATTTGGGATTCCGATTAAAAATATCTTTATGTACACATCAAGAAAATGGCAGCCCCCGGGTATCGCTAGCAGACGCTAAATCTTGCTGAGAAAATCTTGATTTATACCCATCTCGTATATTTTAATGCAAAACTACGTAGGACAACAAAAAGGAATAGATTACATCTTTGAATATAAGCACATTTATATTATGAGGTTAATTCCCCTTTAAATTCAAATACAGATAATTCATTTATTGAGAAAATGGCACACATTTAGAGGAAACATTGAATAAGATTTGATATTTGATGTTGTTAAGACTATTAAAACTGATAAGACTCCTGGATTTTATGTGACTTTTTGGCCTGATATTAGTGATTTACTAATTAATTCATATAATTTTTCATTACAAGGTATGCTATCACAATCTCAAAGAAATTACTCTGCTTCCAAAGAAAGACAGGGATCCTATGTATATGAAAAATTACAGACCCATTACTTTATCGACTGTAGATTATAAGATTTTAGCTAAGTGTCTTGCAAATAGATTGAAACGTTGTATAAATCAACTTATTCATTCTGATCAGTCTGGGTTTTTTAAGGGAAGATACATAGGTACAAATATTCGTCTTATTTTGGACGTAATTGAACATGCTTATCAAAATAATCTTCCAGGCTCTATTCTTTTGCTTGATATCGAAAAAGCTTTCGATAGTGTTAAACATAACTTTTTGTATCAGGTATTGAAACACTATAATTTTGGTGATAAATTTGTTCACTGGATAAATCCATTTATTCAGGTAGAATTAGTTATGTTCTGAATAATGGGTATTTAACTGATAGGATTCATATGGAAAGGGGGATTTTTCAAGGTTGTCCCATATCTCCGTATCTAATTTTGTTGATGATTGAAATCATGGCATCATCAATTCGTCAAAATAATGACATTAGGAGTTACTCTGTTGACAATCAAGAAATTAAGATTTCCTTATTAGCTGGTGATACAATCTGTTTTCTAGATGGATTTATAAAACGGGTTCAAGAATGTAGCCATCTTGATTCGTCAAATAACACCACGTGACCGTGCAAAAAAAAGTGATAACATACGGCAAAAAGGCTCTAAAGCACGGAGGAGCTGCGCGTACGCGTACCTCTGGTGCGTGCAAACTTAAAACGCAATTAAATCGCATAGTTTAATTGTCATTTTAGCGCAGGGATTACATTCGCGCACTGAAACGCGCATAACTTTTGTTGGCTGCGCTTCTGTGATGTCATCCAGGAAAGCAAATGGCAGCCTCCATGACTGTGCGACTCTTGGCGTTTCTATGGGGTTCGTAACCATTTTTATAGACTTCATAAACATATTGCCGACCCGTTTTATAAAACTATTAATACATGGTTATGACTTCATGCGTTAGTGCGATCTGGCAACACGCAGGTTTTTATTGTGGTGTCAAAGATACTCGGCTTGCGCCTCGTGCGAATAGTGCACCACGATAAAAACCTTTGTGTTGCCAGATCGCACCAACGCACTCCCAACCATGTATTAATCGTATACTAATGAATCTTTTGATAATTTGTTTAAAACACTAGATATATTTGGTGTGTGCTCTGGATGCAAAATTAAAGGTTCCCTTTTATGAAATTCTAATTCTTGGTATTTTGTACATGATATTATCTAAATTGAAAAATGACATTCGTTTGCAATGAATACGTATCAAAATATTTGTAAAATAATATTTCCCCCAGGTATTCATGTCAAAAGCAGTCTGCTAAGCTACGCCCCCTTATAAACCCCCGAATTCTTTGAGTATGATCGACGTGTGACGTCACAAACGGACATTGCCGATGCTTGTTTACAATATCTTGCATGCATCACACGTGCTGTTGTATACCACCTCTAAAGTATGCCGCAACGCTGCACAAGAGCGCACACAAGATATCTATCAAAATTGTTAAATCAGCACTGATTTTCTTATTTACTAGATAAATCTATATACCTACCTATTGACGCTACCCGATCAAGAACTTTAACACAAATGAGTCACAATATTGTGCGCACCCCCCGTAACCCATTGTTATCCCCTTCGTCACTCACCCGCAGTAATACGCAACGGCCATCTTCCTCTATTGCGAGCAACCCCAATGTTGCTTGCAAGGGGAGGGGGAGGGGAAGGAGGGAGGGTCATAGGTAGGTATATAGATTTATCTAGTAAATAAGAAAATCAGTGCTGATTTTACAAATTTAATGCAATAAATCATATATACCTACCTATTATGCTAGCCTTACCCTTAATCAGAGCAGGGCGCTTAGAAAGAAGCCCGGACTCGATGCGGTCATACTGCCATGAAATCCTCCGTGAGGGAAATACCCTCAGAGGAAACCTGTTGTCTGAACTATCGAGAAGTCCAACCCTGTGCGCGGGCTGACTGAAATTCAGGGAGATATTTGGCCAACAAGGCAGCAGCCTCCGCCCCGCAAAGGGAAAGCGATTGCGGCTCTGCCTGCTCCACCAATGTCGATTCAGAAACCGAAACTTGAGAAGCAGACTCAAATTCTGCCTCCGCTCGATTTGATTGGGACAATGGCCCGCAAACAATGGACGAATCAGGCGGATACTCCCATGGGTCACTATAGGTCTCCTCAAACGGCGGAGCCCCAAGGGTTGCGGGTGGAGGAGACGCGAGAGACCCCGGCTTGCGAAAAAACGCAGATTCCGATGCGGGGACATCCTTTAAGTAAAGGGAAATGAAAGAGGTAGGTGAACTCCTCTACCGTGATGCCCTGGAACAGGGCCCAAGAGGTACTAACACTCCTGGTATCATGAGCACGGGGAAACATCCCCGGCACAAGGGCTTCTGGACTCGCGGACTTGATAGCCTCCACCAACCAGCGGGAGACCGTGTCCCTGGAAACCGGTCCATATAAGGAGCCTTAAACGAGATAAACAGTTGGTCGGATGTGCTTAGTTTTACTAAGATACCATTTAAGAGCCCTAACCGGGCACCAAACCTTGTCCTCCGCCACACCGGATAGATCGGACAAGGGTTTAACCACAACTTCAACCGGCCCCGAAGAAGGCGATTGATTCTTGGCAATGTAGGAAGCCTTAGGGATCACCGCCTCGTTCCCAGCGGATCTGCCCGGAGGCAATGGACAATGCCTGCAGGGCACTCCGCCTTTGACCAGAAGCAATGGCCAAAAGAAACGCTGTCTTGATAGACAGGTCCCTCAGCGACGCCGTAGCCATGGGCTCAAAAGGGGCCAGGCTAAGCGCCTTCAGTACCAAAGGAAGACTCCAGGCGGGCAACAACTTCCGAGCTGGAGGTCTCTTCAGAAAAAAGGAACGCAAGAGTCTGGACAAATCCGGAGCATTAGAAATGCTGGAACCGTCCCGGAAACCCTTGCTGACTACCGCCACCGCCGACCGGTAGCCCGGATGGTGGAAAGGGAAAGGCCCCGGTCAAAAAGGTGAATAAAGTCCGCTACCGCACTCAAAGAGGCAGAACAGGGATCAACTGAGTGCTCCTCACACCAGTGGAAGAATCCTGCCAAACGGGAATTGTAGGCTTCCCTAGTGGAATCCCTGTGGCTCCTAGAGATGAAGTCCGCAGCCCTCTCAAAAAGGCCCGCCTCACGGACCATTTCCCCGATAATGGCCAGACAGTCAGGCTAAGCCTATGGAAGGACTTGCCTCGCGCGAGAAACGCCGCATTCCTCCAGCGGGAGAGAAAAGATTTGATTTCTACTAGGACTGGAATCCAGACCAAGAGAGAAACCCTACACGGTTAGTAAAACCTGAGGAGATGCCTTTGAAAAGGCCTCATAAAGAGCCGACAATCCTCTAGAACATCGACCAGACTGGCTAGATAACCCAAGAACTCAAACCACTGACTGGCCCTGAGTGCTCTGGCCAAATTCAGCCTGCGAGCCGCTAAGACAATAGCGAATATTTTGTCTCGACTGGGCCAAGCTAATTGGTTCTGAATATCTAACACTGCCCAAGAAAATCTGGTCGGCATGTAGGATATCAATTCTAACTTTTCCCAATTTATTAGGAAAGTTAAATCTTGGGTGACTTTGACAAGCATGCGTGCCCCGACTGGAAGACGATCATGCAACTCCGCTAAGAGGAGCCAAACGTCAGGCGTTAGCCCACCCCAAATCACTGAGGTAAAGAGGCTTAGCTTTGAAAAAGCTATCATGATCTTGGTTTCTAAAAGCAAAGGATTTGCCCATAAACGGACCGGTGCACTTAGGGGAAAGCTCGGTCTCAACGCGTTCATACTCCGCTATGAAATTCTCCGTGAGGGGAATACCCTCAGAGGGAGTCTGTTGCCTGAACAATAGAGAAGTCGGACCCAGTGAGTGGATCGACTAGAATGTTTCAGGCAGATAATTAGACAATAGGGCAGCAGCCTCCGCCCCACAAAGAGAAACAGACTCAAGTTCTGACACCGCCTGAATAGAATGAGACTTTGGCCCTCGGACCAGGCGGGTACCCCCATGGGTCACTGTAAGTCCCCTCACCCGGCGGAGCCCCAAGGGACGCGGGTGGGAGAGTCACGAAGGGGGATCGAGAGGAAGAGTCCCGGTATCAGACCCCTGAAGAGGGGTAGAGGCAGGGGCTGTGGTATCAGGATAGGAAGAGGGACCATCCCTGCCGCTGAGCGAAAACTTGCATCAAGCCGAGTAGCTCAGATCGAGAAGGATCAGATGGGCAGCAGCTTTTCTTAGGCCCTCTAATTGTATCCCTCTTAGGCTTCTTATTATCTGGCTCAACAGGAGCCGAAGCCGTAGCCTGCTTCTTGGGGCGTCTGGCAGACCCCTGAAGAGGGGTAGAGCCCTGCCACTGTGACTTCGGGCGGTTCTCCGAAAAGAATTCGGAATCTCAAACCAAAAACCTCAAAGGAGGGATGCCCGCCTCCCTCTAGGGGAGAAGTGGGCTAAGGGTTTGTACCCAAAGTCGCGCACACATTACCCGCACTGACCGAGCAACTTGAGACTATAGTCGTGGGGTGGGCACCCGAGGCGCCAAGTGCAAGAGCGGACTGGGACGAGGTCCCAGTATTTGCAAGAGCATTATTTGAGATATGTGGAAGCCTAAATGCTCCACCTGCGGGCGGAATAAGGAGGCCCTCCTCACCCCCCCAGGCACGAAAGTACTAGGGGGAGGTCTGGAAGGCTGAGTCGTCTTGCTAGACGGCTCTTTGGAAGAAGCAGGTCTCCATGACCTAGCTCGTTCTTCTTCCGAACAGGCAATAGAATTATACAAAGAGATAATTATTCGGAAAAAGCAGGCAACAATCAAATATTGGGGATATGCACAATTCAAACAATACGAGCACCGAGACTCAAACAAAGAATCGGAAAACACCGTTCAAAACACTGAAACGTAACAACAGGATCAGGGCAAACGGAAACACCAGCAAGACACACATAAATTACTACGTGGGGCTAGTCTTCTAAAAAGAAAATAACTGACTAGAAAGGAACATGAAAATTCCTTGTAATAGGCAAAAAGTGACACAAAAGTACACTAATCAGAATGACAATAGGTACAAAATAGTGCTTTTTAAGGCGTGTAGGCGCGCTGAAAAGATATGAAAAGACCTGAATTCAGGAGCGCCGTGACTCGAAAGCCTAACTCGACGGGAGCGAGCAAGGAAGAGGAAGATGGACGTTGCGTATTCATGCGGGTGAGGAACAAAGGGGATAACAATGGGCTGGTAATATTTTTACTTTTTTGTGTTAAAGTTCTCAATGGGGTAACATAGTCAGGAGACCAGCAGAATAGGCAGGTATACATGATTTATAGCAGTAAATAATGACTGTTAATTTCCATATTGGGGGGGATGGGGGCGACATGGGGCAGGCAGATCACACAATATATAATCATGATGATTTCTGGCAGTATTTATTTAAGTCTGGACAAAACCAATTTGTTTTGTTTGGTCCCCCTCCTCCCACCCCGAACTTTCGTTTGCACCTGATCTCGCTTAAACTATAGGGCATGTATATTAGTAACGTCTAACAGTTTATCTCCACCACTTAAATCGTCTGGTAGTGGTCATTTGCGCATCTTTGGACTCTGGCAAGTAATTTCCCACAGGTTTCATAAGGTTTCCTTTCTAGCTGATCTATCGTAGCTCAATAATGGTGGATGGCTTACCATACGGGCGTCTGGCAGGCACTCTCCACCACTTAAATCGTCTGGCAGTGGCCATTTGTGCATCTTTGAACTCTGCCGAGCAATTTCCCATTGGTTTCATTGGGTTTCCTTTCCAGCTGATCTAGCTCAATTATTTGACCCCCTTTGGGGGTGTCTGGCAGGCACCCCCACCACTTATAACGTCTGGCATTGTCCATTCATGTACCTTGGGACTATGGCGAATCTTTTGATATACGTTTTTAAAGGGAGCGACAAGTCGCAATCTATGGGCGCTTTTACAGTTGGCTGCTCCTTTCTCTGCATCAAAGTTCAAAGCGACTTCAATTTATCGTGCGCAGCTAATAAAAGTTCGCACATTGACCCAAATTTGAGTAAACAAGATCGCGTGTTCTTTATTCCAGTATTTGAATCTCATTGGTCGGTTGCGTAAGGAGGGATTCTAGTTAACGATCGCGCGAGGAATACGGCAATAACATTCCTTCGGTAGCGCACGATTGGACCTGATTGTATCCGAATTTCCCCGAGTCAGGCCAACTGGTCAGGCCCATGGATTACGACTTGCCACTCCCTTTAAGGGTTTCCTTTCCAGCTGATCTAGCTCAATTTTTGCACCCCCTTTGGGGGCATCTGGCGGGCACCCCCCCCCCCCCCCACCACTTAAAACGTCTGGCATTGTCCATTTATATACCTTGGGACTATGGCGAATCTTTTGATGTAGGTTTCTAAGGGTTTCCTTTCCAGCTGATCTAGCTCAATTTTTGCACCCACTTTGGGCGCGTCTGGCGGGCACCCCCCACCACTTATTACGTCTGGCATTGTCCATTCATGTAATAATAATAATATTGGGTATTTATATAGCGCTCGTATCCACCAATGGTGCTCAAGGCGCTCCAATATTACCCTGGCTGTAGCCGAGCTGCCCTATAAGGCGCTCAAAGCATTTCAAGGAATAAATTCCTACCAGGTACCCATTTACTACACCTTGGGACTATGGCGAAACTTTTGATATAGGTTTCTAAGGGTTTCCTTTCCAGCTGATCTAGCTCATTTTTTTGACCACTTTGTGACCTCCCCTTGGCCACACCCACCACACCATGCACATGAAAATTGGTTTCTTTTCCAGCTAGGTTGACCCCCCCCCCCCCCTGGCTCCCGGACTAATACTTTGTACAGACACATAGAGACCACAGTGTCTATACAAAATATCAGCAGATATTTTATAAACAAGTGGCATGGTTAAAAAAATATGAAAGAGCATGAAAAGGGAGATTCTGAAGAATCATTTTTGTAGGATTCACAGAGTCTCGCTAATCAACCTTTACAACACAGGAAGTAATGTATGTAGTAATCACGCAAATGATGATAGCAATGTAAAAGAACTAAGCAAAATGTAGAGGTACATGCATGTATTAGCCATGATTTTTAAATAAAAAAACACATTGGCAAATCAACATTCATCTTTCTAACCAGGGCAGGCAGGCATTGGTGTCCACATTACTTCTTTTAGTGCATGCGTGCCCCCTGCCAGCTAGATCCTAGCCCGAAGACATACATTAGTGTACTGGACAGAGAGAGTCTTTTTAATTCAACCACATTGCACTATAGATGCTACCCGACTGTTTATTGACGAGGCAAGTTGACTAGGTCAGTAATGTCGAACCGCAGATTGTGTGTTAGAATCCTGGACAGACAGATCACGGAAGCCTTTGTTGTATGTTAATGTGCCCCTTCCCTGTTTCATAGATGCAGGTTATGTTACAGTGGAAAACACTGTGTCCCTCAGATAGGATGTTACATGGAGACCCTCGTGCGAAGAAGTGTTACCAACATGCAAAGTTAACTCTTTCGAAACAATTGACATTTTGTGGTTTGGCTCATTAACTTCTGATTCAAAGCACTAAAAAACATTGAATTTTTTGTTCTCTCCTTGGCGTTTTATGCGCCTTCTCAAAAAGAGTAGAAAGAGCAAAAATTTCTGCACACACTGTGTTCATTTTTGTTGCATGACCATATTGCATTTGATGCCAGGAATTTTAAAAGGAGAATAAGCTTTAAAATCCTTCAATTGGCAACACAATGAAAAGTTCAAAATCATTGATTTTTATAACACTTGGCAATTATTTTCAACTTTTTGACAAAGTTCCTAACCATGTATGAAAATAAAAAAATGATTGTTGCCATTTTGAAGAACAAAATGTGATCAATTTAACCCTTAAATAACTTATGTCAGGAAAGGGTTAAGAACCCACTGCACTATTCATGAAAGAGTAGGGGAACCCCAATATATTTTTACTGACAAATTTGCTTTCAGCCAATCAGATGCAAGGGTTTCAGTAGCTTATAACAGTTGTCAGTAAAAATCACTGACAAAACGCTTGATGAAACGCTCTCCCCAGGACATCTAAATCACTTTGATTAGGAGAAGAGACCTGAGAGTCACAGTGATTAAATTTGCTTTTCCCCTCCCAGGCAGAGGTGACACCAAACACTTAATAATCAACTTACCTCTAGATCTGTTCCTGCAAGGATAGCCATTCTTAAGTTAGAGTTCTGGAGGTTGGCATTCTTAAGAGTGGCGACCCTGAGGTTGACCCCTGCCATCTGACTATTCTCCAGATTAACACCTTTCATATTTACACCTGCATATAGAGAATGGAAATATGAAAGTGATTATACCATCTGACTTTTCTCTTCTCCAGATTAACGTATTTCATATTTACACCTGCATTGAATAGAAACAATATAAAAGGAAACAATATGAAAGGGAACAATATACCATCTGATTAAAGGGAAAGTCCAACCTGGCATTAAGTTGATTTGAATAAAACAAGAAAAATGAGAGCATTGTCAAATCAGCACTGTTTTCTTATTTACTAGATAAATCTATATACCTACCTATTATGCTAGTCACTTGACTACGCGAACCCGTTCGAGAACTTAACACAAATGAGTCACAACCCGAGAAGTGCTGACACTACGAGTGTCATGAGCATGAGGCTTACTGTCTGACAAAAGAGCCTCTGTGCCAGCAGACCTAATAGCCTCGACAATCCATCTAGAAATGGAATCAAGAGAAGCAGGAGAAAAAGGCTCTCGAGTGATCAGGAACAACTGATCATCCTTACGATAAGACTTAGTCTTATCAATATGCCATTTGAGAGCTCTAACAGGACACCAAACCTTGTCCTCGCGCACTGACGAAAATTCAGAAAGCGGACAAAGAAAAATCTCAACAGGGCCAGAGGAAGCCGTTTGATTCTTGGCAATGAAAGAAGCCTTAGGAATCAATCTAACGCCTTTTCTCTCCCAGCGAACATGACCAGGAGTAAGACAGAGGGCATGAAGGGTACTGCGCCTCTGCCCAGAGGCAATGGCTACCAAGAAGAGAGTCTTAACCGTAAGATGGTGAAGCAAAGCTTCACCTAACGGCTCAAAAGGAGGCTTTGCTAGGGCTTCTAAGACCTTAGGCAGACTCCAAGACGGGACTAACTTAGAACGAGGAGGACGTTTCAGAAAGAAAGACCGAATCAAACCACTCAACAGCAGGGAATTAGAAATCCCCGAACCATCTGAGAACCCCGAATGAATGGCACCAATCACCGATCGGTAGCCTCGGATAGTAGAGATGGATCTCCCTTTGTCAAATAGCGAGATTAGAAAATCCGCAATTGAACCAATAGGAGCCTTAGACAGGGTTTGATCCCACTCTTTACACCAAAGGAAAAAGACCGAAAGACGGGAATTATAAATTTCCCTAGTAGAAACTCTACGACTGGACATTAAAAAATCAGCAGCTCTATCAGAGAGACCCGACTGCCTTGCAGATTCCCCGACAGGGGCCAAGCAGTCAAATGGAGGGACTCCGGACTGTGGTGAAGAATCCCCGAGACGGGTTGCAACACTAGATCCGCTCTTAACGGAAGAAGAAACGGTTGAGCCATCAGAAGGCTCATTAGCTCCGGAAACCAACTCCTCCTGGGCCACTCATTTCTGGCCAGAATGAGCTTGCGAGCCGCCGAGACAATAGTGAGAATCCTGTCTCGACTGGGCCGAGCCAATTGATTCCGAATGTCTAACACAGCCCCCAGAAAAACTGGGCTGCGAGTAGGAACTAACTCTGACTTTTCCCAATTTATTAGGACACCCAAGTCTTGAGTAAGATTGATGAGCAAACGATCGTGCGACTCCGCTAGGAGAAGCCAGTCGTCCAGGTAGCAAAATAGCCGAAGGCCGCGGCGCCTCAGCGAGGCTGCCAGAACGGCTACAACCTGAGTAAAAACCCGAGGGGCTGGGCGCAGCCCGAAGGGAAGAGCCTGAAGGGAAGAGCGCGAAAGCGAAAAGTCTCTGAGAGGAAGGAAAACCCCAGAAGATCGCGCAAAGTGCGATGAATGGGAATATGGAAATACGCATCCTTGAGACCTATGGAGATCGCGTAGTCCTTCCTCTTGATCAACGAGAGAATGGAGGCGAGAGTCTCCATTCGAAAATGTACTGAAGGAATGAATTTGTTTATTCTTTTCAAGTTCAGTATCAAACAAAGTTTTCCCCGAGCGCTTGGGAATAACAAAGTTCGGAGAAAGGGAAAGAGACGGCCGGTCTCTTACCCTTTCTATACCCCTCTTTTTCAACAGAGATTTGATCTCCGTTGAGGCATGAGAACGAGCCAGGGCAGACATGGGAGGTGCTTATAGCCCCTCCGGGGAGCGAGGCGGATAGATCTATGAAGAATCCGTCTCGCACGACGGAGAGCACAAATGCGTCCCTGGAGATGGCCTCCCAAGCGGGGAGAAATGAACGAAGTCGGCCACCTACCACCTACCTCGAAAAGAACAAGCGCTCGGGGAAGACCATCAAAGCCTAGGCTTAGCATTGTGCGAAGCCGACGCCGTGCCACGAGAACCTCTCGAAGAGCCTCTGCCACGTCCCCCTCTTCCACGAGAAGGAGCTGGCTGAAGCTCAACAGGCAGGACCCCAGAAACACGACTGTGTTGCCCCGAAGCGGGAACAACAGGCCTCCGACGGACAGGGGCCCGCGTCGGCTTAAAGGGAGCGCGAAACTGCGTAGTCTTGTCAGAGACCTGCTTCCGCGCATCGATCTCTCTTTGAAAAACCGTAGCGAATTGACCACCAAAAAGCGAAGGACCCTGAGACTGAACATCCCGGAGAAGCGGCGCGATGTCCGACTCCTTAACCCCAAGGGCCGAAAGAGCCAAGACCCTGCGACGGTACGTGACCGAGGCAGCTGCACTGGAAAGCTGTGACCACTGCAAACTAAAAAGAGTGTGCAGCAGGTCATCAATAACCAGCTTGTCACCATCAGTGACATTCAGCTCCTCCGCCCTGGACCAGAGGTCGGAGAGAAAACCTTGAAAAGCAGCCAAACGCATACCTGCTCTGACCTGGCTTTCAACACTGCTCCAACGCCTATCCTCGGACTTAAAAGAGACAGAGGTAAGCGGATTGACCTAGAATCTCCGGAGAGAGAGACTTAGCCTTGAAAAAGCTGTCTTGATCTTGGGAATCAAAGGCAAAGGCCTTACCCTTAACCGCAACAGGGCGCTTAACAAGAAGCGCTGATTCAATGCGGTCATACTCCAGCTTGAAATCCCCCGCAAGAGAAATACCCTCGGAGGAATCCCGCTTTTTAGAGCGTCTATTCGGTTTCGTACGGATCCCCGAAGCCGCTTCGGAAACACGAACCGAACCCTCCACGGAGGGATGCCCACCTCCCTCTATGGGAGAAGTGCGCTGAGGGTATGTACCCAAAGTCGCGCACAAATTACCCATACTGGCTGAGCAAGAAGATGCAACAGCCATGGGCCGGGCGCTCAAGGCACCCAGTGCGAGGGCGGACCGGGAGGAGGTCCCAGTATTCGCCCGCCGACTACCAAAAGCATGTGAACTCGCTATTGTTCCGCTCGTGAGCGGCAATAGGAGAGCACTAGTAGTCGCGCACTCAGGTGACCGCACCTGTTGCTCCGTAGAGCGCCCATAATTGTTGGCTCGAGCCTCCCCATCAGCTGGCAATGTAGACAGCCCGGGCAGTACTCGTTCCCCCATTTGGCATCGGCCGGGAGCTAGGGTTTGAGAACCCACACCAACATGGGCGGTGCCCGTGAGCTGCCCTGCAGTAGTGGCACGCGTCTCCCCTAACGGAGTTAAGCGAGTCATCGCTACAGTGCGGGAAACAGACGTCCCCCCTTCTGGTCTGAGCGACCGCGGGATTGGATTCGTAATATCCAAACCACTAGAACCTGACGCCACCCACCCCGAAGCCACGGGCTTCGGAGTTGACGTCCCAAGCTCAACTAACGCCACCCGCCCCGAAGCCGCATCCTCCGAGGCTGGCAAACCCTGCAGGGAAACACCACTGGGCAACTTACCTGCAGCCCTCCTCCCTCCCTATTAGGAAATTTTCATTACTGGATGAAATGAAAGTATAAAAGGCTTATATTGTTGTACGAGACACATTTCTTGCAATTGCTCTAAAAATATTGAGTGCCATTTGCAACATTGCCTATTAAGCCATAACTGTATTTTTCACAGCTGCAAATACATGTACTGTATGCGCTGCTTACACTTTATTGTTTTATCTTTTAAAATACACACACCCACACACCATGGTGATACTTATTGAAACTGTATCACAAAGTCACACATTTGCACTCACAACAGGTTCTCTGTATAATGGTTTGGATAAATACACTTTTCTTTCTAAAATACAATTCCAGTAATTTGGTGCATGCTAGAACATTTGTCATCATAAATATCACAATCAAAACAGTAATGATTCATATAGATCAGAAAAGAAGATGGAATAAATAATGTTGCCCAAGAGACGACTGAACTAGTTTCTTTACAAGTTTAGCCTCGTTACAACATGCCCTTACAAATCACGAATTGACTAAAGGGACTATTTAAACTCCATTGAATCCCGATAAAGAATAAATACAGAAATATGGAGCAAACTGAGTGGTCTTTCGTGCCAGTTACACATCGAGGCACACTTTCACATGTTGACTTGGCCGAAAATGTGCAAATCAAACCCTGTGGGTATTGAAATATGGGAAACATAAAAGTGGGTAGAACGGCCACGGCTACTTTGCTTCTAACTTTATGTATGATTCCAAGCCCAAGGAGGAAGATTTGTCAAGCATCCCTGACGATTATTTCTCTGAAAACAACAAAAGTTTCTTATGATATCTGCTGAGAGCTAGAAGGGCGTTAACTCATACACTTTAAAACAGAGTAAACATCCTTCTGGCTCTCAACACACAATACAGCATACTTGAAGAAAGAATGGTGAATTGCAAAATTGTTCCCTCCTCCCTTATGGTTCAATCCCTACAGATCTGAGATGCAATGAAGACTTAATTTCTACTCAGAAAAAAATATGAATTGCAAACTTGTTGACTCCAACCCTCATGTTTTCTTTATAGTCTGATTCCTACAAATTTGAGAATCAGTAAAGAGTAAGACTTAATTTCTTCTTTTATAACCTACTTGAAAAAAGAAAGTTGAATTGCAAAATTGCTTCCTCGTACGTACCTTCACTTTTGAATTCATTGTCCGATTGCTACAGATTTGAGAGTCAGTAAAGATTTCATTTCTTCTTAGGTAGCTTAGCGAAACACAATGGCGCATAAAGATGTGGGAAAGATGCAAAGAGGAAAATTGCCAGTTTCGTTTGTGCTTCTAAAATTAGAATCGGACATATCTGGACCAAAGTTTTCATATCATTTTGCTTAAAAGTGTTCAACAAGGTAAATAGTAATTCTACATCCTAATATTTTGGTTCTGCCTCTATAGAATAAAATTTTGATTTTGAATAATTTTGCTTTTGTTTTGCTAAGCTACCTAACATAGCATACTTGAAAACAAGAATATTGAAGTGCAAAATTTTTCCCTTCTACCCTCACTCCTTCCTTATGACCTGATTCCTAAAGATTTTAGATGAATAAAAGACTTAGCCTTTGAATTATTAATTAGCATCAAATTGCAAAAATTGCTTCCTTGTAGACTCACTCTTTACTCACGGTCTGGTTTCTGTAATTTTGTAATTTAAAATTTGATATTCAGTAATAGCTTAATTTCTTTAGAATTTTACTACACTAGCTTTGTTGGTTCAAAGTCATAAATTACATATTACCTCATCTATATGCATTTAAGTCTGATTTGATTCAACAAACTCAATATAAATGGCAGATTCTTCCTTTGATATTTATTCATTGATGCAGACGCATTCACAGTGTGCTTTTGTAAAGTTTTGGGAGAGGAAAAAAGTTAACCTGCCACAAAAAACTTTGAATGCATGAATTTCCAGCTGCAATATTGAGCTCTAAATCCTTCTCTATGATGCAAAAAGAGCCTGAGGGGAATGAACCACCCCACCCCCCCCTCCCTAAAAAAAGGCTTTGTGTGCCTACAGGGGGACTACATTCAGGATGCGGTAAAAGTATGATCTTGAAAATTATCTGGTATCCTTTTGTCAACTTTCTATGTCATATCCATGTATTCTCTGTTTTTGCACTGTTTGTAATTTGTACATATTGTTGTAATTTCATTGTAAATGTGGAATCTGATTAAAATCAATCAATCAATCAATCAATTCTTAGCATATCAAATCCCCCAGCATCTGGTTTTCTTGAAGAAACAACTGAACATTTTGACATAATCATTAAAGTATACTTGAATTGTTTTAAGTTTGGCGAAGAATATAAGAAGTTTTAAGAATAATGTTAAGTGAGGGGATAATTTTTGTCAATTTCCAATAAGAATTCTTTTTGTACTGCAGCATGAATAAGCCTAAATTTATATCATATGTTCATATCTTACTCTCATACCACTGAGAATACATGAAATAACGTGACTGAAGGTTGAGTTCAGGGAAAAGTGAAAAATAATTTTGTGAGCTGTCTCAATCCTTTTATGTCAGTTGCAAGAACATCATAGTGGAAATGTCCCCTAAAAAGGATTGCTCTTCAAATGCTCTCATAATCGAAATATGAGAAGAAATAGCTGAAGTGTTCAGGCCGAACATTTATGCTACAAGTGTGCAGTTCCATATAGCCATTGCTGTAATTAGTGCATGTGCTTTTCAGTGACAGTGGATCAGTTTCTTCTCATTTCTCATCAGAGGTGTCGTGGTCTAGTGGATACGTCACCGGACTGTGGCTCACATGGTTCGCGGTTCGAATCCCGCCACGGCGCTAATGTCCTTTGGCAAGACATTCATCTACATTTGCCACTCTCAACCCAGGTGAAGTAAATGGGTACCCGGTAGGAAGAAATTCCTTGAAATGCTTTAGCGCCATAATAGGCAGCTCGGCTAAAGCCGGGGTAATAATGTGATACTTTGTATTAAGCGCAGTAGAGTATATCCATATAGTGGCTGCGCTATATAAATGGGCATATTATTATTTTGATGATTTCAAAAACTCACGGTATACACCAATTCTTATGGAGACATGAATCAACCTTTTCCCATTTGCTTTCACAAATGAATGTAATCGCATGACCAAACAGAAAGATCATACCTGGTTTTATTATTTGCAAAATAAATTGTATCTACCTACATGTATTATTGCTAGTTTGGTCCAAACTACACCACCATCGAGAAACTAAATGTCACACTCGCGCACGCCCCACCCCGGTACGGCACCTTACCATAGTTAAATGAGCGCGCACATGCCCGACATCTTCCTCTAACGAGCTGCCAGAGACAATGTTTGGGACATGTTGCTTGGCAAGGAGAGGGGACGGAGGGAGGGACATAAGTAGATACATGTATATCAATTTATTTAGCAAATAATAAAATCAGGTATGATTTTTCTGATTTACTACAATAAATTAATGTATCTACCTATTATTGCTAGACTAGCGCAGATAAAATTCCGGGGTGGCATGTCCCAAGGGAAGGCGACTAACGGGGGTCCATGGCAGAAAATGCCATCCTCAAGACGAAGTCGCGAACCGCACTTCCCCAGAAGGAAAGTCCTTCAGATAAAGTAAGTGAAGGAATTGAGAGACCGCAAAAGGCGGTCCTCAAGAAGTCCTCTCGGGCAATGCCCTGAAAAAAGTGCCCAAGAAGTGCTAATGCTTCTGGTATCATGCGCTCTAGGTTTGCTAACCGCGAAAAGGGCCTCCGGGCCTCCGGGCCAGCGGCCTGGATGGCCTTGACAATCCATCTAGAATAGCTTCTCTAGAAGCAGGGGAGAAAGGTTCACGAGTAATGATGAACGTTGCTCGTCCGAGCGGCAATTCATGGATCTGTCGAAGTACCATTTCAGCACCCTCACCGGACACCAGACTTTGTCCTCCTTGACTAAGGAGAAGTCTGACAGTGGGCTGAGACATACCTCAACCGATCAGGAGGAAGCCATCTGAGTTTTGGCTACAAAGGAGGGCTTGGGAATAAGGCGAACACTTTGCCCTTCTCAACAGAGGTACAAAGAGCAAGAAGAGAACTTCTTCTCTGCCCCGAAGTTAGCGATAAGGAAAAGGTCTTGACAGACTTGCTCATCGGTACAACGGAAGGCTTTGATAGCGCGTACGGAACCTTAGGAAGGTTCTAAGCAGGAGCCATCTCGGCAACATAGTCAGATAATGGGAGCTAGAAACTCCCCGAGCCGTCCAGAAAGCCAACATGAATGGCGGCAAAGGCCGAGCGGAAGAGACCTACCCTTACCAAACAAGCAGATCAGAAATCTGCAATCGTGCTACCGAAGCCTCACGGGGTGAAACCCCAAGGTCTTCAAACCAAACTGAAAAGGCCTCCAGATGGGAGCTGTAAAGAGACTTTGAGGAATCTCTACAACTCTGGACTATAACTGAGAGGCTTTCTCAGAGAGTCCCGAAGCCCTAGCGCCTCCCCTGAAAAATGGCCAAGCGGTCAAGTGAAGGACCTCGGGCCGCTGATGGAGGATCCCCGAAAGAGGCTGAGGCACCAGGCCTGGCTTCAGCGGGAACGGAAACGGCTGTCCATCCGGGAGGGACAGGAGTAGGGGAAACCAAGGTCCCCTCGCTCAGCGCTCGATCCTCCTTGATCTTTCTCAGGACCTGAGGGATCAAAGGAGACGGAGGGAAAGCATACCCCCGAAAGTGTCCCCAATGGAGAGCGAAGGCATCGAGTGCCGAAGCCTCCGGTTCCCGTACCTGACAGCAAGAAACTTCGGAAGACGGTGGTTAAGAGCGGTCGCGGACAGATCAATCTCTAGCGGCGCCCAAGTCGCGCGGAGAAGATTGCAAACCTCCTGATAGAGGGACCACTCGGATGGGAGACACCTGCCCCGGGACAGAAAGTCTGCTAAGATTTTCTTGTCCGGGAATGTAGGAGGCAATTGGGAAAATGTCGTTCGTCCGACACCACCTCCATAACTGGGTGGCCAGAGAGTTCAGGGAAACTGAGCGAGATCCACCCTGAGGATAGATGTAGGCAGCAACCGTGGTGTTGTCCGTAAGGATAAGCACGGAGAGCCCCCTAATCGTGCGCTTGAAATGGCGGAGCGACATGAATGCCGCCAGCATTTCCTGAAACTGATATGGGGAATGGTGTGCAGAAGAGACCAGTCCCCAGAAACCATCTCGCCTCGCAATGGGCGCCCCAACCCAGAAAGGACTCATCCGTCGAGATGGATACTGACGGAAGAGGGGAGCGGAGAGGCTTGCCTCGAGCAAGAACCGGGGGGTGAGAAGACGTCAGATCTCCCTCGGTAATGGAATCCATACTCTGAGGGAGTCTACGCTCTGCGAAAAGGACTTCAAGATGCACCTCTGGAAGGGCCTCGTCAGAAGTCTGCAGTCTGGCAATACCTCCACTAGACTTGCGAGGTAGCCCAGAATTGAAGTCAGCATTTGTCCCATACCTTGCGTAGAAGGACGCCAGGACCGAGCAGCTGTGGCGGGCGATCTGATTTGCGATGTCTATCTCCGCGGGGGCATCTCGTTTTTCCGAAGGCTCGTTTTTCCGAAGGTTCGTATTTCCGAAGGTTCGTATTTCCGAAACACTAATTTCCCATGCCTGGGGGTTCATAATTCCGAAAATGAAAAAGGGTTCGTAATTCCGAACATTTGTTGCATTATTCCGAAGGTTCGTTATTCCGAAGGTTCGTTTATCCGAAGGTTCGTTTATCCGAAGGTTCATATTTCCGAAAATGAAATAGGGTTCATATTTCCGAAGGTTCGTATTTCCGAAAATGAAAAAGGGCTCATAATTCCGAAGGTTCGTATTTCCGAAAATGAAAGAGGGTTCGTATTTCCGAAAATGAAAAAGGGTTCGTATTTCCGAAAATGAAAAAGGGTTCGTATTTCCGAAAATGAAAAAGGGTTCGTATTTCCGAAAATGAAATAAGGTTCGTATTTCCGAAAATGAAATAAGGTTCGTATTTCCGAAAATGAAATAGGGTTCGTATTTCCGAAAAATGAAATAGGGTTCATAATTCCTGGTAAAAAAAAAGCAAATTCATCAGGAGCAGAGGTGTAGCAATGGGGGGGGGGGGGGGGGAGGGCACGCCCCCACCCCTCCCTCATCGGATGGCGAAAAAATAAGAAAAAAAGAAAGAAAATGGAATAGGAAAGAAGACGGTTAGACCCCTTCCGGCAACTCATTAGAATCTGTACAAATGATTAATGGTTTTACTCATAAATACGAACCTACCATTTTTCATTGACATTTATTATATGACCTTCAAATGTTACGTAACACAATACAATAAGAAAAAGTCATAAGGTCGCGCGGCAAGCCCTTTAAAACTATCAGCGGTGGGGGGGGGGGGGCTAATTGCCATCCAGTCCTATTTGGATTAAAGGAATGTGAAAGAAAGATGAGTCTCGTCCGGGTCTGAGATACAAAACTGTATTTGGGCAGCCATTTTCATCGTTAATCTCATCTCAAAGTTATTCTTTCTTCATCCTGTCGCTTTTTTCTTATAATCTATTTATTCCCATATGCATATTCGAATTTCAGTGTTGAAAAAATCGGAATTAGGTTTTCTGTTTTCTTTCCTTTTTTCTTCCTTTTCTCTGTTTTTTCCCTTCTAACCTCTAATGAATCTTTTCACCTTTTTCTTTTCTCCTTTCTCTTCCCTCTCCCTCCATTTTGCCCATATAGTAGCGCATATACTGACAGCAATGTTGAATATGAAAGGGGGAGTGACATCCCAACACCCCACCCCTGCCCCAACCCATTTTAGCAAGGCCCATGATAGGGGTGGGGTAGGAAATAAGTCATAAGCCTGATCATGTGATCTCACATTGTGCAGTACGCAGTTATCTTTATAAAGTTCATATAATGGAACTTAATACAATAACTACGTGTATTTGGGGGCCTCGTGTTTGAAACCAAGTGGATGCGGTCACCATGCCCCTCGAAGTGACTTAAAACCGTCGTTTCACTGTTTGCTTACTTTATACAAACATAAATTATCGAGTGATCGCAGATATAGGTTAACTATAATTTTTATAATTACAGGGGCCGCATAACTTCTTTTTTTAAGTAGGGGGGGGGGGGGGCTGACACATCTTTCCCGAGAATCCACCATTATGTTTCTACATTTTCAAAATTTTATGAGCGAGCGAAGAGAGCGAGGAAAGAATTAACCTACAATTTTATTTTGTCAAAGAAATACACGAGAAAAGTTTATGTACATGATCACCTCTATTATGTCGGACTTCGGGCACTTTGCAACACGAATATGTGTATATTTGCTGAACGAGGCATCCAAGAAAAGTTTAAGTTTTACGAACGAATGAGAAAAAAGGACACTTTATCATCTTTAAATTCTATCAACAAAAGACACAAACATTATTCTAAGAAGTATATTTGTGCACCTTAATATTTTACCAGTCTCTGAAATGATATATCTTAACACTCTCATTTTTACGTATAAGTTACCGATCAGGAAAATTACCCGGTTTATTTGATGACAGTCATGTTCATTCTTAATTCATTTGTGTATTCCTATAATACCCGTCAAACTGTCAATCTACAATGTTTCACCAACCTAAGGTTTTCTCTACTTTAAATTCATTTGGCATTAAAGCTGTGGTCACAGCCCACAAAATTAGCCTGCAATGGGAGTAAAATGCCTAAAAATATGTTTACAAATATGATGTTATGTTTTGCATAATGAATTTATATAGTCAAATAATTTTACACATTCATGCATACTAAATGAAAAAAATTACGTGTTAAAAAATTGCCTTATTTTAGTAGCCAGCCTTAGCATAATATGCTTTGGACACTATAATTTTCATTATGGATATGTAGAAATTTGGATCCACTGGATAATATTTTCCAAGTTGTAAACCACAAAATCATCTCGTCAGATTTATATGTGTTTTGAGGTTGACAGATAGAAATAGGCCCATGGTTGCAAAACTTTAGCAATCATTATTATCATTTGAATGTAATTAAGATTCTATCATCATCTGAAAAAGGAAAGTGAGTTCAGCATTATCACATTATATTACTTGTGAATAATAGACGTCATTAATAGACGTCCATATGCACTCTTCAATGTTCATCAAAAGATAATTCTTGTATGCAATGTAAATCATATCACAATATATAACTAAAAAGAGCAAAATAGGAGGTAAAGATCAGAATCCAGAACTTTAGTAACTCCCAGTGTGGGTGATAGCAGGGCCGGCGGAGCGTCTTTCAAAATGGGTGGGGGCACCAACAAAAGGGGTACTTTGTGGGCAAAGGGCACCTACAAAGGGTGAAAAAAATGCGGGAAATGCCACTTTGAGCTGAGACAATAGTATACCGCTACATTCTGATTAATACACTATCGAATATCATTTTCGACACATTATTGTTTATGTCTTAGCATGGTTCTAGATGAAAAAGAAAAAAAAAAGAAAAGAAAAAATTACTTTACAGTTGAGTGCAATGGTCTGATTATTCATATTGAAGATATTTTGAATAGCAGCGATTTTCCTAATATGATAAAAAGACAATGGTAAATGCGAGCGAGCGTAGCCAGCGAGCTTTAAAAAATTTAGAAAGAAATTGTCCTTCTTCCTGTTTTGATGTAAGGGCACTGCTCATTCTTGTATAACTGCCCCCTGCTCCACTGCCTCTCATTATGCTGATATCAGTAGGGGATCGGAATCTATTATAAAGGAAGCCTCTCTGAGCTAGGTAGGCCTATGTGGTTCTTTTGTGGACTTTAGGGCTCAATTTGTAAGCGACATCGGAGTATATACGTACAATATATTAAATATATATAGGTATATAGGTATAGGGCACTTATCACAAGACAAAAGGGGCACTTATCAATAGCAGTGACTCCTTTATGAACTGTGTGTAATATTATGTTGTTGTTTTTATTGCTGTTGTTGTTTTGGGGACCGGAGGGGAGGGCTTGTAGAGTCATCTACAGAGCCATATTACAGACTTCGGCCACCTCGGTTTATTTGGGCACAACATGGCGCAACAAGCGCCATATTGCTACCTACATGGAGCCGAGTTGGCCAAACTCTGTAATAGATGGCTCTGAGGGCTAGGGAAGCAGGACGCCCCCACCTTATTTTTAGTTTACACTTTTCATAGTATACTTTTTTAATCACAATTTATGTTCAGGAAGTACATGTAATTACATCTTAAAGATAATAAAGTGTCAATGTTTGGCTCGCTGGAATCCAGCAGCGTGGTGCTTTTATTTTGGGAAGCGAGATGGTCGGCTAAAATCATTATTCTATAGACAATATCTCCTTTTTTTTACTTGCTCACTAGCGCGTAAGATTTAGAAACGGAATAGTTTGGGACAGGGAACGCCCTTCATTAGGGCGAGTGAAGTGCCCAAATATTCCATATTCGGCAGTAGGGTTCAGTAATATTATTCATGGTTCATTATTACATGTTCTATATTTGTCTTTTGATGGCGAAATTGCATTTCCATTACAATAAAAAAGGGTTTTATATGTTTTCTAACTCGCTTCGCTCGCTTGCAAATTGTACGAACGGGGAGTATGATATTCTGCCAAGAGGCATCAGCTCCCCCTTTCAAAAACATTACGTGGCCATTTTCTTGTAAAGCTTGTAAAGATCTACTTGGAACTTTGGTGTGTCTCATTTTCCAAAGCGGTATATACATTATATAAATAATTTCAAGCCAATTTCGTTGTAGGAAATTTAATCCGGAATCCGATCATTCACTTTCTTCAATACATCAGTGTGTACATGTATTTTAATCACCGAAGTAATATCATTTTATGAGAAATGAAACATGTATTCCTGAGGCGCTCGCTCTCTACGCTCGCTCACAAATATTGGTTATTATAATAGGAACAATTATAATAATGATAATAATATTAATAATAATAACAATAATGATGATAATAATAATAATTATAATAATAATAATAATCATAATAATAATAATGATAATATTGATAGGAATTACGATAATAATGGCTATTTCTCTGGAAAACTGTTATCATCATTGTTATGATTATGAGTACGAAATGAATATCTTTACACTTGGCCGTCTTTCCCCTCCTCCCTATCCAAAATACGGATTGACGCCGTATTCTCTGAATTTAAACCCTTTTCATTTTCGGAAATACGAACCCTTTTTCATTTTCGGAAATACGAACCCTATTTCATTTTCGGAAATACGAACCCTTTTTCATTTTCGGAAATACGAACCCTTTTTCATTTTCGGAAATACGAACCCTTTTTCATTTTCGGAAATACGAACCCTATTTCATTTTCGGAAATACGAACCCTTTTTCATTTTCGGAAATATGAACCCTTTTTCATTTTCGGAAATACGAACCTCATTTCATTTTCGGAAATACGAACCTTCGGAATTATGAACCCTATTTCATTTTCGGAAAAAAGAACCTTCGGAAAAACGAACCTTCGGAAAAACGAACCTTCGGAGTAACGAACCTTCGGAATAACGAACCTTCGGAATTATGAACCTTCGGAAAAACGAACCTTCGGAAATACGAACCTTCGGAAAAACGACATGTAACCATCTCCGCACCTAAGTACACTGGGGTACAGGTGGGAGACAGCCTGACTTCTCCCAGTTGACTATAAAGCCTAGCTCCAGAATAGTCTGGAGTAGGAGGTGCAACTGGTCTCGGAGCACCTGCTCTGAATGTGCTACCAGGAACCAATCAATCAGGTAGACCAGGAGTCAGAGGCCACAATTCCTTAGGAAGGCGGCTAGAGCGGACACTACCCGGGTAAAGACGCGGGGAGCTGGTCTCAGCCTGAATGGTAGGGCACGAGACCTGAACGTTTCGCCCTGGAAGGCGAATCCCCAATAGATCCTGCATGGGAGATGTATCGGGGTATGAAACATGCGTCCTTCAAATCGAGCGAAATCGACAAACTGTCTGCTTGATTGCCGGCAGAAAGGACGCTAGCGTCTCCATCTGGAAGCGTTCTGGGGGGATGAAGGTGTTGATGACCTTCATATTGAGGGTTATTCTCAGCTTCCCCCGAGCGTTTGGGATCACAAAGATCAGGGAGAGACACAGAAGAGGGTGATCTCTCATCTTCTCTATTGCGCCCTCCTCCAGCCGAGATATGCTGCTGATGAAGGGCGGACGAGGGTGGCGGGTGGATACGAATTGCGTCGTGCAGGACGGGCTCTGCAAGCTCTATGAAGCAACCGTCTCACATGACTGGGAGAACAAAGGCGTCTTCGGTAATTGCTTCCCAAGCGGGGAGGAAATACCGTAGCCGTCTGCCTACCTGGTGATCCACTGCTCAGAGCGCACCCTCAAAAGGCTTCCTCCCCCTACCTCTGCCTGGGCTGTTGACCATTGGGTAAAGCCACGCAAGGTGGAGCCGAGTTCACCCGCCGATGGTGTGGGGCGGAGGGCACCAGCGCCCTCGCCGGCTGGCGTGGGCGGAATGGCCTCAACAATTCAGCCGCCTGCTTACGGGAGTCAATCCCGCGCCAAAGAACAGCGGTGAACTGACCCCCAAACAGTTGCTCCCCCGTCTGGGGAATCCCCGCCAAGAGGGAGGGGATATCCCTATCCAGAACCCCTAAAGACGAGAGAGCCAACTCTCTCCTACAGCCTCACGGCCGCAATGTCCAGCTGCGACCACAGAGATTCCGTCAAAGCAAGCAGGATCTCATCCAAAGCCCAACCGTCAGACTCGGAAACCTGAAGTTCCCGAGACCTCACCCTAAGGCTGATTAGGGACCCCAGGTAGGCCGTGAGCCGCAGGTCAGATCTGACGTGGGTCTCAAAGTTGCGTGCCTTCCTATGTTCATGCCAAGTCTCGTCCCAACAAGTCTGATGTCGGGCGAGAAAGACTTCCGTTGGAAAAACCAACTGAATCTTTGGGTCTGAAAGCGAATCCCCCGGCAAGGGGATGCTTACCAAGAGTTGAAGCCCCAGGCAGCGATGCGTGTTCAACTATGCCTGCATAGGCAGCCTTGAGTCGTCAGTAAGGGGTATCCCCGACGAGGGGACCCTTTGCTTGAAGAGAAGAGAAGCCCGAGCTGAGTCTGACTGGGCCGGCGGGAAGTCTCAGGTAAGTATCTCTCCAAAAGAGCCTGCGCGTCGGCCGCCATACCTCGAGGGTATTGGGGGCCACACTGGCTTGTGACTCGGAGTCAGAATCCAAATCAGGGCTGGCTGTTGTGGGAAACCTGGCCCCAGGTGCCGCCAGGGTAGGAGCAGCTCTGTCCGGAGTCTGGGCCTGCCGGGATCGAGCATGACTCTCAAGGGGCCAATCACGACCGGATAGTATTGCGCCGGCGTGAGCAAGAGGTTCTTGAGAGCCAGGCACCTGCAAATCAGGACCGGGTATCGGCAAACCGGGCACGGAAAACGGCAAACTGGGGTCGGATACCGACAAACCGGAGCCGGATACCAGCCAACCGGGGTCGGAAATCGGCAAACCAGGACCAGTTCTCGTCAAACCGGAACCGGATATCGGCAAACCGGAGCCAGTTATCGGCAAACCAGGGACGGATACCGACAACCCGAGACCGGTAACCCGGGGTCGGATATCGTCGAACAGTTTGGAACGGAAGGTAGCCGTCTCTGTAGGAACTAAGGCTGAGTCGGGGCTCGCCGAGTCACTAAGAGTGTATAGATCACTGGATGGACTCCAGTGTCTATGCTCAGGTAGGAGCTTGTTATCGGGGATCCGACAGCTCCGCCTGAGTGGACATGAGTTACCTGTGGCGAGTAAACCGGTGACCGATGACCCCCTTGCTGGGACACGCAAGTCCGGACAGCTGTTGCAATGCTGAATTGCTATCCCAGCGAACGTGTGTAAAAGCTATGTCGCCGGGAGGAACGAAAGGGAAGAAATGCGAGACAGAATTTGATTCAATTTCTTTCTAGCAATGAGTGACTGAAAAATTCTGTTCCATCAAATTAATAAGAATTAAAAAGAGAACGAATTAATTCATCAAAGCAGATCAGAAAGGCGCAAAACAGAGATAAATCTCAAATTTACGTTCGCAGTGACTTATCTGTGTTTATTCTCTCGGCAGCAAGAATAAAAAGAGCAAGATGGCGGGCGTGCGCGCGCACATGTGGCTATGGGAAGGTGCCGTACGTGGGTGGGGCGTGCGCGAGTATGACGTTTGGTCCAAACTATGCTATCATCGAGAAACTAAACTAGCAATAATAGGTAGATACATAAATTTCTTGTAGTAAATACTCAACTTTATCTTTAATTTCTTGCTCTCATACCATAGAGCATAAACCAAATAACATTACTGTGCTCATATCTTGCTCTGACACAACAGAGAATACACCAAATAACCTGTGTACATATCTTCCTCCGATACCAAAGATACAGTCAACTTCGCTTAAGTCAATGAAAATAAAAAGTCCCAATTTATCCTCATAGACTTACGTGTGTGTAAGGATCCTTTGTACAAGTCGATTTTTGTAGGTCGAATACTCTAAATCGACCAAATTCTCAGAACAATACATACCATGAAAAAACATTAAAGGGTTACTAAAATAAAAAATTAATTGCCCATTTTTCGTAGGAAGGAGTCATCAGGAGCCAAAAAATATCTATCACACACTTTTTTATGCATTCAGTCGTATTTCATAATCATTTGAAAAGTACATTTTTGCTGATTTACAGAGTCATAAGCCCCGCCCTAAAAAAAACCCATCGAAGCGACATCGTGATCATGTGATCTGTGACGTACGAAAAGTAAAAGAAAATATCCCACCCACCTGTATACCGTGTATGCCCGCAGGCCTGGCAGGCCCAGCCCGGTACGGTGCCGAGTGCGAGCATGATATTCACCGCATCGACCATTTGCTTTGCACATTTTCGTGTTTAATTCCTCACAATAACGTTGATTTGAGGACACAGTTTCATCAATTATGCCGAATCGGTGTATAGTTGCGGGCTGTAGCAAGACCCCTAAAGATGATGTAAGGGGATGTAAGCCTACATCTTTTTCCTAAAGATGAAAATCTACGGAAATTGTGGGTCGCAAAGGTAAAGCTCACGCAGGCAGAGTGGCAAGTGCCGGCCAAGTGGGTGGAGTACAATCTGCAGTGATCACTTTGCCGAAGATGATTTTGAGGATCCTGGCCTGTATTCCGAATTTGGCATGAAGGAAAGGATAAGCTAGCTAAAAGATTCAGCTATTCCAACAATCAGACTTGGAATCAAGTCTTCCAATCTGTTTTTCAACGACAGCAGCTGCAGCAGCTTCACCCGTAGACCGAAAATTCTGTCTCTTGTTCGTTAGCTAAGAAGAGCTAACGAACAAGAGACAGAATTTTCGGTCTACTTCACCCGTAACTCCAGGGAGCTCCAACGCGTTGGAGCTCCCTGGAGTTACTTCACCCACAGCCTCTTCACCGTATTCTGCGAGGGGTTCAAACATATAATATGGTCGAATTCCCCTTGCCACTTGAGCTTCTTTGCCTTCGGGATCTGATAACTCATTTGATAAATCAGAGTTCGTATCTGCATGGCTCAGAAAAGTCCTCCAACTCGGAATCGCGGGCACTTTTCATCTCTCTATATAAGTTACTCGAATTCAGCCAAAATCTAAGTCGGTACTACCGTACTATGTAAAGTGAAGTAAAAAAAAATAAACAAAACAAAAGCGTTCACCAGTCGCTATGTACGAGGGGAACATAGTAACTGCCGTACTAAAGATTTGTAGGACATTGTACATACAGACGCATAAAACGGCTGTGCACACGTTTAAGACCAATGCAAAACTTTCGCTCGGCAATCTCAGATGGATGAGAACATCAAAAGAAAAGCTAAAAAACAAAACAAGAGCTGTATATTAAACGAAGAAGCTTGATGGGAGGAATTTTTAATTTGTAAACAAATTTTTTAGGCATTTTACTCCCAGTAATTTACTGGGAGTAAAATGCCTAAAAAATTTGTTTACAAATTAAAAATTCCTCCCATCAATTTACTGGGAGTAAAATGCCTAAAAAATTTGTTTACAAATTAAAAATTCCTCCCATCAATTTACTGGGAGTAAAATGCCTAAAAAATTTGTTTACAAATTAAAAATTCCTCCCATCAAGCTTCTTCGTTTACTAACCATTGTCTACGGCGGACCGTTTGAATATTAATGAGTCAGAAAGAAGAGGATCTTGGGTATTTGATTCCAGTTCATCGTGACTTGGCCGTGAACCAGAATAGCCTGGTGGTTAAGTCGCTGCCCAGCAAGCAGTAGATGACAGGTTCGAATCCCGCTGGTTCCAATTTTTTCTGACTTGTGTTTTTCATCACAGATCGAGCATATGATCTTTAACACTGGGAGTAAAATGCCTAAAAAATTTGTTTACAAATTAAAAATTCCTCCCATCAAGCTTCTTCGTTTACTAACCATTGTCTACGGCGGACCGTTTGAATATTAATGAGTCAGAAAGAAGAGGATCTTGGGTATTTGATTCCAGTTCATCGTGACTTGGCCGTGAACCAGAATAGCCTGGTGGTTAAGTCGCTGCCCGGCAAGCAGTAGATGACAGGTTCGAATCCCGCTGGTTCCAATTTTTTTTCTGACTTGTGTTTTTCATTACAGATCGAGCATATGATCTTTAACACTGGGAGTAAAAATGCCTAAAAAATTTGTTTACAAATTAAGAGCTGTATACTTGGGCAAAAGCGTTTGCTGATCTTGTAGAAAATATATTGCTAATGATTATTCACTCCTAAGATTATATTGATTAATTTCCTTTTTTCATAAATTGTCCGTTGAACAGAGGGGTCAAATACCGCATTGTGTGTACAATATTATATGCTGCAGCCTGCAGATCTTGTGCCTTTTACTCTTCATACGTCACTTGGGGGTTAGCCAATCAGCTCACGAGTTTTAAGGAACGGTCCCAAAACCTCTACTTTTCCCCCTTTTTCGAGACATAATTTGGACAATCGATTGGCAGATTCGTGATTAGAAGGCAAAAATACATGGAAAGAGCACCCATTTTCTCTCTAATTTAGTCAACCTTTAAATTTACACTGCACAAGTCGAACTAGACAGCGATGTGAAATCAATCATTGTCGAAACTGCCACACGCCGATTTTGTTTACAAAAATCCCCCCGACTTGCAGGTGCGATCTCTGCGCCCTCTCTCACGCACTCACTCGCGCTCTCATGGAAAGAACAAAATGTCATGTATTAGTCATGTTTGCACAGTAGGGCCGGCCGGGCCGGACGGACGCTGTACCTGCATGCACTGCATGCACTGCATGCAGTTTTATTGCCTTCACGTCCATGTGCATATAAAGGGATGTAAGGGGGGATTTAATACATTGAAATTAATCACTGGACGTGTCTGGTTTTATTGTTCATTGTCCAACTTGTAACAGGAGTGTGAAGTAATATACTGGGTACATGAAAAGTACAGTACATGTATGTTCTTATTTTCTCGATGTCGGCAGAATATAAATCATGGTACATTACATGGTACATTATGTGATGAGAACTCCCAATCGATCAAACTGCCGGGCCGCCAGCAACAGTCTGCACCGCGGCGTCCCCGTGTTATGTATATATATACACGCGTAAGATGGACTTTCTTCGACTTCCGTACAAGTTGATGCATTTCACTCAGTCCCGTCATGATCGACTTAGGCGAGGTTGACTATAATTCATAAAAACATCATGACTGTGTTCATATCTCACTCTTATACCATAGAGACAATGCTCTGATACAATTGAGAATATATCCCCCAAAACCGTGTTCATAACTTGCTTTGGTACCAATGAAAATACACCTATTGACTAGACTGTGTTCATATTTCGCCCTGATACATATGAGAAACAGAAAATACCTAACTGAGTTTAGATCTTGCTCTGTTATTACTGCAAATACATAAAATAACTTAAATGTGTTCAAATTGTAAAATCAACACTGATTTTCGTATTTACTAGATAAATCTATATACCTACCTATTTTTCCTAGTCTCTTGACTACGCAACCCAATCGAGAACTTTTACACATAAGAGTCACAATATTGTGCGCACCCCCCGTAATCCATTGTTATCCCCTTCATCACTCACCCGCATGAATACACAACGGCCATCTTCCTCTATTGCGAGCAACCCCAAGAGTAAAACATGTTGCTTGCAAGGAGAGGGGTCAGAGGGAGGGTCATAGGTAGGTATATAGATTTATCTAGTAAAATAAAAAAAAAATTATAACTAATTTTGTTATTTACTAGATAAATCTATGTATCTACCTATGTCCCTCCCTCCAGCCCCTCTCCTTGTCTGACATCATGTCCTAGATCTGTCTCTGACTGCTCGGAAGAGGAAGAGTATGGCGGTGGCGCAATTGGATTGGTGGACGGGGAGTACGCGCGCGCGGGCAGGGGCTGCGCGTTTAAGACTTAGTTTTTCTCGAATGACGGCATAGTTTGGGAAACTAGCAAATAGGTAGATACATAGATTTATCTAGTAAATAACAAAATTAGTTATAATTTTCTTGATTTAAAGCAATAAATCGATGTATCTACCTATTTGCTAGAATAGCACGGATAAAAACCCGGGTGGCATGTCCCAGGACGGGAGTAACTAACGCGGGGCAGACAGAGACGACGAAGCAGCTCTCAACCCAGAGGTTGCAAATCTAACCTCACCCGAAGGAACATCCTTAAGATAGAAGGATGTGAAGGAAGTAGGGGAACGCCAAAAGGCGGCCCTCAAAATGTCTTCCAAAGGAAGACCCTGAAAAAGCGCCCAGGAGGTAGAAACACTCCTAGTATCATGCGTTCTTGGAGGATTCTCAGACAGGAGAGCCTCCGAACCCGCAACTTGGATAGCCTCGACAATCCAACGGGAGATAGTCTCCCGTGATGCTGGGGAATAAGGGTGACGGGAAATGAGAAAGAGCTGATCATCCTTACGAAAAACCTTAGTCCTATCCAAGTACCATTTGAGAGCCCTAACAGGGCACCAAGATTTATCCTCCTTGACAGAAGAGAATTCTGACAGAGGACTCAAGAACACTTCGATTGAGCCAGAAGAATCCGTCTGATTCTTGGCAATAAACGAAGGTCGAGGGACAAGACGTACACCTTGCCTTTCCCATCTGATATGCCCGGGCGCCGTAGAGAGAGCCTGAATAGTGCTTCTCCTCTGCCCAGAAGCAATAGCGACGAGAAAGGCGGTCTTAATCGAGAGATGGTGTAAAGACGCTTTGCACAACGGCTCAAAGGGCGGTTTGGCCAAGGCGTCCAAAACCAAAGGAAGGCTCCACGCAGGAGTCAACTGGCGATTTGCTGGTCGTTTCAAAAAGAAAGACCTCAGCAAATGAGTCAAGAAGGGAGAGTTTGAAACTCCCGAACCATCAGAAAAACCAAGGTGAACCGGAGCAATAGCGGACCGGTAACCACGAATGGTAGAGAGGGACCTGCCCTTATCGAAAAGGGCGATAAGGAAATCTGCAATAGCACCCACCGGGGCAGAACGGGAAGCAAATCCCTTCTCCCCACACCAAGCATGGAAGGCTTCTAATCTCGAGTTGTAAACAGCTCGGGTAGAATCTCTTCTGCTCTGGACTATGAACTGGGAGGCTCTCTCTGAGAGTCCTGCCGTCCTCGCATCCTCCCCGATAGAGGCCAGGCGGTCAAATGTAGAGCCGCCGGGCGATGGTGGAGGATCCCCGACAGGGGCTGAGCTATGAGGTCTGCTCTCCGGGGAAGGGAGAGAGGCCGACCGTCCAGCAGAGACAGAAGAAGAGGAAACCAAGGTCTCCTCGTCCAGCAAGGTGCTATGAGCAGAACCCACGCCTGATCCTCCTGAATCTTCCCCAGGACCTGAGGAATTAAGGAGATCGGCGGAAAGGCGTAACCCCGGAAGTTCTTCCACTGAAGGGAGAACGCATCGAGGGCCCAAGCTTCCGGATCTCGCACTCGAGAGCAGTATCTAGGGAGGCGATGATTGAGAGCTGTCGCAAACAGGTCCAGAGGGGCGCAGAGGGGCGCAGGCTGAACTGAGGTAGTCGAAGACCTCTTGGTTCAGTGACCACTCGGAGGGGAGACACATGCCCTGGGACAGAGAATCTGCAATCAGATTGTCCCGCCAGGAAACATAGGAGGCGATCGTAATCACTCGGTGAGACCGACACCACTTCCAAAGTTTGGCGGTTAGATCGTTCAGGGTAGTGGAATGAGTCCCGCCTTGCCTGTTGATGTAGGCAGCCACAGTAGTGTTGTCCGTCAAAATCAGGACGGAGTGACCTACAATCATGTTCTCGAAATAGCGGAGAGACATGAAGACTGCCATCAATTCCAACACATTGATGTGGGGCAAGGTGCACAGGTGCACAGGTGTGACCAGTCCCCCGAGACCACCTGGTCCGAACAATGGCCGCCCCACCCCAGTAGGGAGGCATCCGTCGAGATGGTGACTGACGGAAGAAGCGTGTATCGGTATGTGAAAGTAAGCATCTTTCAAGTCTACCGAAATGGCCACATCTGACGGTCTGATCGCCGGAAGAATCGAGGCCAAAGTTTCCATGCGGAAACGCTCTCTTGGTATGAAGGTATTTATGACCTTCATATTCAAGATCATTCTGAGCTTCCCCGAGCGTTTGGGAATTATAAAGATAGGGGAGAGACACAGATGGGGGTGGTCTCTTACCCTTTCGATCGCGCCCTTTTCCAGCAGCTCTTGAATCTCGGTGGAGATGTGCTCTAGAAAAGGGGGCGATATTGTAGGCGGGTTGCAGCGGATGGCTCCGTGTGGGAGGGGCTCTGCGAGTCTTATGCAGAAGCCTCCTCGCACGATGGAGAGCACGAATTTGTCGTCGGTAATTTCTTCCCAAGCGGGAAGAAAGTACTGAAGACGGCCGCCAACCCTCTCCTCCAACGCTCGGGGCGCACCCTCAAACTCGCCGCGAATCGCGGGCCGAACCACGGCCCCGACCGCGACTTCGAGGCCTTCTCCTACCTCGAGGAGAAGGCTCCGCCCTGGCCCCCTGTGTGCGTGGGGCACTGGGCTGAACTTGCAGTGCACGAGTGGCTTGATAGCTGGAAGTGCCACCGCGCCTAGGAGGCGGAAAATTAGCCTGGGCCTGCGGCTTAGGAGCCGAAGACTTGAGGCGTTTCAGAAGTTCCGTCGCCTGCTTGCGTGAATCAACCTCAAGTTGAATCACATCAGACACCTTACCTCCAAAGAGGTGTTGGCCGGAGTGCGGGACACTGGCCAGGAGGGCAGGTATGTCCGCATCCGCAATGCCCAGAGAGGAAAGAGCAAGTTTCCTCCTAGCATTAGTGGCTATTGCTGTCGACACAGACAGTTCTGACCACAACGAGCCTGTCAAGGACAAGAGGGCTTCGTCTAGTAACAGGATGTCCGAGTCGGACATCTCGAGTTCCTGGCTCCTAGCGCGAAGGGAAAGGAGCGTACCCAAGTATGCAGTCAGCCTCAGGCCAGTCCTGGAATGTGCTTCCATTAAGGACGGGAACTTCTCCATTTTGGCGTAAGGTGTACTCTTAAAGTTGACACCAAGCCTACCACCTACATGTAGGAGGTCACTGGAACAGGACTTTCTCGTAAAATAATCAAGAGTGTCCTGTTGAGAGAAGGTGAATTCCCTGGCCGAGGGACGGACCCTACCAAGGATTGAAAGAGGCTGTGAGGCGAAGTCATTGTAGACTCGCTTAAAGTCCTCCGTAAGAGGGATGCCCTTGGAGGGACGCTCACCTTGAAAAAGGAGAGACGGATGTCCCGGATCAGCTTGACTCTGCAAAAAAGTGTTGGGAAGATATTTCTCCAGCAGGGCTTGAGTCTCTACCGCCAAGGACCGACTGGTCTGGGGTGTAATCTCAACCTGTGAAGAGGCATCATCCTCCGAAAATCCAGACTGAGAAACCTGATCCCAAGAAGGGCGGTTTAGGCAGTCCCAGGATTCCTCCCCAGGCGGAGCACCAAGTGCCGCCGGAATGGGAGCAGCCCCGACCGGACGATCAAAAGCTGAACGTGGTCGGGAGACGCCCGAAGTGGGGCGGCAAGACTCCTGTGTGTTAGAACCCAACCACAATGAGCCGGATACCTGAGAACAGGAACCGGATCCCAATCCACTGGTTGCAGTGGTGTTAAACAAGGAAAAACCAGTGTTCCGTGCCGGATAACCGGAAAAACCGGATTCGGGACCCGGAAAACCGGTATCCGAATCCGGTATCCGAACCAGACCTGGGTCGGGGCGGGTACAGGTATCCCCCCTTCCCCCTTGGGGGGAGGGGGAAGGTTGGAGTCAGGCGTGGTGGGGGGTACGGACCAACCACTCCGCTCCACAATGATCTTGAGATAATTCAGAAGTTCATGGGAGACGCCCAACTCAGAAGAAGTAGTCGCCCCTTGGGGGCTAACCTCCTTCTTGGCCCCCCCTGACACACGAGGTGAACACACAGTCGATGTCAAGGGGAGAGAGTCCGCCCCGCCTGATGGCTGGGCAGTACTCTGGTGCTTACGTTTCTTGGGCAGGTGAGCATGTTTATCGCTCCCTTTACCCTTAGAAACGGGCACCGCCTCCGTAGTAGCCCCTGAAGGGGGGTACTTTTGGAAGATCACGACTCTTTTTACTCTTTCCCGCCTTGCTTGTGTTAGAAGCGTG
Source organism: Heliocidaris erythrogramma (assembly GCA_025617745.1). NCBI lineage: Eukaryota > Metazoa > Echinodermata > Echinoidea > Camarodonta > Echinometridae > Heliocidaris > Heliocidaris erythrogramma. Next base: position 17,457,308 of record CM046868.1, on the reverse strand, counting down.
CGGAGAGACAAAAGGAGCCGATCCCTGAGCAAACACACCTATGGCTAGGGAGCGAGGAATGATGCTCGAGCGAGACGAACTGTGGGAAGGGATAACACCCACAGTTTTATCGGTGAGAGGTATTGGCCTAAGGCACTCACTCCCACCGTTATACAAGTCTCTATCTTCGAGAGAGGTATTGGCCGAGTCCCAGCACTCACTCTCTCGGTTTTCCCCGCATGAGTTGGTCGTCAAAATAGACGGCGAACTCATAACGGGGCGAGCCGTACACGAAGTACGGCGATCTTTTTGGATTAAAATTACCGTGAAGGAGGTTGACTTATGAAAAGTCCGATACACCAAAATGAGTATTAGAATTTGGTGAACGGGATTTTTATTGCGAATAGCAACCAAAAACGCTTTTGGAGGTAAAAATCTCGCAATTTAGGCTAAGACTTAGCTCATAGATGTCACTTCACTGACGGGCGAGAAAGGAAGAGGAAGAGTATGGCGGTGGCGCGATTGGATTGGTGGACGGGGAGTACGCGCGCGCGGGGAGTACGCGCGCGCGGGCAGGGGCTGCGCATTTAAGACTTAGTTTTTCTCGAATGACGGCATAGTTTGGGAAACTAGCAAATAGGTAGATACATCGATTTATTGCTGTAAATAAGAAAATCAGTGCTGATTTTATAAATTTACTGCTGTAAATCATATATACCTACTTATTTTTGCTAGACCAACACATATTTAAGAACAGGCGGCATGTTTTAAGTGAGGAAAGAAACAGGATTACAGGGAAGACACTGCCGCTTTCAAGGTAGCTGATGCAAATAATTCCTCTCCTGCAGGAACATTATTTAAATAGCAGGAAATTAATGAATAGGCGGCCCTCATAATATCATCAAGTGTCACATCTTGAAATAGGGCCCAAGAAGTACTAACAATGTGTGTCATGAGCATGGGACTTACCATCTGTTAAAAGAGCCTCTGGGCCGGCGGCCCGAATAGCTTCGACAATCCTTCGAGAAATGGAATTAAGAGAAGCTGGAGAGAAGGTCTCTCGTGATCAGAAAAAGCTGATCATCTTTGCGACAGGCCTTAGTTTTGTCAATATACCAAATAAGGGCTCTAACAGGGCACCAAACTTTGTCCTCACGTACTGACGACAAATCAGAAAGGGGAGAAAGGAAAACGAAGAAGAAGCTGTCTGGTTCTTGGCAATAAATGAAGCTTTAGGAATCAACCTAACACCCTTTCTCTCATAGCGAACATGTCCGGGAGTAAGACGGAGAGCGTGAAGGGTGCTGCGCCTCTGGCCAAAGGCAATGGCTACCAAAAAGAGCGTCTTCACCGTAAGATGGTGAAGCGAAGCTTTGCCCAAAGGTTCGAAAGGAGGATTAGCCAGGGCTTCTAGAACCCGAGGTAAACTCCAAGACGGAACTAAATGAGGAAGGGGGGGGGGGACGTTTCAAAAAGAAAGACCGAATTAGTCCACTCAAAAGCGGGGAATCCCCGAACCGTCCGAAAAGCCCTAATGAAAAGCAATGATCGCTGACCGGTAGCCTCGGATAGTAGAGATAAACCTTCCTTTGTCAAACAGCGAGATTAAACAATCTGCAATTGAACCAATAGGAGACTTAGACAGGGTTTGATCCCGGGTCTGACACCATTGAAAGAAGGCTGAAAGAAGGCTGAAAGACAGGAATTGTAAACTTCCCTAGTAGAATCTCTACGACTAGACATTACAAAGTCTGCGGCCCTCTCAGAAAGTCTCACTGTCTTGCAGTGTCCCCGATAGGGGCCAAGCAGTCAAACGAAGGGAAGCTGGTCTGTGGTGTAGAATCCCTGAAAGGGGTTGAGACACCAGATCCGTCTTCAAGGGAAGAGGAAACCGTTTAGCCATCAGGAGGCTCACCAACCCTGGGAACCAAATCCTTCTGAGCAAAAAGGGAGCTATCACAAGAACCGAAGAACTATCTTCCCTGAGCTGACGCAAAGGTCGACCTCCAGCGGGCCCCAAAGATTAGAAAGGTGGGAAAACACCTCTGGATGTAGCTTCCATTCTGATGGAAGACACCTGCCCCGGGATAGGAAGTACGCAATGAGGTTTTCCTGACCGGGGATGAAGGAGGCAACAGGCATGATCGCCATGACTCCACGACACCACCTCCTCAATTGTGCGGCTAGGGCATCTGGGATGGCAGAGCGGGTGCCTCCCTGCCGATTGATATAATCCGCAACCGTGACATTGTCCGTGAGAATAAGAACTGAGCGACGGAGAAGCCGTCGTCTGAAATGAATCAAGGTTAAGAAAACCGTCATAAGTTCTAGGACATTTATATGGGGTAGACTCACAAGGTGAGACCAGTCCCCCGAAACCGTGCTGCTGTTGCAATGTCCGCCCCACCCAAGGAGAGAGGCATCTGTCGGAACTGAAATCGACGGAAGGGGGTACGGAAAGGCTTGCCCCGTAATGTTTATCCAGCGGGGAAGAAGGGATTTGATTGTCTTCTAGGACTGGAACCCAGTCCGAGAGGGAATCCCTGCACCGTTTGTAAAACATGGGGAGATGCCTTTGAAAAGGCCTTATAAGAAGCCGGCAATCCTCGAGAACATCGACCAGGCTGGCTAGATTGAAGCCATTGCCTGGCCCTGACCCTCCTGGCCAAAAGCAGTCAGCGCGCCGCAGAGACGATAGTAAGTATCCTGTCACGGCTGAGCCATGCTAACTGATTCTGTAATGTCTATCACTGCCCCCAGAAAAACTGGTCAGCATGTAGGAATCAGTTCTGACTTCTCCCAATTTATTTGGAAACCTAATTCTTGGGTCGTATTGACCAGCGTTTATCCTTTTCAAGTTCAGGATCAATCAGAGTTTCCCCGAGCGCTTGGGAATAATGAATATCGGAGAAAGAGAGAGACGCGGATGGTCTTCTACCTTCTCTATAGCTCCTTTGTCCAACAGAGATTTGATCTCTGTGGAGGCGTGAAGACGAGCCGGGGCGGACATGGGAAGTTCTTATGGCCCCCAGGGGAGGGGGGCGGAGAGATCTATAAAGAATCCGCGCCACGCACTACGAAGCACACAAAGGCGTCTCCGGTGATGGCCTCCCAAGCTGGGAAAAAACGTTGAAGTCGACCACCTACCATGTAGGAGTGAACAAGCGCTCGGGAAAGTCCGTAAAAAGCTAGGCATAGCCTGCGAACCAGACATCCCTCTGTCGGAAAGGGGCTCGCGTCGGCCAGCGGGCAGCACGGAACTGCTTGGCCATCTCGGCAACCTGTTTCCGTGCATCGATTTCCCTCTGAAACACTGTGGCAAATTGTCCACCGAAGAGGGAGGGGCCCCGAGAAGGGACCTCTTGGAGAAGTGACAGTAAGTCACGCTCCTTAACCCCAAAGGCGGAAAGGGCCAAAGCCCTGCGGCGGCGCGTATCTGAAGCAGCCGCACCAGAGAGTTGTGACCACTGCAGACCCGCTAGAGTAAGCAGAGGATCATCGATGACAAGCTTATCACCCTCGGTGATATTCAGCTCGTCCGCCCTGGCTCTGAGGTTGGAAAGAGAGCCCTGGAATGCTTCTAAAAGCATGCCAGCTCTGATTTGATTGCCGACGTTGCCCCAACGTTTCCCCAACGTTTATCCTCAGGCTTGAATGAGGGGCAAGTAAGGGGGTTAAATGCCTGCATGCGTTGGCCCACCCCAAAATCTCTGGGGAGAGAGACTTAACTTTGAAAAAGTTTGGGTTCTAAAAGCAAAAGCTTTGCCTATAATCGGACCGGTGTGCTTACAAGAAAGCTCGTTCTCAACGCGGTCATACTCCGCTATGAAATCCTCCTTGAGGGGAATACCCGCAGAGGGAGTCTGTAGCCTAAACAATAGAGAAGTCGGGCCCTGACTAGCGGGGGTCGACTGGTATGTTCCAGGCAGATATTTAGACAAGGCAGCAGCCTACGCCCCACAAAGGGAAAGCGTTTGAGGCTCTGCCTGTTCCGACAAAGTCGATTCAGAAACAGAAATCTGAGAGATAGATTCAAAGTGTGACACCGTGTGATTAGAATGAGGCGTTGGCCCTCCCCCAATCATCGGATCAGGTGGGTACCCCATGGGTCAATGTAAGTCTCCTCACCCGGCGGAGCCCCGAGGGACAGGGGTGGGGAAGCCTCGAAAGACCCCGGAACAGACGAGGGGGGATCGAGAGCATGCGGCCGAACTAAGTCGGGCCGAAGAGTCCCGGTATCAGATCCCTGAAGAGGGGTAGAGGCCGGGGCTGCGGTATCAGGTAAGACGGACCAGCCCTGCCGCTGAGCGAAAACTTGCATCATGCCGAGTACCTCAGATCGAGAAGGATCAGACGGGGCAGCAGCGGGCAACGCCTTGCTTTTCTTAGGCCCTCTAATTGTGTCCTTCTTCTTAGTTGGCTCAACAGGAGCCGAAGCTGTAGCCCGCTTCTTGGGGCGTTTGACAGACTTCGGGCGGTTCTCCGAATTAAATTTGGAATCGCGAACCAAAGTCGCGCACACACTAACTGAGCGACTTGAGGCTGTGGTCGTAGGGTGGGCGCCCGTGGCGCCAAATGCAAGAGCGGACTGGGACGAAGTCCCAGTATTCGCATGAGCACTATTTGTGGTATGTGGATGCATTATTGCTCCACCTGCGGGCGGAATTAGGAGGCCACCTAATTCCGCACACTAAGGCGACAAGACCTGGTGCTCCGCAGAAAGCCCAATATTGTTGGCTCGCGTCTCCCCGTTAGGCGGCTGGTAAGACAGCCAGGGTCGCTAGGGTTTGGAAAGCCAGACAAACAAGGGCGGTGCCCGTGAGCTGCCCCGCAGTAGTGGCATGAATCTCCCCATGCGGCTTTGTGCGAAGGCATGCAGCAGGCCGGGAAGCAGACACCCCCCCTTCCGGTCGGGGGTTAGGATTTATGATATCCAAACCACTAGATTCTGACGCCACCCGCCCCAAAGCCTGTTGGCGTTCTCAGTTCGACTAAAGCCACCCGCCCCACCCCGAAGCCACGGGCCCCGAGGTTGGCAAATTCTGCGGGGTAACAACACTGGGCAACTTACCTGCAGCCCTCCTCTTCATCTTACCATAATGCACCTCCATGCGAAATTTGAAGGTGATCCGACAAGAACTGCAGCTGGTAGAGCGCTCACAAGAAAATCTTTACCATTTCTTTAAAAAATATGGTTACCATGGCAACAATGTCGACTCCGTCCCACACCAAAAACAATAGGCGTCTTCATCTTACCATATTGCATATTACCATAGCCATAGCCATTACCATAATTGGGGATACGCACAATTCAAACATTACAAACACCATAACATACAATGAATCGGAGAACACCGTAAAACACCGAAACGTAAACAACGGGATCGGGGCAAACGGAAACACCAGCAAGACACACGGGAATAACTACATGGGGCTGGCCGCAAAAAGGAAAATAAAGCCTAGAAAGGAACAAGAAAATTTCCTTGTAATGGGCAAAGAGTGACACAAAAACACGAAAGTACAATAATCAGAAAGAAAATTGGTACAAAATAGTGTTTTTTAATGCATGTAGGCGCGCTGAAAAGATACAAAAAAATAAAATAAAAAATAAAAAATAAATTAACAGGACGGGAGGGAGCGAGCAAGAAAGAGGAAGATGGCCGTTGCGTATTCATGCGGGTGAGTGATAAAGGGGATAACAATGGATTACGGGGGGTGCGCACAATATTGTGACTCTTATGTGTGAAAGTTCTCGATTGGGTTGCGTAGTCAAGAGACTAGCAAAAATAGGTAGGTATATATGATTTATAGCAGTAAATTTTGCATTGATACAATTGAGAAATGAACAAAATAACCTGACTTTGTTCACATCTTCCTCTGATACATGTACCATAGAGAATACACCAAACAACTTCACTGTGTTCATATCTTGCTCTGATACCATAGAGAATGCACCAAATACCCTGACTGTGTTCATACATGTTTCTTGCTCTGATACCATAAAGAAAACACCAAATAACCTATGTTCATATCTTGCTCAGATAGCATTGAGAATACAACAGATAACCTGTGTTCATATCTTGCTCGGATACCATAAAGAGTACACCAGATAACCTGTGTTCATATCTTGCTCAGATACTAGGCTTGGACGGTTCTGCTATGAGAGAGAACCGATTCCGATTCCAATGCAATGTCTCGGTTCCAAAGAGAGTCGACTCAGAGGGCGCATCGCACGCAAAGCCATACGTTGCCTACACTAGTGCATGCTAGATGCTCGATTTCTATTCCATTCAGAGTCGACTCCGACCGGCCCGATACCGATACTCGGCCCGATACACTGCACGTTGCAACGACAATTGTCCGATTTTCATATTTTAAAAATCTGCTTTTTAAAACAAATATCGAAATTCTACATACATGGCCAGTATAAACCTAGTCTAAGCTTCAGTTTCATAACTGTAATGACGAAAACCAGATTTAATTCTGAAGTACTCTAACAATTAATATATTTGTGCCTCAAATTTTTTTTAAACACTTGAAAGCTTTCTTTTCACTTTATATTTTCTTCTATATATAATATGTTCTGTCCCTAGCCCTGCTCCCTAAATGTTCATCTCGCTCCCTCGCTCACGTACGCTCGCTTTCTCTCTCTCTCTCTCTTCCAAGCTCTCCTGCATGAGTTTCCCTGTACTCTTGCTAATACATCACAATGAGGTGTGCGCTATTAATGGCGTTGTATACACACATACAGGCACTGTACTGATATTTTTTGCGGAGCCAAGTAGCGGCGCTGATATGGCTGGAAGTTCAAACTTTCACTCATTCTGGGGCCGATTCCGAGGTTCGTATGTATTATCACACAATAGAATCAACTCTCGGGGCTGATTCCGAGGCTCTTATCACACAACAGAATCGACTCTCGGAACCGCAGAACCGCCGGGCACGAGTACTCGACTCTGGACATCACGGACTCGACTCCTCGGTTCTCGGAACGGGAGTCGAGTAGAATCGATTACTCGACTCTCGCTCCCAAGCCTATCTGATACCATAAAGAATACACCAAATAACCTATGTTCATATCTTGCTCAGATAGCATTGAGAATACAACAGATAACCTGTGTTCATATCTTGCTCTGATACCATAAAGAATACACCAGATAACCTGTGTTCATATCTTGCCCTGATAGCATAGAGAATACACCAGATAACCTGTGTTCATATCTTGCTCTGATACCATAGAGAATACACCACATAACCTGTGTTCATACATGTATCTTGCCCTGATAGCATAGAGAATACACCATTTAACTCGTGTTCATATCTTGCTCTGATAGCATAGAGAATGCACCAGATATCCTGTGTTCATATCTTGCTCTGATAGCATAGAGAATACTCCAGATAACCTGTGTTCATATCGTGCTCTGATAGCATAGAGAATACACCAGATAACCTGTGTTCATACCTTGCTCTGATACCAAAGAGTGCACCAGATAACCTGTGTGCATATCTTGCTCTGATACCAGAGAGAATACACCAAATAACTGGACTGAGTTCATATCTTGCTCTCATACCATAGAGAAAACATCAAATAACCTGTGTTCATATCTTGCTCGGATACCATTAAGAATGCAGTTAATAACCTAACTGTATTCATGTCTTGCACACCTAGTCAAGTCAATATAGGGTTTGACAAAAAAAAAATTGCAACAAAACGTTCTTCAACGCTTTCCGGCAGTGTTTGATGTCAGGAATAACATACTAAAAATTTAACAAAATTGGAAATTCGGAATGTGGTTATTTTCAAAATGGAGTCCAAGATGGCCGCCAGCACCTAAGAATAGCTATAAATCATGACATATGCATCCTGGAGATTCAGTTCTGCATAAGTCTACCAAAATCACATTTATGATTTATGTTGTCTGGAACCTAATGTCGAAAGCATGAGAGTACTTCACATTTAAAAAAAAAAAGAGGAAAAATCTGAGGAAAATTTATGATACCATCACATTTATCCTTAAACGTCATGAATAGATTTTCAAAATACGTGTGCAACAAATCTTGTTCTTTGTTACTGGGAGACATTTTCCTGGTATTTCTTGTCTACATGACGGATCATGGTAATTGATTTCAGCAATCTCTTGAGCACTATCAGACTGTCATCACCCATCCTATCCAACAAAAATATCAGTTGTATACTTGTACCTCGACTGACAAATTAAAGGGCAATAATCATCACAACATATTTATGTTTGGGGTTCTGTGGCACAATGCCATATATTCACATTATTAGTCTTAAAGAATTGTTGCAAATTATATGAATCACAATCTAACACCCTGTTTAGGTAAAAGTGAGGCGTGAGACTAAGTAGACTAGTCGATGCACATGTACAGGAATACACGCACACTTAAAATGTAAGTTGAAATCCGGGTTGACTGTTGAGAGAAGGTGAATTCCCTGGCCGAGGGACGGACCCTACCAAGGATTGAAAGAGGCGAAGTCATTGTAGACTCGCTTAAAGTCCTCCGTAAGAGGGATGCCCTTGGAGGGACGCTCACCTTGAAAAAGGAGAGACGGATGTCCCGGATCAGCCCGACTCTGCAAAAAGTGTCGGGAAGATATTTCTCCAGCAGGTTTGAGTCTCTACCGCCAAGGACCAACTGGTCTGGGGTGTAATCTCAGCCTGTGAAGAGGCATCATCCTCCGAAAATCCAGACTGAGAAACCTGATCCCAAGAAGGGCGGTTTAGGCAGTCCCAGGATTCCTCCCCAGGCGGAGCACCAAGTGCCGCCGGAATGGGAGCAGCCCGACCGGACGATCAAGGCTGAACGTGGTCGGGAGACGCCCGAGGTGGGGCGGCAAGGCTCCTGTGTGTTGGAACCCAACACAATGAGCCGGATACCTGAGAGCAGGAACCGGATCCCAATCAGTGGTGTAAAACAAGGGAAAACCAGGATTCGGGACCCGGAAAAAACCGGTATCCGAATCCGGTATCCGAACCGGACCTGGGTCGGGGCGGGTACAGGTATCCCCCCTTCCCCCTTGGGGGGAAACCTGCCCAAGAAGAAGAAGTTTCTTGGGCAGGTCAACAGCGGGCATTAGAAATCCCCGAACCATCTGAGAACCCCGAATGAATGGCACTAATCACAGATCGGATAGTAGAGATGGACCTCCCTTTGTCAAATAGCGAGATTAGAAAATCCGCGATTGAACCAATAGGAGCCTTAGACGGGGTTTGATCCCGCTCTTTACAACAAAGGAAAAAGACCGAAAGACGGGAATTATAAATTTCCCTAGTAGAAACTTCTACGACTGGACATTAAAAAGTCAGCGGCTCTATCAGAGAGACCCGACTGTCTTGCAGATTCCCCGACAGGGGTCAAGCAGTCAAATGAAGGGACTCCGGACTGTGGTGAAGAATCCCCGAGAGGGGTTGCAACACTAGATCCGCTCTTAGCGGAAGAAGGAACGGTTGAGCCATCAGAAGGCTCATTAGCTCCGGAAAGTTCATGGGAGACGCCCAACTCAGAAGAATTAGTCGCCCCTTGGGGGCTAACCTTCTTCTTGCCCCCCCCCTGACACATGAGGTGAACACACAGTCGATGTCAAGGGGAGAGAGTCCGCCCCGCCTGATGGCTGGGCAGTACTCTGGTGCTTACGTTTCTTGGGCAGGTGAGCATGTTTATCGCTCCCTTTACCCTTAGAAACGGGCACCGCCTCCGTAGTAGGCCCTGAGGGGGGTACTTTTGGAAGATCACGACTCTTTTTACTCTTTCCCGCCTTGCTTGTGTTAGAAGCGTGCGGAGAGACAAAAAGAGCCGACCCCTGAGCGAACATACCTATGGCTAGGGAGCGAGGAATGATGCTCGAGCGAGACGAACTGTGGGTAGGGATAACACCCACAGTTTTATCGGTGAGAGGTATTGGCCTAAGGCACTCACTCCCACCGTTATACAAGTCTCTACCTTCGAGAGAGGTATTGGCCGAGTCCCAGCACTCACTCTCTCGGTTCATCCCGCATGAGTTGGTCGTCCAAACAGACGACGAACTCATAACGGGGCGAGCCGTACACGAGGTAGGCCCTAACTCACCTTAGTCGAAGCTTCGGGGAAGATAACATTGGTGCGAGATGAAATCTCGCAGCCAACCTTCCAAGGCTAGGCAAGTCCCCTTATAAGTATTAAAATACTGGGGAACGCCAGCCCTAGACGGAGACTTCGACATGGCTGAAAATAAAGACAAGCAAACAAATATAGAAAACTATATATGGTAATAAGATTATTATTATTACAAACAATATAGATCTATATAAAAAGTAACAACCAACTCACAATACGGAGTGGGTAATAAACTCCTATTACGGAGTACACAATGTTTTGATAAGACCGCTTGTCTAAGCGCGTTGAATCAACCACCTACAGACACGGGGGAAGAGCCCGACACAGTGTACTAGTACATCATCTGTGAATTAAAGCCCCGTAAGGGGAAGGAAAAACGGTAAAATAATTTGATTAATTTACCGTGAAGGAGGTTGACTCAGGAAAAATCTGATACACCAAAATGTGTGTGAAAACTTGGTGAACGGGATTTTTAATGCGAATAGCAACCAAAAACGCTATTGGAGGTTAAAATCTCGCAATTTAGGTTAAGACTTAGCTTCATAGATGTCACTTCTCTGACGGGCGAGAAAGGAAGAGGAAGAGTATGGCGGTGGCGCGATTGGATTGGTGGACGGGGAGTACGCGCGCGCGGGCAGGGGCTGCGCGTTTTAGACTTAGTTTTTCTCGAATGACGGCATAGTTTGGGAAACTAGCAAATAGGTAGATACATTGATTAATTGCTGTAAATCATGAAATGTCCATCCTTGAGATGTTACTTTGATGTCTATAGCTAGCTTTTCGGGGTCAGGAAATCCATTCAGACCACTTACAATGTGTTATGGGGGTCAGGAACCCTTTTAATCCCCAATGGTGTCCAAATTTTAAATTTTCTTTAAAATGACAGGAAGTGATGCCAAAAGATGTAATTTTTATGTCCATAAATAGATTTTGGGGGTCAAGAAATCTATATCTATATCTATATATAGTAAAGAAAATCAGTGCTCATTTTACAAATTTACTGCAATAAATCATATATTCCTACCTATTATGCTAGACCAGCGCCCATTCAAAGACCGGGAGGCATGTTTCAAGAGAAGAAGAGAACAAGATTACAAAGAAGACACAGCGGCCTTCAAGGTAGCTGACGCAAAAATAGCCTCACCTTCAGGGATATCCCTAAGGTAGCAAGAAATGAAGGAATTGGACGAACGCCAATAAGCAGCCTTCAAAATATCATTAAGCGCCACACCTTGAAACAGAGCCCAAGAAGTGCTGACACTACGAGTGTCATGAGCATGAGGCTTACTGTCTGACAAAAGAGCCTCTGTGCCAGCAGCCCTAATAGCCTCGACAATCCATCTAGAAATGGAATCAAGAGAAGCAGGAGAAAAAGGCTCTCGAGTGATCAGGAACAACTGAACATCCTTACGATAAGACTTAGTCTTATCAATATACCATTTGAGAGCTCTAACAGGACACCAAACCTTGTCCTCGCGCACTGACGAAAATTCAGAAAGCGGACAAAGAAAAAATCTCAACAGGGCCAGAGGAAGCCGTTTGATTCTTGGCAATGAAAGAAGCCTTAGGAATCAATCTAACACCTTTTCTCTCCCAGCGAACATGACCAGGAGTAAGACAGAGGGCATGAAGGGTACTGCGCCTCTGCCCAGAGGCAATGGCTACCAAGAAGAACGTCTTAACCGAAAGATGAAGCAAAGCTTCACCTAACGGCTCAAAAGGAGGCTTTGCTAGGGCTTCTAAGACCTTAGGCAGACACCAAGACGGGACTAACTTAGAACGAGGAGGACGTTTCAGAAAGAAAGACCAAATCAAACCACTCAACAGCGGGCATTAGAAATCCCCGAACCATCTGAGAACCCCGAATGAATGGCACTAATCACAGATCGGATAGTAGAGATGGACCTCCCTTTGTCAAATAGCGAGATTAGAAAATCCGCGATTGAACCAATAGGAGCCTTAGACGGGGTTTGATCCCGCTCTTTACAACAAAGGAAAAAGACCGAAAGACGGGAATTATAAATTTCCCTAGTAGAAACTTCTACGACTGGACATTAAAAAGTCAGCGGCTCTATCAGAGAGACCCGACTGTCTTGCAGATTCCCCGACAGGGGTCAAGCAGTCAAATGAAGGGACTCCGGACTGTGGTGAAGAATCCCCGAGAGGGGTTGCAACACTAGATCCGCTCTTAGCGGAAGAAGGAACGGTTGAGCCATCAGAAGGCTCATTAGCTCCGGAAACCAAATCCTCCTGGGCCAAAAGGGAGCTATCACAAGCACCCGAGCCCGATCTTCCCTGATCTTCCGCAAGACTCGCGGAATCAGCTGGAAGGGAGGGAAGGCGAACCCTTAAAGATTCTCCCAACTGAGAGAGAAAGCATGGCAGAACGAGTGCCTCCCTGCTGATAGATATAAGCCGCGAGGAACAGAACTGAACGACTGAGAAGTCGACTTCTGAAGTGGAGTCCCGAGAAGAGACAAATCCCCCGCGACCGTGCTGCCGTTGCAATGTCCGCCCCACCCCAACCGAGAGGCGTCCGTCGAAAACGAGATCGACGGAAGGGGGGTACGGAAGGACTTGCCTCGCGCGAGAAATTCCTCGTTTGTCCAACGGGAGAAAAGAGACTTGATTTCTACTGGTACTGGAATCCAGACCAAAAGAGAATCCTTGCATGGTTTGTAAAACCTGAGGAGATGCCTCTGAAAAGGTCTCATAAGGAGCCGGCAATCCTCTAGAACATCGACTAGACTGGATAGATATCCGAAGAACTGAAGCCACTGTCTGGCCAGAATGAGCTTGCGAGCCGCAGAGACAATTGTGAGAATCCTGTCTCGACTGGGCCGAGCCAACTGATTCCGAATGTCCAACACAGCCCCCAGAAAAACCGGGATGCGGGTAGGTACTAACTCTGACTTTTCCCAATTTATTAGGAAACCCAAGTCTTGAGTAAAATTGACGAGTAAACGAGCCTCGTCTAACAAACGATCGTGCGACTCCGCTAGGAGGAGCCAGTCGTCCAGGTAGCAAAATAGCCGAAGGCCACGGCGCCTTAGCGAGGCTGCCAGAACGGCTACAACCTGAGTAAAAACCCGAGGGGCTGGGCGCAGCCCGAAGGGAAGAGCGCGAAAGCGAAAAGTCTCTGAGAGGAAGGAAAAATCCCAGAAGATCGCGCGAAGCGCAATGAATGGGAAAAAGGAAATACGCATCCTTGAGATCTATCGAGATCACGTAGTCCTTCCTCTTGATCAACGGGAGAATGGAGGCGAGGGTCTCCATTCGAAAATGCACTGAAGGAATGAATTTGTTTATTCTTTTCAAATTCAGTATCAAACGAAGTTTTCCCGAGCGCTTGGGAATAACAAAGATCGGAGAAAGGGAAAGAGACGGCCGGTCCCTTACCCTTTCTATAGCCCTCTTTTTCAACAGAGATTTGATCTCCGTTGAGGCATGAGAACGAGCCAGGGCAGACATGGGAGGTGAACTTATGGGAGGAGATCTTATAGCCCCTCCTGGGAGCGAGGCGGATAGATCTATGAAGAATCCGTCTCGCACGACGGAGAGCACAAATGCGTCCCCGGAGATGGCCTCCCAAGCGGGGAGAAAAGCCATCAAAGCCTAGGCTTAGCCTTGTGCGAAGCCGTCGCCCTGCCACGCAGAGAGCCACGAGTACCTCTCGAAGAGCCTCTGCCACGTCCCCCTCTTCCACGAGGAGCTGGCTGAAGCTCAGCAGGCAGGCCCCCAGAAACACGACTGTGTTGTCCCGAAGTGGGAACAACAGGCCTCCGACGGACAGAGGCCCGCGTCGGTTTAAAGGGAGCGCGGAACTGCTTAGTCATCTCAGTGACCTGCTTCCGCGCATCAATCTCTCTCTGAAAAACTGTAGCGAATTGACCGCTAAAGAGCGAAGGACCCTGAGACAGAACATCCCGGAGAAGCGGCCCGATGTCAGACTCCTTAACCCCAAGGGCAGAGAGAGCCAAGACCCTGCGACGGTATGTAACCGAAGCAGCCGCACTGGAAAGTTGTGACCACTGCGAACTAAAAAGAGTGTGCAGCAGGTCATCAATAACCAGCTTATCACCATCAGTGACATTCAACCTTGAAAAACAGCCAAGCGCATACCTGCTCTGACTTGGCTTTCAACATTGCTCCAACGCTTATCCTCAGACGTAAGCGGATTGGTCGGGATTGGTCTTGGGAACCAAAGGCAAAGGCCTTACCCTTAATCGAAACAGGGCGCTTAACATGGAGCGCTGATTCAATGCGGTCATATTACCTAACGCGAAGTCGAACCCGGCGCGCGGGTTGACTGAAATTCAGGGAGATATATGGACAACAAAGCAATCGCCTCTACCCCACAAAGGGAGAGCGATCGAGGCTCCGCCTGCTCCAACAATGTCGATTCAGAAACCAAAGCTTGAGAAGCCACATCCAAAACTGGTTCCGCTTGAATTGATCAGGACAATGGTCCACGAACAAAAGCCGAAACAGGCGGACACTCCCATGGACCACTATAGGTCTCTTCACCCAGCGGAGCCCCGAGGGCTGGGGGTACAGGAGACGCGAGAGATCCCGTCTCAGACAATGAAGAATCAAGCACAAAAGGCTGATTAGACTCAAAGTCAGACCCCGGAAGAGGGACAGAAGCAGGGGTTGTGGTATCTGGTAAGGGGGACCAACCCTGTCGTTAGGCAAAAACCCGCATCATGCTGAGCATCTCAGATTGAGAAGGGTCAGACAGACTTCGGGCGGTTCTCCGAAACAACTTCGGAGACACGAACCAAACCCTCAACAGAGGGATGCCCGCCTCCCTCCAGGGGAGAAGTGCGCTGAGGGTATGTACCCAAAGTCGCGCACAAACTACCCATACTGGCTGAGCAAGAAGATGCTACAGCCATGGGCCGGGCGCCTGAGGCGCCCAGTGCGAGGGCAGACTGGGACAAGGTCCCAGTATTCGCCCACCGACTACTAATAGTATGTGAACTCACTATTGTTCCGCCCGTGGGCGACAATAGGAGAGCACTAGTAGTCGCGCACTCAGGTGATTGCACCTGTTGTTCCGTAGAGCGCCCATAAATGTGGGCTCCAGTCTTCCCATCAGCTGGCAAAGCAACAGCCCGGGTAGCACTCGTTCCCCCATACGGCATCGGCCGGGGGCTATTCAATAACCAGGTGCGAGGGCAGACTGGGACGAGGTCCCAGTATTCGCCCACCGACTACTAATAGCATGTGAACTCATTATTGTTCCGCCCGTGGGCGACAATAGGAGAGCACTAGTAATAGCGCACTCAGGTGACCTCGCCATTGCGAGGTCAGACCGGAAGTAATTGCACGCTCAGGTGACCGCACCTGTTGCTCCGTAGAGCGCCCATAATTGTTGGCTCGAGCCTTCCCATCAGCTGGCAATATAGATAGCCCGGGCAGTACTCGCTCCCCCATTGGCATCGGCCGGGGGCTAGGGTTTAAGAACCCAGACCAACATGGGCGGTGCCCGTGAGCTGCCCTGCAGTAGTGGCACGCATCTCCCCTAGCGATTTATGCGAGTCATCGCTACGGGTAACCGTGCGGGAAACAGACGTCCCCCCCTTCTGGTCTCAGCGACCGGGGGATTGGATTCGTAATATCCAAACCACTAGAGCTTGACGCCACCCGCCCCGAAGCCGCATGCTCCGAGGCTGGCAAACCCTGCAGGGAAACACCACTGGGCAACTTACCTGCAGCCCTCCTCCCTCCCCCATGTACGAAAGTACTCGGGAGAGTTCTTCCGAAGAGTCGTCTTGCTAGACGACTCTTCGGAAGAAGCAGGTCTCCGCGACCTAGCAGCTTCTTCTTCCGAACTCATAATGCTGCAATAAAACAGACAATAAAGTATACAAAAATATGAAATACTTTAAAAGAGTGCAGGTAAAAATAAATTTGGGGATACGCACAATTTAGATAAAAACCGTATAAAACAAACACCGAACCGAAAACGGATCGGGTCAAACGGAAACACCAGCAAAACACACACAGAAATAACTACGTGGGGCTGGCAGTGAAAATGAAAATAACTTGCCTGGAAAGGAATCAAAAATATCCCTTGCAATCGGCAAGAGTGACATAAAAACACAAGAGTACTATAATCTTACGAAAAAGAAGTACAGAAAAGTGCTTTAAAGAGCGAGAAGGCGCGCTGAAAAGATACAAAAAGACCTGATTTCAGGAGCACCGTGACTCGACATCCTAACTAGACGGGGGCGAGCAAGAAAGAGAAAGATGGCCGTTGCGTGTTGCCGCGCGTGAGTGGCGAAGGGGAGAACAATAGGATTACGGGGGGTGCGCACAATATTGTGACGCATTTGTGTTAAGTTCTCGAACGGGTTCGCGTAGACAAGTGTCTAGCATAATAGGTAGGTATATATGATTTATTGCAGTAAATTGACCCGTCCACACTGACAACTTCACATTTGCTTAAACAAGGTAAACGGTAAGGGGTATACTAAATATAGACTACATGTATACTATTTGTTTGGAGCCAGAAGGGCATTAACTCTGTACAAATGATGGAACTTAATGCCCTTCTCGCTCAAAACAGACAAAATTATGGTTCTGCCTTCATACAATGCCATCTTTAGCATTTTGCGTGTCATTAAGAAGGTACATTTTGCTAACCCACCAAACATGTAATATCAATGTAATTTCTATTTTTATCAGAAATCCTTTTCTTTAATCATCAAATTTGCATACAAGTTTCCATTTTCAAAATTCATGCATAAATCTACCAAAATCACATTTATGATTTATGTTGTCTGGAACCTTTAAGTGCTAATGTAGAAAGCATGAGAGTACTTCACATTTTTTTTTTAAAAGAGGAAAAATTTGAGGAAAATTTATGATACCATCACATTTATCCCTAAACGTCATGAATAGATTTTCAAAATACGTGTGCAACGAATCTTGTTCTTTGTTACTGGGAGACATTTTCCTGGTATTCCTTGTCTACAAGTGATCAGATGAGCTTTGATCTTGAAGTAGATGACTTCAATGAATATTCATTGGTATTATACTGAGCGTTTGAAAGTTGTGGGTCGGGGTTAACAAGATAAGGTTCAGTTCAAGTAATGTGATTACATAGTGAAAGAACTTGTCTACAAGCTATTGGGAAATGTTGCTTATGTAGTGGATTAATAATTTGTGTATCATTAATAAGCCTGAGTCTTATCGAATATTTCATAATCCGGGATTCGACGGCTTTGATTCGATCGAATACCGGTTAATCGATAAATGATGTGTGGTGAAAACAGAGTTGCACACAGTTGCACGCAGTGCATGCACCATGCACCGGTGACCGGTCCGCTGGCATCGCGGGCATAATGGGCTCTCGCTGCTCGCTAGCCAATGGCTAGTAAAATCACAGCGGACGAGCCAAAATCTTAAATTTCTAGTCCGTATGGCTAGCCAAATATAGTGTCGACACACCCGACAATGATTCAAATTCAAATAATCTTACTTTGTCTTTGGAGACGTTTGTTCGATGCAAAAAAAAAAAACCCAATACGAAATAAACTTTTCGTCGCTCATGACGTGACTCGACTTCATTCAGCTTCGCTTCACATATATAGATCATTCAGAAGTAATTGCCAATTTGATGAGAGTGTGATATTAGTTATTGCGTACACTCGTACTCATGCCCGTATTTATCATGTTCAATTATACAATTGTCAATGCAGAGAGATTGCAAGAATATTATCGTAAACTTCAGTTCGTAACGACAAAACGATTTTTCCATAGAGAAAGCACAGGTAAAGCGCGACGTCCTCCGCGAGCGAATTAGCGAAAGTTAGCCGACAGTTTGAACTTTGAAGTCGCCTTCACGTTCTCTGCTAGTATATATGCTGTACGTAACGGAGTTTCTTTTTTTATTTGCTTTTTTCATGGTGGCTACGGTAGTCAAAAATCTGGCGGACTACAAATCGATGCACCGGATTTGCCAAAACGTATTCGGGATTCGATGTCTTCGATCGAACACCGGCTAACCAATCGATTCGACTCAGGCTTAATCATTAATATGAAAAGAAATTGGCCATATAGAAAGATGTATGTGGGACTACACACAGACATGGCATGAAAGTTAGGTCTAAATTTTTCAGCTTTTTCTTATCATACTTTGAATGTGAGGGCCATTAAAGAGCAATCCTTTTCAGGGGACTTTTTTTCTACGATATTCTTCAAAACTGACATAAAAAGAAGAATTTTTTTTCACCTTTACAAGCAATCAACATTCTTTTTTACACAAAAACAGATCAAGAGTGTAGAAAGAAAGAGATTTATGATACCATCAATTTGTAGAAAGGGTAAAATCAAGTGAAAAATGAGTATGCAAACTGCACATAAATCTATATTTAGATGATTGAACAAGAACAATAGAAATTTGAAGCAACATTTACCTGTCTATTGGAATACATGTAGTACTAATTGAAGGAGAAATTTACCCCTTTGTGTTTGTTTTGTTGGACAAAATGAAATTACTCATAAATGTCTTCATTTTTACTGAACTACTAAAGCAGTTTTTTCCATGATATGCATTCTGTAAATAATAACTTTTTCATGCATGTCATTCATGCCATGAAAATTTTACACTTCTCAAACTATAAACTAATGCAGGGCTAAAATTGTCCGTTGGAAGATCCAAACTTGAGGCTTGCCTTGAGAATCATTCATAAAGCCCACCGCACACTACCGTAATGTCACCAGTCGTGGACTGGTTTGACAGTTTTGGATTCATAATTTTCAGAAAATACCATATTGGTTGAGGAATCACCAACCATTCGATGCCGGATATGCTTGTGAATAAAATCCACCTGAAACGTTGCATCTTGCTTCTACGGCGCAAACGCCACTGCGGCGCTCCTTCAGGGCTTCTACTGATCCAGTGTCGCCGCACTGTGCACCCGTGGTGCCACACCCTTAGCTAATGATATTGCGAAAGGAAGGATTAACCTAAGATAAGTCACTCTGTTGTAAAATTATTCACTCAGTACACGGTGTGCTACGAAACCAAACGCGTGAAGCTATCTGGCTATGGCATTGTTTTTGCGGGATTGTGTATGTGCACTGTGTAATGCGCTTGTCGGGCTGCCTACTCAATGATTGGTGTGTTGTAGGAATGGCACGTCAAGACTGGAGCATATTGCATCTCGACGAGACAGCCATCTTTGAACAAAGATTTATTTGTTTCCAAACTATTTTTCATGCAAAAAAATTGTCTGGCCAACATCTATGGAACTTAAGCTCTGTTACATTGAAAATAGAAAATATAGTACATATTATTAGGTGGGCTGTACTTCGACAGACCACCTTGTGTTTTTGTACAATTTTTTCTTTATTATTTATTTATTTTTATTTTTATTTTTATTTTTATTCTACACACTTTTTTGTACATAAAATATCTCCAAAACGGCTTATTCAAATGTATTCAAATTTGGTACAAAGGTAGATATGACTATTGTCTCAGCACAGAAATTTTTTCAACATAGTCAATGTACTGTGACGTCATCTAGGCGCCATTTTGTAAAATTCCGACATATGCTATATCTCTGCAATGGAAAGTCATAACATAACAATATTTGGCATGATGCAAGTTAATTAAAAAGGAAATTAATTGAACATAGGGTGCGTGCGCGTATGAGCGCATCAGAAAAGTTGCACGCGCATGCAAAATCTGAAAATGCTCAAAATGGTCTATACTCAATTTTGGGTAACTATGTTTCAGGCCATTTTAAAATTTTCCGTGCGTGCACGCATCATTAGCCTTAAGTTCCATATAAAGCATGGAAATTACTTTTCTTGCACTGTTTTAGCATTTTAATTTATTCCACATGATTTCTAAAATATTTTCTCAAAGGCGCACATACGCGTATGTACGCGCAAACGGTAAAAATGCCTTAGATTGACTGGAATAGAATTTGCATGTGTTATAGTTCATCATTGAACATTATCAATAATTGATATGTGCATTATAACCCTATAGTATGTACACGTGCAACTTTATGCGCATGTACACGCAAAAATGTAAAAATGCTATTATTTGGTCTATAATTGATTCTAAAGTTGATTTCACATAATTTTGACATTGTAAGACACTTCACCGTGCACGCGTCAAAGCTGTAATGTAGGAACATGCCTACTTCAAACATCAATATTATTACTCTATTGCATTTCAATACTCTTCCCAAGCCCACCTGTATAGTTGTACTTGTTCAACTCTAGTTTATTTTGTTTCAGTCTGCTAAAGAGGAAGTTCTTTTTTTACAAAACAAATTAGCAGAACATAAAAAAGCCTCGTGGATAATTCTTTTTGGAAACGAACTTTTCCAGCCGTCATTCTTTGCACGATCGGCAGCCAGCGAAATGCTGCATAGTTGTTCCTTATTTATTTTGGTAAAATAATTGCTAGCCCATCGCATCCATTCATTGCGCTCTGGAGAGGCTAGGACAGTTGACGTAGGGCGTTACAGCAATGAAGCTGTATTAGAAGGGTGTGCCACGACTGGTGACATTACGGCATACGATCGACTGTGATCTCTTATCTACGAAATAAACTACCTACCTGTCTTCTTTATAATATGCTATTCTAG
The DNA here is from genome assembly GCA_025617745.1 of Heliocidaris erythrogramma. Taxonomy (NCBI): domain Eukaryota; kingdom Metazoa; phylum Echinodermata; class Echinoidea; order Camarodonta; family Echinometridae; genus Heliocidaris; species Heliocidaris erythrogramma. The sequence goes on along the minus strand of CM046868.1, from coordinate 17,436,597 downwards.
CGCTAGCGCTGCTCCTAACCGAGCCAGAATAAAACAGAAACTAACGTGCACTTACCGCAAGAGGGCTCACCTCCACACGCCCCGCCAGGGCGACCCGGAAAACCGTCCTCCCCACATGCCACACAGCAACCGCTAGTGCCGGACCAACACAGCACGGAGCGGGGAAGGAGGGAGGGAGCTAAGACAGGTAGGTAGTTTATTTCGTAGATAAGAGAATCACGCCTGATTCTCATGATCTACATCAATAAACTACCTACCTGTCTTATTTATAATATGCTAGACCAGCACAGAGACAAGGGGAGGCGTCCGGCACACCACCTTCCCCCGCAAGTGGTAAGCACACCACTATAGAACCTGTCGCCGCAGCAAGAGCCGCTTGCGAAGAAGCAGACTCCGATGCGGAGACATCCTTCAGGTAAAAAGAAAGAGGAAGGCAAACTTCCAGAAGACTGCCTTCTGAAAATCCTCTACCATGACAACCTGAAACAGGGCCCAAGAAGTACTAACACTCCTGGTATCGTGAGCACGGGAGACACCCCCGGCACAAGGGCTGTCGGACCCACGGACTTGACAGCCTCCACCAACCAGCGGAAGACCGAGTCAGCGGAAGACCGAGTCACCGGAAAAGGTCCAAACGGAGCCTTGAACCGAGATAAACAGTCGGTCGGATGCGCCTAGTTCAACCAATAAAACCGGGCACCAGACCTCGTCCTCCGCCACACCAGAAGATCGGACAAGGGTAACCACAACATCAACCGACCCCAAAGAAAGCGATCGAATCTTGGCAATGTAGGAAGCCTTGGGGACCAAGCGCACACCGCCGCGTTCCCAACGGATATACCCCGAGGCAATGGATAACGGCTGCAGGGCACTCCGCCTTTGAGCAGAAACAAAAAGAAAGTCCCTCAGTCACGCTGTAGCCATGGGCTCAAAGGTAGCCAGGCTAGGCTAAGCACCTTCAGTACCAAAGGGAGACTCCAGGCGGCAACAACCTCCGAGATGGAGGCCCCTTCAGAAAGGGAACACAAGAGCCTGGACAAAGGGATGAACTTCGCAGCCTCTCGAAAAGAGGCCCGCCTCGCGGACCGTCTTCCCGATGATGGCCAGACTTATAGGCTGAGCCTGGATGGGTCGGGATGCAGAAACCCGGAGAGAGGCTGGCGTAAGAAGTCCGGTTGGCAGGAGAGCAATCTCGGAAGACCTGCCAGGAGCTCCACATAGTCCAGAACCATGGCCGCTTGGGCGAGCAAGAGGCTTTTAGAAAATGATCGCCCGGCCTTGGACACGTGAAAGAAAGTGGTCAAGGGCCAGCATCACCGCCCTGAACCATAGAAAGTTAATGTGAAGGAGGGGAGAGGGATGAGACCAATCCCCTGCAATAGTCTCCCTGTGACAGACTCCGCCCCATCCCAAGAGGGAGGCGTCTGTAGCCACAGAAAACGACGGTTGGAGCGTCTTCAGGGGCTTGCCCTGTGAGAGGAAGGAGAAGGGATTCCATGCGTCCTGGCAGGCGCTACTACGCATGACACCACCCGGGTGAACAGGCGTGGTGCCGGTCTCAGACCGAAAGGCAAAGCTTTGTACCTAAAAAACTTGCCTGCCAACCGGAAAACCAGAAGATCTCTGGAGGTCTATAGGGCCCCGACCGCCTGCGGAAGACGGGGCAGGACGGGAGAGTCTCAATCCTGAAAGATACAGAAACCATTTGGAGAATCCGTCCCTTCCAAGTTCAGAATTATCCGGAACTTTCCCCGAGCGTCCCTTGTTAAGAGGGGACAAGGAGACCTTAGCACCCCGCTTCTTAAAAGGTTGGCCAGGTGAATACGAAAACCTGACCGAACCACTGCCGGGACGAAGGCATCGGCGGCGATGACTACCCAGGCTGAGTGAAAGCCGAAAGGCGGCCTCGCTGAGGCTCGCCCCGGAAATGCCCGCCGGTAAAAACGCGGGTTCGGGGAGGCTGGGCGACACAGGACGGGCCCGCGAAGCCGCAACCACCGTCCTGGAGAGCGGGGCAAAAAACAGCCGCGAGCGGGGCGCCCGGAGGAGGGGAACTTTCCTCCCTCCTAAAGTCTGTTTCCTGTCAGCAGCCTCCCTATCTAAAAAAAAAAAAGGTCTGACAATTGACCAGCGAACAGGAAAAAACCCTGAACGGAACGCCCTTACCGGTCAGCTTTTGAGTCGCCTCCGAAAACCCCAAGGCCTGAAACACCCGGGACCGGCGGCATCTCGTAGCATAAAAGGGCCGAGCGTGTGGACTGCGGCCATAAGAGCGCTGAGAGGCTCAGTAAGAGGGAGCCCAGAAGGGCCAGGTCCTCGGTAACTACCGTAAGAGATTCCGCCTGAGCCCCTAGGTTCGCAAGCACCTGACAGCCTCGCCGCACTAGACGGCGGCGGAGCCTCGGGGTAGGTTGGCGGTGCTGCGGAGAGAGAGAGACCCGAGGCGAGGGTTGAAACAAGCCCGGAAAGGATGCCGACGGAAAGGACGTCGACGGAAAAATTCCGCAGCTACGGAAAAAACAGAGAAGAGCCGCCACCTAGAGGATGGCTATGGACTCCTCCTCTGCATCGGCGATCGGACGAGAACTAGAACGGGAGGATTTTTATCTTCCTTAACCCTGTTCTCTACTTCCCTTTTGTAGTCTTCTTACTGGAAAAGAAGGCACCGGGGCCCGCGACGGCTAGCGGCCGGCGCGGGCCCCGGTGCCTTCTGGGAGGGGCCAAGGGCTCCACAGGGGACGGTGAAACCAACCCCGCCGTGGCAGCGGGCGAACAACCGGCTGCCACAACACGGGTCGGCGGGGGCCCAAAGCCCCGCACGCCAGGTACCACAAACCGACCAGGCGGGCCGCCGAAGCACGAGAGGGCAGACGGCTGCTCCCAGACGGTAGCGCGCCCCGACTGAAGCGGGACCCGACTACTAGAAATTACGGGCCATCCCAACGGAAGTGGCAACAGAGCCCGGGAGGCAGCAGCAGAGTGGCCCGACCTGACTCCGCCGAAAGGACTCCCTCCCGACGAGTTGGCGGGAGGGGGCACCGTCTGTGTAAAGCCCAGAAAGGGAAGAGAAAACGGCGATTTAATTTGATTAAAAAGACCGTGAAGGAGGTTGACTTATGAAAAGTCCGATACACCAAAATGAGTATTAGAATTTGGTGAACAGGATTTTTATTGCGAATAGCAACCAAAAACGCTTTTTGAGGTAAAAATCTCGCAATTTAGGCTAAGACTTAGCTCATAGATGTCACTTCACTGACGGGCGAGAAAGGAAGAGGAAGAGTATGGCGGTGGCGCGATTGGATTGGTGGACGGGGAGTACGCGCACGCGGGCAGGGGCTGCGCGTTTAAGACTTAGTTTTTCTCGAATGACGGCATAGTTTGGGAAACTAGCATATAGGTAGATACATCGATTTATTGCTGTAAATAACAGGCCGTCCCAACGGAAGTGGTAACAGAGCCTGTGTAGCAGCAGCAGAGTGGCCCGCTCCAAGCCTTACTCCACCCTGAAAAACTCCCTCCCATCGAACCGACGGGAGGGGGCATAGAGAAAACTCCCGAAACCGCGACGTAGAGCAGAGGCGGAGCACTAAGGATACTCGCACCTACCGCTACAAAAACCGAGGGAGTTACTCCAGAGCCAGACCCGGGTGAGGCCCCTCGTCCAACGGCTTCAATGCCGTGGAGAGACAGTAGAGCGGCCCGACAGAAGCGGTACCTGACTACTACTAGAAATTACGGGCCGTCCCACGGAAGTTGTAACAGAGCCCGTGTGGCAGCAGCAGAGTAAGCGCAGGCTAACTCCGCCTTGAAAATTTTATGCGGAGGAGCTTTCCCCCCCCCGACACAAAAATCTCCAGAGCCAGACCCGGGTCAGGCCCCTCGTCCAACGGCCCCGATGCCGTGGGGAGACAGTAGAGCGGCCCGACAGAAGCGGAACCTGACTACTACTAGAAATAACGGGCCGTCCCAACGGAAGTGGTAACAGAGCCCGTGTAGCAGCAGCAGAGTGGCCCGCTCCAAGCGAAGCCTTACTCCGCCCTGAAAAACTCCCTCCCATCGAACCGACGGGAGGGGGCATAGAGAAAACTCCCGAAACCGCGACGGAGAGCGGAGGCGGAGCACTAAGGATACTCGCACCTACCGCTACAGAAACCGAGGGAGTTACTCGGGGAGTAGCGGGGGCCGGGCGCCATGGGCGCCGGGTGACCTCCGTCTCCCCTTCGGAGGAGCTTTCCCCCGACACAAAAATCTCCAGGGCCTGACCCGGGTCAGTCCCCTCGTCCAACGGCCCCGATGCCGTGGGGAGATTCGCCGCCCGGTCCGGGGCGGAGGCAGCCGAAGCCACCCGCCCTTCGTCCACCGGCCTAGCTGGGGGGACCAAGCTGGGCGCTCTAATAGGTGGGGTGTGAGAACGCCGCCACTCCTCTAGGAGAGTCCAGGTGGCAGGCTCCCACCCCTGGCAAACCCCGCAAGGCGCCGCACTAGAACATTCGCGGTGCCGTGGACCCAAAGGGTGACGGTCCCATTGGGCCGTAAAGCGATGGCACTGGGTACACATCTTGGCTACACTAACCATGGCGACCGTCTGTCAGTAAAAACACAGACATAAAGATAAACCATTCATAACATTCCCAAAATGTCTTGAGAATTAACAGAATACATGGTTTAATTTCTATAGACCCATGTTGGGTATTTGCATATCAAGATTATATCTAAGCTTTCTTGAATAACAATAATAATTAGCCCATGTTGGGTGTTTGTATTTCAAGATTATGTCTAAACTTTCTTGAATTACAAAATTAATTAGTGCTTAAAACCCCAAGAGAAATAAGCACTAGAAGAGGAAGACACAGAAACAATCAGAAGTTTCAATGTCAAATCAAAAAGTGACCAAATTCCCGCGAGAGAAAAGTACGAGGCAAGCAAACACTCCACAACCAAAGAGGAGTGAGTGCGGGAACGCCACGCCGCCAGCTGCGGGTAAAGTCACGAGAGAAACAGGGACGCGGAAGCAGAATCCCGGAGGCTCAAACGAGACAAAAATGAAAAGAAAAGGCCTCAAAATTCACCCAAGCGGGAAAGAGGTCACCCGAAAAAAGGTACCAAAATAACGAGAAAGGTACGGAGAAGAAAATAAAAGGAACAAACCGACCTTATCTTGCGACATCTTCACGATTGAAAAGGACTGAAAACTAGGTCAAAACAAACACAACCAGCTCGGAAAGAGCGCGAGCAAACGGAGGACGGTTTTCCGGGTCGCCCTGGCGGGGCGTGTGGAGGTGAGCCCTCTTGCGGTAAGTGCACGTTAGTTTCTGTTTTATTCTGGCTCGGTTAGGAGCAGCGCTAGCGCTGGAATAGCATATTATAAATAAGACAGGTAGGTAGTTTATTGATGTAGATCACAATAGCAGTAAAGATAGGCATTTTAACAAATAAATCTACCGGATTCATGTTCTGAACAATGATGAGAATACTAAACATAGGATTTTGGTGCACTGTCAGTTTAATACCCGGAATAAGGGCCAAATCAGATTCAAATCGAAGACAATCGTAAGACTGCTATGACATCACTACGACTCAAAGTCTATTTTCCCTTTCCTCTGACTAGAAAGTATGCGATCGGCCGTATTTTTTATTTTACTATCTTATATGACTAATCAGAATCTCAATCAAAAATATTTGATATGTTTAAATGCTTATATTAAATGATATAACATTTTCTTCCGAAATCGGATCGCAGACCAATCATATAGAGTGCGGTGGGCTTAAGTCATGTAAATGAGGTACTTTGGGTATATACTAAACCAATAATATTTTTACCAATAATAATAATAAACCGTTCTTGTATAGCGCATCACATTATGATATAACCTGGCTTTGGCTCCAACGGCCGTAATCAGCCCACAGTGCATTTCAAGGAACAAATCCTGCCAGGTACCCATTTAACACCTGGGTGGAGAGTGGCAAATGTGGATTAATGTCTTGCCAAAAAATGCTAGTGACGGTCTGAGATTCAAACCCTCAACACTTGGAATGAGAGTCAAGTGAATAAACCACTATACCACAACACCTCCACGACACCAAATGATTCTCTCTACCATGCATATCAAAAATTGAAAAATAGACTGGGAAATGTTCCCTAAATAAGCTGACATCTGAACAACTAGTTAACAGGGGGCCACTAATAGGGATATATAACCTTTTCATAAAGGGCTATGAAATTTTTGCTGATGGGTTGCATGGAAAATAGAACTAAGTAGTCTGCTAGATTTAAAAGATTTATTTTTTCACCAACTTTCTGCCCTCAAGGCTTTGGTTTTCTACTAATAACAAGGAGGATACAGCAAAATGTACAGCACAGAGCACAGAAAATCCGCAATTGGAATAGCCGATAGCAAAGGATCATACCATGCCCATTATCAGTTAAAGCAACAGAATCCCTGTCCAACTTTCTCTGATTTCCCTTTGAAGTGTTTTAAACTTCAGTCCTATGTGATGGATCATGGTAATTGATTTCAGCAATCTCTTGAGCACTATCAGACTGTCATCACCCATCCTATCCAACAAAAATATCAGTTGTATACTTGTACCTCGACTGACAAATTAAAGGGCAATAATCATCACAACATATTTATGTTTGGCGTTCTGTGGCACAATGCCATATTCACATTATTAGTCTTAAAGAATTGTTGCAAATTATATGAATCACAATCTAACACCCTGTTTAGGTAAAAGTGAGGCGTGAGACTAAGTAGACTAGTCGATGCACATGTACAGGAATACACGCACACTTAAATTGTAAGTTGAAATCCGGGTTGACTTCTGTGGGGTCTAATATGAAATCGTTTGTCCTCTCATGCTCTAGCTTTTATCCACAAACATTTGAATGTCTCACATAGTCTTCAGGGTTGATTTAGGGTTGTTTAACCCACTGACTACTGAATTCTCTTTTCCTCATAGGTTTAATACAGGAACCACCCGGTTCCCATAGGCAATGGGTTAACAACAGATTAGTAATAGGTCCCCTTTAAGGGATCCACAGACCCTCAAATTTCCTAAAGCAACGTCCGGAGTGAGTTTTAATAGGATCTTGATTTCTAGGCTACAACCGATTTTCCTGGCCATTAAAACGTTGCAGAGATCTAGCCAAATCTGCCTGTAGGGGGACGGCGAGACTTACACTGTGAGGCATGAAATAAAGATGAAGTACTCAAGAGTTCAGCTGCAGATCTGTAAAGATATATTTCTGAGGGGTTGAAATCGAGGCTGTAAGGAGTTTTTGAGCGGTTTCTGAATGCTAAACCTCTTCAGGCTGTAAAACATTCATCTAACTTTCTTTTGCTAAAGACATAAAAGTGACTCCTTCAAAGCAAGCGATCATAAATAGATGTAGTTTAAACTAAGGGTACCAGTCAACAAACCCATTTGCTCTGTATGTTAGCTGTTCCAATTACCCTCAGAAAACTACATGGGGTGATTAAATTAGGGGTAGCTGTCCAATGTTGTAAATTGTCTGAGGGATAAGTTGTCTGATGGGCTGTTGTTGAGGGTAATGAAATGAAAATGAAACAATCTAAAATTAACAGAGAATAAATCACTAACAATAAGAAACGATTCCCCAAATCTTATCATAAAAGTTTTGTTAATCAATGACCAAAGCACTTATGTCTCCTTGAACCATATCTAAATTTATGTGCATATGTTTACATTCTTATACATGTAGCAATTATGATCTGCAGGTACTAACAACTCCCTTAACACATTGCCTATGGGAACCAGGTGATGCCTGTATTAAGCCTATGGAAATGAAATACTGTAAACGTAGAATATTTTGCGGTGTGGAAATTTTCGTGCATTTCGCGCAGCATGAAATGTGCGCGAAAATAAAACGAGCGAATATTTTTGTTTATGCATTCTTTTACCCATGAGCCTAGCGCATCAGCGAAATTAAAAACACGCAAAATTCACTTTACTCAGCCGAGCGCGAAAAAAATTAATTGCGCGAAAATTTCTACATTTACAGTAATCTAGTAGTCAATGGGTCTAATGCAGAGAAATGGAAATTCACCTTTTGTAGGAGTCATATCAGAGCACCGTTTCATAAAACTTGTTATCAATAACAAGTTACAATAATTGTTATAAGCTACTGAAATCCTTGAATCTGATTGGCTGAGAGCAAATTTGTCATAGAAATGGGTCAGCTGTCATTGATAACAAATTTTATGAAACGGGGCCTAGGGATCACTTTGTTTCCAAATAAGTCAGTTCGTAATTACAATTTGCTCATGTGCAGATAAAGGTCATTTGTAGCAAGTACAAATGACCTTTATAAGCTGTGATTTTGTACGCACAATGATACGTGCATCAGTATGATTTTACTTGTTAAACCAGTAGCGCGTCCACTAAAACAAATGCATGTGTGCATACAAATTGGGGTCATTTCAGGGTCATTTGTAACATGCACTAATTACGAGCTGGCTTACCGGTATAATGTGGGATCTACTCTTCAAAGTAGTGGTTGAATTACTATTTCAAGAGTGGATTCTACTAATTTGAGCATTGTTTTCCAATGCAAACAAAGTGATCCCCAATACTACTCTCCCAAAAGTGGATTTCCACTCCCTTGTACATTTAGAGAGATGAGTAAGAGAAACAGGCTCTGTGTAAACTCACTGCTTCTCACCTCATACTATCCAGTTTCTTATACTGGTACGAGGTCGATCTTAAATAAATGTGCGGTCTCATATCACCTTTCAAGGTCAACAACACACTCTTAATTGTGTTTTGTGAAAGATACTGGTACAAGTAAATAAACATATAAACCTTGATGAAGAACATAAATTCTGAAATCGCCCACGAAACTGTCACCATCAACTCTCAGATTTTACATCTGCCCAAGATTCACATATCTAGGTCAATGACATTACCCCTCACAGAATTACTGGTATTATAATTGAAGTTTCTAAAGCTACAAAACTGTTCATATTTTTGGTCTCCTAGCTTGTATTATGCTTTATCTTTTAAACATCTTTCACAAAGATCTTCAATATTTAAAAAAAAAAAAAAAAAAATTGTTTTGTGTTTTTCAAAATCAATATTTCAACCCTCTAAATTAAGCCTGAGTCGAATCGATTGGTTAGCCGGTGTTCGATCGAAGACATCGAATCCCGAATACGTTTTGGCAAATTTGGGGCATCGATTTGTCGTCCGCCAGATTTTTTACTACCGTAGCCACCATGAAAAAATCAAATAAAAAAAGAAACTCCGTAACGTACAGCATATATACTAGCAGAGAACGTGAAGGCGACTTCAAAGTTCAAACTGTTGGCTAACTTTCGCTAATTCGCTCGCGGAGGACGTCGCGCTTTACCTGTGCTTTCTCTATGGAAAAATCGTTTTGTCGTTACGAACTGAAGTTTACGATAATTTTCTTGCACTCTCTCTGCATTGTCAATTTGACAATTGTATAATTGAACATGATAAATACGGGCATGAGTACGAGTGTTCCTACTTAATTCGCAATAACTAATATCACACTCTCATCAAATTGGCAATTACTTCTGAATGATCTCTGAAGCTGAATGAAGTCGAGTCTATATTGAGCGACGAAAAGTTTATTTCGTATTGTTTTTTTTTTTTGGCATCGAACAAACGTGTTCCATTCAGCTCTCCAAAGACAAAGTAAGATTATTAATTCTTTGAATTTGAATCATTGTCGGGTGTGTCGACAATGAGCATCGCTTCGTGCGACACTAGTGACATTTTGGCTAGCCATACGGACTAGAAACTTAAGATTTTTGCTCGTCCGCTGTGATTTTTACTAGCCATTGGCTAGCGGGCTATCGTTAATTTCGAGCAGCGAGAGCCCATACATATGCCCGCGATGCCAGCGGACCGGTCACCGGTGCATGGTGCATGCACTGCGTGCAACTGTGTGCAACTCTGTTTTCACCGCACATCATTTATCGATTAACCGGTATTCGATCGAATCAAAGCCGTCGAATCCCGGTTTATGAAATATTCGATATGACTCAGGCTTACTCTAAATACATGTTATTTCTTGCTAAAACAGTAAATAAGCTACATATTAAATAGTTTATCAGTAAAAAAAAAAAAAAAATCACTGCACTATTCAAATGTATTATAATGCATTTTGAACAGGCCTATGTCAAGCCTTGGGAAGATGACAGATTTATTTTGTTCACCACTGGCATAAGTACGTACTTTTCAAAATGTGTAAATCTTTCAATATCTAAACCTGTATGAATGGATTTAAATTTGTATTAAGATATAGCTAAGATCAAGGGAAAGTTGCTTAGACTTCTGTCTGTCACAAATCTAGAGCTATACAGCTTAACAGTATCAACAGCCCTGGCTTACATGTAGGCGTGATTAGATTTGAGAGGAGAGAGTTGTATATAAGGATTAGTGGCATAGCTACACAATGTACATGTGGGAGAGCACTCCATGAATGGCAAAAATAGGACAAACAAGAAAAGAAATATCACTGAAGGTGATTAATACCCCCACCCCAATGTGTGTGCCAAATTTCCTGAGCATTGCTCCAAAAATGAGGAAGTCATTTGATCTGGGTGTTTTCCCTGTTTATTGCCATATGTTGTTACCATGGCAACGCAGTTTGCCACACATTGAAACAATACGTCTTGCACATCTTTACAAGAACAATGTGTGTGCCTAATTTGATGAGCATTGAAAAAGTGAGGAAGTTGTTTGATCCGCAATATTTTTCTGATATATTTGCCATAATATGTCGTTACCATGGCAACGCAGTTTCCGAAACAATTCAAAACTAGATGAATATTAGACCGCGCACGGTCGGAATTTATGCCTCCGCCATCACCAGATTGGAAATGTATGGCATACATGTACACTCTAAAAAGGATTGGTCCAACAAAATTACAAATCTTTTCACTTAAAATGCACAGGAGACAAACATTTATTTCACTTCATTTTCAAATAAAAAACTTACCATTGATGACTTACAATCATCAAATACACCTAGGAAATATTTTATAGCAAATAGACCACTGTCCCCTTGAAATTTCTAAAATAGGTAGGCCTATAATGACCTCTATGACCTTTGACCTTTGACCTTGAGACCCCAAAATCTAATCAGTTCATCGTCCCTCCCATATGAATACATCCGCCAAACGGTTCCTAAGTTATCACAAGAACGAACCATTTTTATGTATATAATGACCTCTATGACCTTTGACCTTTGGACCCCAAAATCTAATCAGTTCATCGTCCCTCCCATATGCATACATGAGCCAAGTTACAAGCTGATCCGCCGAACGGTTTTTAAGTTATCGCGAGAACGAAAAGGGGACGGATGGACGGACGGACGGACGGACGGACGACCCGAAAACATAATGCCTCCGGCACCACCTACGGTGGGCGGAGGCATAAAAATATGTCTTGCACATCCCAAGACAAATGAGTGTGCCAAATTTCATGAGCATTGCTCGAAAAACGAGGAACTAGTTTGATGCGCAAGATTTGCAACAGACTGATTGACCGCCGGACCGACCTACGCTGATTCCTATATATACCCCCTTCAAATGAGAGAAAGAGAAAGAGAAGGGAGAGGAGAAAGACAACAAGAAGATTGTATTGTATGTAGTCAGAAGGGTATTAAAGATAAAGTTGAGTTCGGTACATGTCTACTATGGTGTTCTTCCAAGCTAATATAATAAAAAGAATGAGAAAGCTAGCTCACAAATTACTTTTCACCTCTCCCAGAACTCGACCTTTTATTTAAGTCCCATTATTTGTACAGAGTTAATACCTTTCTGGAACAAACAGACAATATGTAATCCTTTTCCTTGACTGCCTTGTTCTCATTTAATCTACCTCAAAAGACAGGTTCCTCCCCCCCCCCCACCCCCATGACACCCCCATGACACCGGTCTCCTTTCACTGGCTGGACTCACAATATGCCGCAGATATGAAAAGCATGCCAAGATGGGGGGGGGGGGGGGGGGAGGGGGGGGAGGAGGGAATTGCATCCCATTCCAAAGGAAATACATGTAAGCCCTACATGTACATGTATCAGAATGTCTTCGGAAAAAGTGGAATAAATTGTTCAGATGAAAGTGGGCTCTGTGTGGGTGAGGCAAGCAGTACACTGTAGTTCCCTAAAGCAGCAATGGCGTCTCACTAGCCCAATGTATACTTCAATGTCTGCTAGCATACATGTAAAAACAACACTGCAAGCCTATGTCAATTAAATACACAAGACAAAACCTGAAAATCGATCAACTTCTGCGCGTGTGGAATGCATGTATCACTTCCTGTGACACTGTTACCATCAACCTTCATGGTTTATTGTGTGATAAGTTTCTACCGAGGTGAGACAACAAGTGTAGCCTGGGAAGAACTACCTCCGGACGGGCTTCTCAGCGGCTATAATTCTTTACCCTTGGCCTGAGTGAAATATGGTGTTCCCCAGGGTTGATTTGAGAGGATCAAAGCAATTTCGTAGGTTGAAAATATGTATTGACATTTTCGTTACCTTGTCGGAGAGAATTTGCTTTTTGTATCTTTTTGTAAAATAAATGGAAAAAAATGGATAAACCCAGAAAGTGACAGTATTCTGAAATCCTGTGGCAATATGCCGACTCTTTGAAGGACAAATTCCTCTTCTTGTTTTCGGCATACCAACCCACAAAAAGCCATGTTTCAAAAGATAAATTCATCTTATTGACACCATGGATGGATTTAATAGCAACTTGGAAATCTTCTATGATTAAATTATCTGCAGATTTGATAGCGGATTATAGACTTGGCATATGATTCTAAATTCAAATGTGATCTGACACCTGAGAATATAAAAAAATATGATCCTTCTGAAAATCCTGGTTGGAGTAAACCTGAATAATGAGTTTCACAAATGCAGTAGTAAAGATCAGGTTTCGGAATTCAGCACCTTCTTTTCGTAATAATCATTAAATCTATCCATGCATAAAAGACGTTCAAAAGACAGGAAATACATGAAACCTGTTAAATCTGGAAAGCATTCAATTTCAGGATATTGGACATATTGATCTGTTGATGGCAGTACAGGAAAACTGAAAACTTGCAGCTAATAAGCAATCATAAATAACCTTTTCTTTGATGGAATGTAATTTATTGACTTAAAATGAAAGTATCCCACAATCTCAATAGTCCTTTTTTCTTATTTTAGGCTAAGTAAAAATAAATTGATGTTTAATAGTGTCCCCACCTGCTTTCTTTTGTGAACCCACCTGCTTTTTTCCATTTCTTTTTTTTTAACATTAAAAGGGGAAAAATGATTTTTGTAATGATCTTTTGGGTGTAAAAAACCTTTAAAGCCAAGAATATTTAAGGTTTTTTACACCATAATGATTGTTACAAAAATAATTTCCCCCCTGTAAACATCTTTTTTTTTAAGGGCTCCTCCTTCCTTTTTTTCAAAAAGACCGAACGCTATTTTACTTGGCCTTATCCCCGTTTAAGCTCCGATTTTGGATTTGACAATGCTTCATCATATACTGATATTATATTGGATGGCTCCGAATGGGATACCAGAGAATACTCCACGAGTTAGGGCCAATATTGCACTCATCTTCGATTCGTGCAATATTGGTCCTAACGAGTGGAATATTTTCTGGTATTCCATGAAATAAAGCCATCCAGTATGATTATTATTATCTATGCCCTACAGGAAAATGATTTAGAACTTTAAAAAATCATTTAACTAACCACATTCAGTTAATAGAGCCCCTCATCATACTTCATTGTGATCACACAAGTTTGACTTAACCTCTTTATGACGTCATGTACGTATGTGTATGCGTTGCATTATTTCCGCGCACGCAAACAGACCAGACAAAATATGGTATAATATTGCACGGCAAGTTTAGTACTGTAGCCTATGGGGAATTCAGTGTTCCGTGCAATATCCTCTCATATTGCACGCGCAAATCAAGCGGACAAAAATATGTGTTTTTAATGCGCCGCTAAAATGCCTTATATAGGTAATAATAAAGAATATATGTTATCCTGTTGAATACTAAGCCTGACTAAGACTTTGGCTTGAGCATATGGAACATGCATGTTGTACAAAGACCAGATCATATTTGACAGACTTAAGGTAAAGCTTTCATTTGGATGCATGCTTCGTTTAATTACACAGAAATAAATTTGACCTTACACTGTCCCAACAGAGTAAAAAAAATTAAACAATTTCGTTAACAGGAGCTCTTTTGAACTATAATATTTTTTGCAGTAATTTCTATGTATTTCATTTCTTGGAACCACAGCTCTTTGCAGATTTCGTAAGCTCTTTTTGAGCCTTTCAGAGCTAAATCCCTTTGCTTCTAGCTCCCACCGCCCCCTCCCACCTTTATTTCTTTTTCAAACAATAACCAAATAATGCAGTTTAAACTTATCAAGAAGAAATATCATCATAACTGACATTGTTTAATATTCCAAGGGTACTTTATTCTTGAAGTTTGTTTAGATAAGAGCGTTCACCGCTCAGATTCACCCTATCACAGCAGTAATTGTGTTTTCAGAATAACAAAACTTCAATCAATGAAGCTGCAGAAAAACAAATCCTTGAATATCAAGCATGTATTATTGAATCAGGCTGATAAAAGGGCTTAAGAGTAGATACCAGCAATTTATAGTTAACTTCACAAGTTCTATTTGTCATCCTTCACCTTTCCAACTTTACGAGGCTTGTCAATTTGTTTATGCCCTAGTCACATCTCCTGGTATGAGAATATAAAAGGGCACAATTATTGGGTCCTACTTTTATGGCCAGGGGTCCTAAAGCTACGCACCCTGCAAACATGCACAATGTGACGCGTTAATATGGGCCAAACTTTGGGTGTGACTGAGCGACAAGATTATGTTTACATTTGCCAAAAAGAATGACTAATTGCCGTTTATTTTTTGTACTATTATCACTAATTGGAAATCAAGGTGAAATTCACATCAGTCAGCTTCAAAATCAAGATTTGCATTCATTTATTACGTGTGCATAGCTTTAAGACCCTTTCATTTTGTCAAGCAAAATTTGACACAAGCATCAACATCGGCTTGAAAATGAATGTTAGTTAAATTTTTCCGTCGTAAATTTCTCAGTGATGTAACTTCAGAATATGTAGAAGCAAGATATTTAAAGATATTCGCAAAAACCCCTAAATAAATTTTTAGGGGCTGAAAAGAAAGTGTGTAGCTTTAGGTCTCCCCACCATACAATAGTAAAATGGAACATGGAAAAGGGTCTCATTTCTTCAGTCTCTTTTAGGGCAGTTGTTGTTGATCTCAATTTAAAAAAAAAATTTAATATCACTGAGGATGATTAATACCACCGCCCCAATGTGCCAAATTTCCTGAGCATTGCACCAAATATGAGGAAGTGGTTTGATCTGCAACATTTTCCTGTTTTATGTTGTTACCATGGCAATGCAGTTTGCCACACATTGAAACAATATGGCTTGCACATCTTTACCACAAGAACAATGTGTATGCCTAATTTCATGAGTATTGCTTGTAAAAGTGAGGAAGTTGTTTGATCCACAATATTTTCCCGATTTATTGCCATAATATGCCGTTACCATGGCAACGCAGATTCCGACACATTCCAAAAATGTCTTGCACATCTTCATCCTAATACAAATGTGCGTGCCAAATTTCATGAGCATTGCTCAAAAAATGAGGAAGTATTTGATCCGCAAGATTTCCCTTACAAAAATGTCCTGTGGTATTCTCTGTGGTAGTTGTCTTTACCACACAAAATACCACAGGAATATATGTTACCACAGCTGTTAACAGGTACACCTGTGGTACTTTACCATATACCTGTGTGGTAATGTCAACTGGTGGTTGTGGTATTCTTGTGGTCCTGTTGTACTCATGTGGTACATCCGAAATACCACATGAATACAAGTTGCCACACAATATACTTGTGTGGTAATGTCACCTGCTAGCTGTGGTATTCCTGTGGTGCTCTTGTATTCCTGTGGTACATATTGTTAACATCCGAAATACCACAGGAATATTTGCTGACACAGGGTTACCACAGGTACACCTGTGGTACCTTAGCATATAATTGTGTGATAATGTCAACTGGTGGCTGTTGTATTCTTGTGGTCTTTTTGTGCTCCTGTGGTACATCCAAAATACCACATGGATACATATTACCACACCATATACTTGTGTGGTAATGTCAACTGCTAGTTGTGGTATTCTTGTGATGTATTTCTGTTGTACATATTGTTAACATCCGAAATACTACAGGAATATCTGTTACCACAGTACACCTGTCGTACTTTATCATATATTTGTGTGGTAATATAAGTAGATGATTGTGTTACCGTATGTCAAAGAGATTTTAACTAAATCTCCTTGGTTATGTATTCTTGTGGTCCTGTTGCATTCCTGTGGTACTGTATCATATATTTGTGTGGTAATGCAAG
The DNA here is from genome assembly GCA_025617745.1 of Heliocidaris erythrogramma. NCBI lineage: Eukaryota > Metazoa > Echinodermata > Echinoidea > Camarodonta > Echinometridae > Heliocidaris > Heliocidaris erythrogramma. Next base: position 17,420,125 of record CM046868.1, on the reverse strand, counting down.
TAGATGACTGTGGTGTGTATTCTTGTGGTCCTGTTGCATTCCTGTGGTACTGTATCATATATTTGTGTGGTAATGCAAGTAGATGACTATGGTATGTATTCTTGTGGTCCTGTTGCATTCCTGTGGTACTGTATCATATATTTGTGTGGTAATGCAAGTAGATGACTGTGGTGTGTATTCTTGTGGTCCTGTTGCATTCCTGTGGTACTGTATCATATATTTGTGTGGTAATGCAAGTAGATGACTGTGGTGTGTATTCTTGTGGTCCTGTTGTATTCCTGTGGTACACATTGTCAACACCAAAATACCACAGGAATACATGTAACCACAGGTACACCTGTGGTAGTTTACATGTACCGTGTACTATGATGATTGTGTGTAAACAGCTGGCTGTGACATTTGTGTTACACACCCAAAATATGACAGGAATATTTAATGATATGCATGTACATCATAGGCGGATCCAGGGGGCTGCCCCCTATTGGTGGCACATAAAGGACTGGCCCCATTGAACTGTGTACACCAGCACCCCCCCCCCCCCCCCCCCCCTATTGGCGATACATAAAGGGCCACGATCTTTGAGGTCGGATGTTGGGTGTTACTGAGGACCTTTTTTTTTCTTGTCAGGATATTATTTTGGAAGTGAGCTGATGACTTTTTATTATTTTCCTTGTCAGGGCGTCAGCTGGGAAATGCCCCCTCTGCTCCCCCCCCCCCCCCCATTGACAAATCCTGGATCCGCCCCTGATGTAGTACCGTACCATACAATTATGTTGTATGGAGTGGCTGCATGTTTTATTAAAATTTATCACTCTGATATTCATAATACACATAACTACAATTTCACACAAACAAATTAAAGCATTGTCTACCTCATCATAGTATGTAAAAAAAAAATGTTGCAATGTTGTTTCTTTTCACCCTCCATTTTTAAAATCTATTCATGAATTTGATCATTTCCTCATAACCTATGGATGAATATATTAATAATTTTGCCAAGAGCATCTAATATAACTTCGTCTTTTTCATATAAATATATGCGTATCTGATCTCGTTAAAAATAATATATATATACATGTATATATATATACACTAAAGGAAAAAAGAAACTTATAAAAGTTCAAGAGATCACCAAATTAAATTCTCTACATGGAAATGTACCAAATTTGGATATAATGTTGATTCAATGCATGGCTTTAAATGACAGTCAATAACAAAAAGTTTTCTTCAATGCCACAAAAGAAATGTGCACTGAAGCAAAGGACTCTCTAATCCCCAAGTCACAAAGACAAACTGCAGCCTTGTACACCATATGCATGTCAATGAATGAAACAAAAGAATTTCAAAAGGGATTTGGAAGTTCATATCCAAACAGATTAATAGCCAGTATGTCCACCTCTAGCTTGCTGGCAAGCTGTACACCGTCTTCGCATGCTTCCGATCAGATTCGCGATGGTAGCCTGGGGAACATTGTTCCATTCCTCTTGCAGTGCTGCAATGAGCGTCTCCCTATTGATGGGTTGATTGTCACGCCTTGACACACGTCGACCAAGCTCTTCCCAGAGATGTTCAATTGGGGAAAGGTCTGGTGAACGGGCGCACCATGGCAGAACATCAATATCCTCTTGCTCGAGGGGTGCAAATCCCTTTTGAAATTCTTTTGTTTCATTCATTGACATGCATATGGTGTACAAGGCTGCAGTTTGTCTTTGTGACTTGGGGATTTGAGAGTCCTTTGCTTCAGTGCACATTTCTTTTGTGGCATTGAAGAAAACTTTTTGTTATTGACTGTCATTTAAAGCCATGCATTGAATCAACATTATATCCAAATTTGGTACATTTCCATGCAGAGAATTTAATTTGGTGATCTCTTGAACTTTTATAAGTTTCTTTTTTCCTTTAGTGTATATAAATATGTATGTTTTCAAAATTATACTCCCAAAATTTTCATTTGTATATATACATACATATATTACCGATTATAAATTATGTGATGATGAAAATGTATGACTCTGCATTAATATATTTTCCATATTATGAGTATTCAGACTAATCACATTGTTTTTATAATTATATTTTCATTACTTGTATAGTTGAATCTCGTAAAGAGATCTTATAGAGATTTAGTATCTCAGGCCCATGTCTTTATAAAACTTGATACTTGTACATGTATTATGTCTGCTTACCAGGGTGATGGCCCCTATTATTAGTTTCCTCTGTACTATCATATACAGCTGCCTACATAATTGCAACAATAAATCACAGTGAAGAAATGGGTCCATTGTAAAATTTTATTTACAGTTCCACTTTCAATTCATATTTTCCATAAATTTAAAACATGTCCATTGAAATTCTATACATGCATAAAATACAAGTGGAATAACCGGTGTGGTAATTCCGTGTGGTAACTGGTGTGTGGTAATCTGTGCGGTAACCGGTGTGTGGTAACTGGTGTGTGGTGATCTGTGTGGTAACCGGTGTGTGGTAATTCTGTGGTAATCTGTGTGGTAACTGGTGTGTGGTAACTGGTGTGGTATTCTGTGTGGTAACTGGTGTGTGGTAATCTGTGTGGTAACTGGTGTGTGGTAATCTGTGTGGTAACTGGTGTGTGGTAGTCTGTGGTAATTCTATGGTATCTAATACCACATACTAATCCCTTCTGTGGTAACCTTTACCACATATTAAGCCATTCCTGTGGTATTCCTGTGGTAAATTGGGACGTTACCACAGGACCGTTCCTGTGGTAAATTCTGTGGTATAGTGCTGTGGTACAGTCCTGTGGTATTACCACAGGACATTTTTGTAAGGGTTCCCACTGATTTATTGCCATAATATTCCATTGCCATGTTGTTACCACAGCAACGTAGTTTCCGACACATTCTAAAAATATGTCTTGCACATCTCCATCCCTAGCAAAATGTGTGTGCGAAATTTCATGAGAATTCCTCAAAACATGAGGAAGTAGTTTGATGCAAAAGATTTGCAACGAACCGACCGACCGCACGCTGATTCCTATAAACCCCCCTTCAAACTTCATTTGGCGGGGGTATAAAGGCCACCGCACACCTTAGGATCGGTCTGCGATCCGATTTCAGAAGAAAAATGTAATATCATTTGAGTGAGGGTCTGAATAGTCATACAGATAGTAAAATCGATAATACAGCCTTTGCCGAGTTTTCTAGTCGGTAGAATGGCCAAATCGTCTCCCGAGTCGTAGTGCCGTCAAAAAAATCGTACGACTGCCTACGATTTGAAACTAATTTTCCCTTATTCCCTGTAGAAAGCTGACAGCTCACCAAAACCATATGTTTAGTATTCATATTACTTTTCAGAAACTGAATAGGGTAGATTTCATTTGTTAATAATGCCAATATTTAATGCCACAGCGATTTATTTCACAAATTGGATCGCAGACCGATCTTAAGGTGTGCAGTGGCCATAATAAACATATTCAGGGCCCTGTTTGATAATATACTATTAATACATGGTTGGGAGTGCGTTGGTGCGATCTGGCAACACAAAGGTTTTTATCGTGGTGTACTACATGTATAAGCACGAGGCGCAAGCCGAGTGTGTTTGACACCACGATAAAAAACTTGCGTGTTGCCAGATCGCACTAACGCATGAACTCACAACCATGTATTAATAGTTTTATAAAACGGCAATATGATTATGAAGTCTATAAAAATGGTTAGGAACCCCATAGAAACGCCAAGAGTCTCACAGTCATGGAGGCTGCCATTTGCTTTCCTGGATGACATCACAGAAGCGATTTATTTCACAAATCGGATCGCAGACCGATCTTAAGGTGTGCAGTGGCCTTAATAAACATATTCAGGGCCCTGTTTGATAATATACTATTAATACATGGTTGGGAGTGCGTTGGTGCGATCTGTCAACACAAAGGTTTTTATCGTGGTGTACTATAAGCACGAGGCGCAAGCCGAGTGTGTTTGACACCACGATAAAAAACCTGCGTGTTTCCAGATCGCACTAACGCACGACCTCACAACCATGTATTAATAGTTTTATAAAACGGCAATATGATTATGAAGTCTATAAAAATGGTTAGGAACCCGATAGAAACGCCAAGAGTCGCACAGTCATGGAGGCTGCCATTTGCTTTCCTGGATGACATCACAGAAGCGGAGCCAACAAAAGTCATGCGTGTTTCAGTGCGCGCATATAATCCCTGCGCTAAAATGACAATTAAACTATGCGATTTCATTGCGTTTCAAGTTTGCACGCACCAGAGGTACGCGTACGTGCAGCTCATCCGTGGTTTAGAGCCTTTTTGCCGTATGTTTTTTTCACTTTATGTCACTTTTTTTTTGCGCGGTCACATGGATGGCTACATTCTTGAACCCGTTTTATAAAACAATAACAAGAGCCCCATTTCTATGACAAATCTGCTCTCAGCCAATCAGATTCAAGGATTTCAGTAGCTTATAACAATTATTGTAACTTGTTATTGATAAAAATTGCTATGAAACACGGTAGTCTTGCACATGTACAGCTCTGCCTTTTCAATGAATAGTGGAAATCATGACTTGGTTTTAGTAATCAGCAGTTCAGTCACTAGACTGCTAAATATGCATTCTTCCATTCGTTATTTTATTCAAATAAAATCATTTTATTTGTTAATTATAAAAAAGTGACAAAATGCATAAACATCAAAGTATCCTTAACCCTATCAATGCCATAAGTGACAACCAAAATTTGTATTTGTACTTTATATCTTTAGACAAAAGAAAGTAATAGTACCTAGGACTAGATACCTTATGCCCTGTGATACATGTAACTGTGTCTCTTATTTTACCATAATAATGCTTTCTCAAACTGAGTTTAGCATAAAAAAGCATAGCTAACTAGCTTCATGATGAATCAATATTACAGTGCCAAATTTTATGTAGTGTTAAATGTGATGTTCATGTAATGGTGGTAAAAGAAGAAATGCAGATCAAGCAAAGATTTTGAAGAGAAGCAACTGAGACAGGAGTGATTCTGGCAAGGCACTACTAAATATATTCATTGCATAAAAATCTTGCAACAGATGATTTCATCTTTCATGTGTAATAGAAGATCTTAGACTAGCGTTACATAGACATTGTCATATTTTTTGCACCAACCTCATGGAATGACCCAATATCTAGTTCGTATACAAATTATATAAAAGAATTATACAAGTGCTATAGTGGAGATCCTAACTTTAGCTTTGACATCTTCTCCATTTATTTCAGCCAGGAAATTCTTTAATTATCAACTATCAAGTACAAAAAAAGATCTAATTAAAAGATCTCTGATACGGGTAATTCCATGAAAATGTAAACTTTTGGTGAAAATATGAAGTGTAAATTGAACAATTTCCTTCTATGTCAGTTGAACATGCATGATTCAAACTGTATGGAACAATATTCTATCAATGATGTGGAAGCAAGAGGAAGTGCATGGGTACTTGATTCTTTTATGTCGTTTTTTTTATGCCGTTTTACGCCGTTTCATGCTGGAGTTATACCTTCATTTATCTTCATGTTCTCACCAACTATCTTCAAAATGAATATGGAATAATTGTAATTTCTTGATTCTGGAGTGGATTGGATATATGCAGAAAGGCAAGTTATGACATTTTGACTGTTGTTTACCTTCAGTCCCATATATGACATCTTGTGTTTGATATCTAGTACCTTGAATTCTGACTCCAGATTTGCTTACATACAGGAGTACAGAACCGGCAGACATTCCACCAACGTGCATTATCTATTGTCATTATAATTTCTTTCAACTCTCAAGATGATTAATTTGTAAAGTCAGCACTGATTTTCTTATTTACTTTATAAATCTATATACCTACATGTACCTATTATGCTAGTAGTCTTGACTACGCAACCCCTTCGAGAACTTAACACAAATGAGTCACAATATTGTGCGCACCCCCCGTAATCCTATTGTTCCCCTTCGCCACTCACGCGCGGCAACACGCAACGGCCATCTTCCTCTTTTGCAAGCAACCCCAAGTAGAAACATGTCGCTTGCAAGGCGAGGGGACTGATGAAAATTCAGAAAGCGGACAAAGAAAAATCTCAACAGGGCCAGAGGAAGCCGTTTGATTCTTGGCAAAGAAAGAAGCCTTAGGAATCAATCTAACACCCTTTCTTTCCCAGCGAACATGACCAGGAGTAAGACAGAGGGCATGAAGGGTACTGCGCCTCTGCCCAGAGGCAATGGCTACCAAGAAGAGCGTCTTAACCGTAAGATGGTGAAGCGAAGCTTCACCTAACGGCTCAAAAGGAGGCTTTGCCAGGGCTTCTAAGACCTTAGGCAAACTCCAAGACGGGACTAACTTAGAACGAGGAGGACGTTTCAGAAAGAACGACCGAATCAAACCACTCAACAGCGGGGAATTAGAAATCCCCGAACCATCTGAGAACCCCGAATGAATGGCCCCGATCGCCGATCGGTAGCCTCGGATAGTAGAGATGGATCTCCCTTTGTCAAATAGTGAGATTAGAAAATCCGCAATTGAATCAATAGGAGCCTTAGACGGGGTTTGATTTCGCTCTTTACACCAAAGGAAAAAGACCGAAAGACGGGAATTATAAATTTCCCTAGTAGAAACTCTACGACTGGACATTAAAAAGTCCGCGGCTCTATCAGAGAGACCCGACTGTCTTGCAGATTCCCCGACAGGGGCCAAGCAGTCAAATGAAGGGACTCCGGACTGTGGTGAAGAATCCCCGATAGGGGTTGCAACACTAGATCCGCTCTTAACGGAAGAAGGAATGGTTGCGCCACCAGAAGGCTCATTAGCTCCGGAAACCAACTCCTCCTGGGCCAAAAAGGAGCTATCACAAGCACCCGAGCCCGATCTTCCCTGATCTTCCGCAAGACTCGCGGAATCAGCTGGAAGGGAGGGAAGGCGAACCCTCGAAGATTCTCCCAACTGAGAGAGAAAGCATCCAGAGCCCAAGCTCCCTGATCGCGAACACGGGAGCAATATTTCGGAAGTTGGTGGTTCAGGACCGACGCAAAAAGATCCACTTCCAGTGGACCCAGGCAACTGCGAATGCGGCAAAAGACCTCTGGATGGAGCATCCATTTTGATGGAAGACACCTACCCCGGGACAGAAAATCCGCAATGAGGTTTTCCTGACCGGGGAAGAAAGAGGCCACGGGTGTGATCGCCATGCGACGACACCACCTCCACAGCTGTGCTGCTAGGGCATTCAGGGTAGCAGAACGAGTGCCTCCCTGCCGATTGATATAAGCCGCCACAGTGACATTGTCCGTGAGGATCAGAACTGAACGACTGAGAAGTCGACTTCTGAAAAGGAGCAAGGTTAAAAGAACTGCCATAAACTCCAGGACATTGATATGGGGAAGAGTCCCGAGAGGAGACCAATCCCCCGCGACCGCGCTGCCATTGCATTGTCCGCCCCACCCCAACCGAGAAGCGTCCGTCGAAAACCGAGATCGACAGAAGGGGGGGTACGGAAGGACTTGCCTCGCGCGCGAAATTCCTCCTTTATCCAACGGGAGGAAAGAAGACTTGATTCCTACTGGTACTGGAATCCAGACCAAAAGAGAATCCTTGCATGGTTTGTAAAACCTGAGGAGATGCCTCTAAAAAGAACTCATAAGGAGCCGGCAATCCTCTAGAACATCGACTAGACTGGCTAGATATCCGAAAAACTGAAGCAACTATCTCGCCCTGCTGGCCAGAATGAGCATGCGAGCCGCAGAGACAACAGTGAGAATCCTGTCTCGACTGGGCCGAGCCAACTGATTCCGAATGTCCGACACAGCCCCCAGAAAAACCGGGCTGCGAGTAGGAACTAACTCTGACTTTTCCCAATTTATTAGGAAACCCAAGTCTTGAGTAAAATTGACGAGCAAACGAGCCTCGTCTAACAACGATCGTGCGACAAAATAGCCGAAGGCAGCGGCGCCTCAGCGAGGCTGCCAGAACAGCTACAACTTGAGTAAAAACCCAAAGGGCTGGGCGCAGCCCTAAGGGAAGAGCGCGAAAGCGAAAGTCTCTGAGAGGAAGGAAAAATCCCAGAAGATCGCGATGGATGGGAAAAAGGAAATACGCATCCTTGAGATCTATCAAGATCTCGTAGTCCTTCCTCTTGATCAACGGGAGAATAGAGGCGAAGGTCTCCATTCGAAAATGCACTGAAGGAATGAATTTGTTTATTCTTTTCAAATTCAGTATCAAACGAAGTCTTCCCGAGCGCTTGGGAAAAACAAAGATCGGAGAAAGGGAAGGAGACGGCCGGTCTCTTACCCTTTCTATCGCCCTCTTTTCAACAGAGATTTGTAAAATCAGCACTGATTTTCTTATTTACTATATAAATCTATATACCTACCTATGACCCTCCCTCCTTCCCCTCACCTTGCAAGCAACATGTTTCTACTTGGGATTGCTCGCAAAAGAGGAAGATGGCCGTAGCGTGTTGACTCGCGTGAGTGGCGAAGGGGACAATAGGATTACGGGGGGTGCGCACAATATTGTGACTCATTTGTGTTAAATTCTCGAAGGGGTCCCGTAGTCAAGACTACAGGCATAATAGGTAGGTATATAGATTTATATAGTAAATAAGAAAATCAGTGCTGATTTTACAAATTTACTGCAATAAATTATATATACCTACCTATTATGCCAGGCCAGCGCCAACTCAAAGACCGGGAGGCATGTTTCAAGCAGAAGGGAATAGGATTACAGCGAAGAATACAAAGACACAGCGGCCTTCAAGGTGGCTGACGCAAACATAGCCTCACCTGCGGGAACATCCCTAAGGTAGCAAGAAATGAAGGAATTGGGCGAACGCCAATAAGCAGCCTTCAAAATATCATCAAGCGCCACACCTTGAAACAGAGCCCAAGAAGTGCTGACACTACGAGTGTCATGAGCACGAGGCTTACTGTCGGAAAAAAGAGCCCCTGTGCCAGCAGCCCTAAAAGCCTCGACAATCCATCTAGAAATGGAATCAAGAGAAGCAGGAGAAAAAGGCTCTCTAGTGATCAGGAACAACTGATCATCCTTACGATAAGACTTAGTCTTATTAAAATACCAATTGAGAGCCACTTTGTCCTCGCGCACTGACGAAAACCCAGAAAGCAGACAAAGAAAAATCTCAACAGGGCCAGAGGCAGCTGTCTGATTCTCGGCAATAAAAGAAGCCTTAGGAATCAAACTAACGCCTTTTCTCTCCCAGCGAACATGACCAGGAGTAAGGCAGAGAGCATGATGAAGCGAGCTTCACCTAACGGTTCGAAAAGAGGTTTCGCCAAGGCCTCCAGGACCTTAGGCAGACTCCAAGACGGCACTAACCTAGAACAAGGAGGTCGCTTCAAAAAGAACGACCGAATCACACCACTTAACAGCGGGGAATTGGAAATCCCCGAACCATCTGAGAAACCCGAATGAATGGCCCCGATCGTTCCGAACGGTAGCCTCAGATAGCAGAGATGGATCTCCCTTTGTCAAATAGCGAGATTAGAAAATCCGCAATTGAACCAATAGGAACCGATAAGGGGTTTGATTTCGCTCTTTACGCCAAAGGCGAAAGACGGGAATTATAAATCTCCCTAGTAGAAACTCTACGACTGGACAATAAAAATTTCGCGGCTCTATCACAGAGACCCGACTGTCTTGCAGATTCCCCGACAAGGGCCAAGCAGTCAAATGAAGGGACTCTGGATTGTGGTGAAGAATCCCCGAGAGGGGCTGCAACACCAGATCCACTCTTAACAGAAGGAGGAACGGTTGAGCCGCCAGAAGGCTCATTAGCTCCGGAACCAACTCCTCCTGGACCAAAAGGGAGCTATCACAAGCACCCGAGCCCGATCTTCCCTGATCTTCCGCAAGACTCGCGGAATCAGCTGGAAGGGAGGAAAGGCAAATCCTCGAAGATTCTCCCAACTGAGAGAGAAAGCATTGAGAGCCCAAGCTCCCCAATCGCGCGCACAGGAGCAATATATCGGAAGTAGGTGGTTCAGAACCGACGCAAAAAGATCCACTTCCAGTGGATCCAGGTAACTGCAAATGCGGCGAAAGACCTCTGGATGGAGCATCCATTCCGATGGAAGACACCTACCCCGAGACAGAAAATCCGCAATGAGGTTTTCCAGACCGGGGATGAAAGAGGCCACGGGTGTGATCGCCATGCGACAACACCACCTCCACAGTGCTGCTAGGGCATTCAGGATAGCAGAACGAATGCTTCCCTGCAGATTGACATAAGCCGCCACAGTGACATTGTCCGTGAGGATCAGAACTGAACGACTGAAAAGTCGACTTCTGAAATGAAGCAGGGTTAAAAGAACTGCCCAAAACTCCAGGACATTAAATATGGGGAAGAGTCCCAAGATGAGACCAATCCCCCGCGACCGCACTGCCATTGCAATGTCCTCCCCACCCCAACCGAGAGGCGTCCGTCGAAACCGAGATCAACGGAAGGGGGGGGGTACGGAAGGACTTGCCTCGCGCAAGAACCTTTCTGGCCAGCATGAGTTTGCGAGCTGCCGAGACAATGGTGAGAAACCTGTCTCGACTGGGCCGAGCCAACTGATTCCAAATGTCCAACACAGCCCCCAGAAAAACTGGGCTGCAAGTAGGAACTAACTCTGACTTTTCCCAAAATATTAGGAAACCCAAGTCTTGAGTAAGATTGACGAGCAAACGAGTCTCGTTCAACAAACAATCGCGCGACTCCGCCAGGAGAAGCCAATCGTCCAGGTAGCAAAAATAGCCGAAGGCCGCGTCGCCTCAGAGAGGCTGCCAGCACGGCTACAACCTGAGTAAGAACCCGAGGGACTGGGCGCAGCCCGAAGGGAAGAGTGCGAAAGCAGTCTAGAATGGGAAAGTGGAAATACGCATCTTCGAAAACTATCAAGACCGCGTAGTCCTTCCTCTTGATCAACAGGAGAATGGAGGCGAGAGTCTCCATCCGAAAATGTACTGAAGTTTTCCCGAGCGCTTGGGAATAACAAAAGTCGGAGAAAGGGAAAAAGACAGCCAGTCTCTTACCCTTTCTATAGCCCACTTCTTCAACAGAGATTCAATCTCTGATGAGGCACGAGAGCGAGCTAGGGCCTGTGAGGTGACCGAGTTCCTATAGCCCCTCCGGGGAGCGGGGCGGACAGATCTATGAAGAATCCGTCTCGTCCGCCAAAGAGAACAAAAGCGTCCCCGGAGATGGCCTCCCAAGCGGGAAGAAAGGAACGAAGACAGCCACCAACCAAGACGCGGACAGAGGCTCGCATCAACTTAGGATGAGCATGTAAACAAGACAGAGACCTGTTATCGCGCATCGCCAAAAGCAAAGGACCCAAGACGGAACATCCGAAAGAAGCAGTGCGATGTCCGACTCCTTAACCCAAAGGGCCGTAAGAAACAAGACTCTGCGACGGTACATGACCGAGGCAGCTGCAGTGGAAAACTATGACTACTGCAAACCAAACATGACGCTTAAAAGAAGCGCCGCTTCAAATGCGTCCATAAACCAGCTTGAAATCCTCCGCAAGAGAAATACCCTCGGAGGAATCCCGCTGCCTGAACCCAAGCAAAGTCGAACCCTGCGCGCGGGCTGACTGAAAGTCAGGGAAAGTTTAGAACAAAGCAATCGCTTCTACCCCACAAAGGGAGAGCGACTAAGGCTCTGCCTGCCCCAGCGATTCGGAAACCGAAGCTTGAGAGGCCGCTTCCAAACTTGGTTCCGCCTGAAATGATCGTGACAAAGGATCACGAACAAAGGCCGAAACAGTCGGATTCACGCATGAACCGCCATAAGCCTCCTCACCCGACGGAGCCCCGAGGCTGCGAGAATAGGAGGCGCATGTGATCCCGTCACAGACAAAGAAGAATAAACCATAAAAGGCTAATTAGTCTCGATGTCCGACTCAAAAAAGGAACAAAAGCAGGGGATGTGATGCCTGGTACAAGGGACCAACCCTGAGTCTGGGCAAAGCCCATCTCACACCGAACATCTCAGCTTGAGAGACCGGAGGGTTAGCTAAACCCGATGGGCAAGAGGCAGGCAAAGCCTTGCCTCTTTTAGCCCCTTCCCTAGGCTTCTGATTGGCCCAAAAAGAGCCTAAGTCGAAACCCGCTTTTCAGAGCGTTTATTCGGTTTCGTTCGGATCCCCGAAGCCCTTCGGGAACACGAACCGAACCCTCCGCTGAGGGACGCTCACCTCCCTTTATGGGAGAAGTGCGCTGAGGGTATTGAACCCAAAGACGCGCACCAATTACCCATATCGGCTGAGCAAGAAGATGCAACAGCCTTGGGCCGGGCGCCAAGGCGCCCAGTCCAACGCGAAGTCAAACCCTGCGCGCGGGTTGACTGAAATTCAGGGAGATATCTGGACAACAAAGCAATCGCTTCCACCCCACAGAGGGCGAGCGATTGAGACTCCGCCTGCCCAAGCGATTCAGAAACCGAAGCTTGCGAGGCCACCTCCAAATCTGGTTCCACCCGAGTGGAATGAGACAAAGGAACGCTAACAAAGGCCTCAGCAGGCAGAGCCCCGCATGGTTCAACAAAAGTCTCCTCGCCCGGCGGCGCCCCAAGGGCCGCGGGAATAGGAGGCACATGCGAATCCGACTCAGACAAAGACGAATCAATCACAAAAGGCTGATTAGACTCAAAGCGAAACCCCTGAATAGGGACAGAAGTCAGGGTTGAAGTAGCCGGTACAAAGGACCAACCCTGATTCTGAACAAAAGCCCGCATCATGCTGAACATGTCAGCTTGAGAGGAGCTAGCTGGGTTAGCCAGGCCAGACGGGCAAGAGGCCGGCAAAGCCTTGCCACTTTTTGCCTTCTTCTTGGCCTTTTTCTTGGCCTTTTTCTTGGCTGGCTCGACAAGAGTCGTAGCCGAAACCCTTTTCTTAGAACGCCTAATCGGATTCGTTCGGATCTCCGAAGCCGCTTCGGAAACACGAACCGATCCCTCCGCGGAGGGACGTTCACTTCCCATAAAGGGATTGGAGCGCTCATGGCGTAAGCCTAGAGAATCGCCCAAATCACCCATATTGGCTAAGCAAGAAGATGCAGTAGCCATGGGTTGGGAGCTAAAGGCTCCCAGTGCGGGGGCAGACCGAGATGACTCGGTATGTGCCCGATGACTACTAAAGGCGTGTGAACCCGCTATTGGACCGCCAGAAAGCGGCAATAGGGGAGCACTAGTAGTCACGCACTCAGGTGAAAACACCTGTTGCTCCGAAGAGCGTCCATAATTGTTAGCTCGAGCATTCCCATTAGCTGGCAATGTAGACAGCCCAGGAAGTACTCGTTCCCCCATATGGCGTTTGCCGGGGGCTAGGGTTTGAGAACCCAGACCAACATGGACTAAGCCCGTGGGTTGCCCTGCAGTAGTGGGGCGCGTCTCCCCTAATGGATCAGAGCGAGTGAACGCTACCGTACGGGAAACAACCGCCCCCCCCCCCCCCCTCTGGTCTCAGCGACCGGGGGATTGGATTCGTTAGATATCCAAACCACTAGAATCTGACGCCACCCACCCCGAAACCACGGGCTTCGGAGTTGACAATCCCGACTCAGTTAACGCCACCCGTCCCGAAGCCGCAAGCTCCGAGACTGGCAAACTCTGCAAGGAAACACCACTAGGCAACTTACCCTTAGCCCTCCTCCCTCCCCCATGTACCGAAGTACTCGGGAGAGTTCTGGAAGGCCGAGTCGTCTTGCTAGACGACTCTTCGGAAGAAGCAGGTCTCCTTGACCTAGCTGCTTCTTCTTCCGAATCCATACCACTGCAATAAAACAGACAATAAAGTATACTTTTCAAAATAAGAAATACTTCAACTGAATGCAGTAAAATAAGGGTAAATTTTATTTGGGAGATACGCACAAAAGAATTTTCACAGCCAAAAAACCGTAAGAACAAACACCGAACCCAAAGGCTCGGTGACAAACGGAAACACCCGCAAACACACAGAAATATCTACGTGGGGCTGACCGTGAAAGAGAAAAATAAATGCCAAGAAAGGGAATCAAAAATCCCTTGCAATCGGCAAGAGTGACTACTAAAACACAAAGTACTATAATCTAAGCGAATATAGGTACCTAAAAGTGCTTTAACTATGCGAAAAAGCGCACCTAAAAGATACTATACGACCTGATTTCAGGAGCACTGTGACTATACGTCCTATCTCGTCGGGGGCGAGCAAGAAAGAGGAAGATGGCCGTAGCGTGTTGACGCGCGTGAGTGGCGAAGGGGACAATAGGATTACGGGGGGTGCGCACAATATTGTGACTCATTTGTGTTAAATTCTCGAAGGGGTCCCGTAGTCAAGACTACAGGCATAATAGGTAGGTATATATGATTTATTGCAGTAAATTTGATCTTCGTTGAGGCATGAGAACGAGCCAAGGCAGACATGGGAGGTGAACGAGATCTTATAGCCCCTCCTGGGAGCAAGACGGATAGATCTATGAAGAATCCGTCTCGCACGACGGAAAACACAAATGCGTCCCGGAGATGGCCTCCCAAGCGGTGAGAAAAGCCATCAAAGCCTAGGCTTAGTCTTGTGCGAAGCCGTCGCCCTGCCACGCAGAGAGCCACAAGTACCTCAGCTGGCTGAAGCTCAGCAGGCGGGCCCCAAAAAACACGGTCTGTGTTGCCTCGAAGTGGGAACAACAGGCCTCCGACAGACCGAGGCCAGCGTCGGTTTAAAGGGAGCGCGGAACTGCTTAGTCATGTCAGTGACCTGCTTCCGCGCATCAAACTCTCTCTGAAAAACTGTAGCGAATGGACCCCCAAAGAGCGAAGGACCCCCAAAGAGCGAAGGACCCCGAGACGGAACATCCCAGAGAAGTGGTGCGATGACAGACTCCTTAACCCCAAGGGCAGAGAGAGCCAAGAGCCTGCGACGGTACGTAACCGAAGCAGCCACACTGGAAAGTTGTGACCACTGCGAACCAAAAAAGAGTGTGCAGCAGGTCATCAATAACCAGAGGCTTTACCCTTAATCAAAACAGGGCGCTTAACAAAAGAGCGCTGATTCAATGCGGTCAAATTACCTAACGCGAAGTCGAACCCTGCGCGCGGGCTGACTGAAATTCAGGGAGATATATGGACAACAAAGCAATCGCCTCTACCCCACAAAGGGAGAGCGATCGAGGCTCTGCCTGCTCCAACAATGTCGATTCAGAAACCGAAGCTTGAGAAACCACATCCAAAACTGGTTCCGCTTGAATTGATCAGGACAATGGTCCACGAACAAAAACCAAAACAGGCGGACACTCCCATGGACCACTATAGGTCTCTTCACCCAGCGGAGCCCCGAGGGCTGGGGGTACAGGAGACGCGAGAGATCCCGTCTCAGACAATGAAGAATCAAGCACAAAAGGCTGATTAGACTCAAAGTCAGACCCCAGAAGAGAGACAGAAGCAGGGGTTGTGGTATCTGGTAAGAGGGACCAACCCTGTCGTTGGGCAAAACCCCGCATCATGCTGAGCATCTCAGATAGAGAAGGGTCAGACAGACTTCGGGCGGTCCTCCGAAACAACTTCGGAGACACGAACCAAACCCTCAACAAAGGGATGCCCGTCTCCCTCCAGGTGAGAAGTGCGCTGAGGGTATATACCCAAAGCCGCGCGCAAACTACCCATACTGGCTGAGCAATAAGATGCTACAGCCATGGGCCGGGCGCCCGAGGCGCCCAGTGCGAGGGCAAACCGGGACAAGGTTCCAGTATTCGCCCACCGACTACTAATAACATGTGAACTCACTATTGTCCCGCCCGTGGGCGACAATAGGAGAGCACTAGCAGTCGCGCACTCAGGCGATTGCACCTGTTGCTCCGTGGAGCGCCCATAAATGTGGGCTCCAGTCTTCCCGTCAGCTGGCAAAGCAACAGCCCGGGTAGCACTCGTTCCCCCATACGGCGTCAGCCGGGGGCTATTCAATAACCAGGTGCGAGGGCAGACTGGGACAAGGTCCCAGTATTCGCCCACCGACTACTAATAGCATGTGAACTCATTATTGTTCCGCCCGTGGGCGACAATAGGAGAGCACTAGTAATCGCGCACCCAGGTGACCTCAGGTCAAACCGGAAGTAATCGCGCGCTCCGGTGACCGCACTTATGGGCGCTCCACATAATTGTTGGCTCGAGCCTTCCCATCAGCTGGCAATATAGACAGCCCGGGCAGTACTCGCTCCCCCATTGGCATCGGCCGGGGGCTAGGGTTGAAGAACCCAGACCAACATGGGCGGTGCCCGTGAGCTGCCCTGCAGTAGTGGCACACGTCTCCCCTAGCGGATTTATGCGAGTCATCGCTACCGTGCGGGAAACAGACGTCCCCCCTTCTGGTCTCAGCGACCGGGGGATTGGATTTGTAATATCCAAACCACTAGAGCTTGACGCCACCCACCCGAAGCCACGGGCTCCGGAGCTCACGTCCCAAACTCGACTAACGCCAACCGCCTCGAAGCCGCATGCTCCGAGGCTGGCAAACCCTGCAGGGAAACACCACTGGGCAACTTACCTGCAGCCCTCCTCCCTCCCCCATGTACGAAAATACTCGGGAGAGTTCTGGAGGGCCGAGTCGTCTTGCTAGACGACTCTTCGGAAGAAGCAGGTCTCCGCGACCTAGCAGCTTCTTCTTCCGAACTCATAATGCTGCAATAAAACAGACACTAAAGTATACAAAAATATGAAATACTTTAAAAGAGTGCAGGTAAAAATAAATTTGGGGATACGCACAATTTAGATAAAAACCGTATAAAACAAACACGGATCGGGTCAAACGGAAACACCAGCAAAACACACACAGAAATAACTACGTGGGGCTGGCAGTGAAAATGAAAATAACTTGCCTGGAAAGGAATCAAAAATATCCCTTGCAATCGGCAAGAGTGACATAAAAACACAAGAGTACTATAATCTTACGAAAAAGAAGTACAGAAAAGTGCTTTAAAGAGCGAGAAAGCGCGCTGAAAAGATACAAAAAGACCTGATTTCAGGAGCACCGTGACTCGACATCCTAACTAGACGGGGGCGAGCAAGAAAGAGAAAGATGGCTGTTGCGTGTTGCCGCGCGTGAGTGGCGAAGGGGAGAACAATAGGATTACGCATTTGTGTTAAGTTCTCGAACGGGTTCGCGTAGACAAGTGTCTAGCATAATAGGTAGGTATATATGATTTATTGCAGTGAATGTAAGCCCGTCATTGAATACAAGACAAACTGCAGCTGTAACATGCCAAGTTATGAAAGACCTATTGAAGAACCAGGAGTTCAGTGACCTTCTTGAGTCTGTTGTTAGTAATGCAATCGAAAAGATCATGAATGAGATACTGACAAGACTAGAAGTAGTTGAAGGTGACGTCTTGGATCTGCAAAGCAAATTTGAAATGAAAAATAAAGAAATTAAAAAGCTGGAAGGAAAGATGACACACTGTGATAACTTAATTGATAAGCTTGAAAATGCAATGAATAACATGGAACAATATTCAAGAAGAACATGCATCCGAATTTTCGGTATAGACGAGGTCAAAGGGGAGAACACGGATGCTGCCGTTGCCAAAGTTGTCACAAAATCGCTCGGTGTTCCCCTTGATGCGGAACGCGACATCGATCGCTGTCACCGTGTTGGGAAAGTAAACAATCTGCCATCTTCAGCAGGAGCATTCGAAACCGGAGTGGAATCCACCAAAGAAGCGAAGAAACAACGACCACGATCAATAATCGTGAAGTTGACAAGCTACGGGAAAAGGAAAGAAATTTTGGATAACAGGAAAAAACTAAAAAATACTGGAATATCGATTGTAGAAGACCTGACTTCAAGGAACCAGAAGTTGCTTGCAATGACCCGTGGTACCGAAGGGTTACTGGCTGCTTGGTCTTCAGATGGACGTATAATTGCCTTGGTTCTTGCTAGTGGAGGAAAAAGTAGCAAGAAACTTATCACTAGTGAAAATGACCTTCACCATATTGTAAATCGGTGAATATTATTGCCATGAACTTGCCTCTTGAAAACTATGTGATAACAATTTTGATGCCAATCCATCTACTCCTTATCTATGCTTTTCCATATTACAGTCAAACCTGTCTATAGCGGCCACCGAAGGGAAACAGAAAAAGTGGCCGCTATAGACAGGTGGCCGCTATAGACAGGTCGGCGGCCATTTTTATTTTTTTGCACATACACTGTTACACGCAACAAAGTTAGTGTACATGCATCCATATATATCACTTAGGAAAACAAGCTATAGATCAACAGATTTGACGTATAACATGTCATATGATATATAAATGCTAAAATAATATGCTTTGTTGTCAATAAATGAGAAAAACAATAGATATACGAGCAATCTGTGTAAAATGAATTTTCCCTCAAATTACCACGTACGTACCACCTGCGGTAGACTGCATGCTGCTCTTGATTTTTATAGTCTAAAAACGATGTCTAATCATGCTTTTGCTTCCTGTCAAAAAATTACAATAATAAGATCTTTTGAAATCTTTTGAATAAAATCGAGCAATCAATTTTCATTCAATAAATATTTGCCTTTTGAATGGTTTAAAAGAAGTTTTAACTGTTTTTGAGAACAGGCGATAGAAGGTGCTCGTTTGCATTTGTCGAGAGTGCGAACGTCGACAATGGCCTGGATCGCCGGTGGACAATCCGAGTCGAGCTTTCACGCCATTTTTCAGCAGGACAATCTCTCGTACATGAAAATCGTTATTATTGATCTTTAAAAAAAATAATACTTGGGTAATATTTTATTATTTTCACTTTCTAAAAGAAATCACTACTTTATTATTTTTTTCAAAAGTTTTAACGCTTTAAATTCTTTTTTTTATAAATCTTTTAAAAATAAAAAATTATATTGAAGTGTACGAGCCTGTGCTATTGCGCAATGGCGATCAATATCAATGCAATGCCATGCCGACCGCGATAGCTTAGGAGAACAATACAACTAAAGTGCAGGGGATTGCAGCTGGATGGTGCGAAGATTACGTAAACAAACAATACTAGTGCTTAATTCTTACTAAAAAGACTTTTAATCTCTAATTAGTCGGCAATGTGGTGAAACTATTAGATCTTCATGGCCATTGTAGAATCTATTCACGTTTGTGTGAGAGTGTGACTGAGCTAGGACTCGGTAAACACATCGTGCCTATGGCAAAAACTACTTTTTTGTGCATGAAGCTACGGGCTCGACTCGATATTAGTGGCCGCTATACGCGGTCAGATATTGTCCGAGGGATACATAATGGGTGGCCGCTGGCCGCGTTAGGCAGGTGACCGCTATATGCAGGGTCTACAACACAGTAATTTCCTGCGGGGGATTTTTTTGTGGCCGCTATAAGCAGGTGGCCGCTATAGACAGGTGGCCGCTAAGACAGGTTTGACTGTACCTGGTTTGCCATGTATATATATATGTAATTTTGTTTGATGACCCCAAACTTCGCCTGCCGATGCAGAAATATTTTGGCCAATCAAAACACTCATTACTTCTTCTCACCAAAAATCTATTTCAGGTTTATGAATTTTAGAAGACTTTTAGACCCATTGTTTGCCATTTCACTTCAAATCCGTACGAGCCTGCAATGAATATTCAAAGCCAACGTATCCCAGCAACAAGGGATTTTTCGCGCGCTTGAACTGTACTACTGCGAAATCGAAAGCGGCTAGCTACGGTATAGGCTATATAGCTATCGCGCGCGATACCTTTTTTTTATCTACAACTTCATTTAGATTCAGGCTACCCTACGGCCTAGGCCTAGCACGTCTAATTTCTCCTCTATTTCTTATCTTCTGTGCATTTATGTTTATTTTCCCCGGTTCTTTCCACTTTGTTGTGGAAGTTTTTGTGATTTATTTTATCCTGGTGGACGTGTAGTACGTGATTTTAATTGTTTTCGGTGAAAATCTGGTGAGTTTGTTCGACGTGAGTGAGTCTATCGCACTCGCGAGTGTTCGCGTGTGTTGATCTGAGTGAGTGGGCTGTGTAGCTGTACGTACATAACTATACACAGCGCTGTCGCGAAGTGACGGCATCTGGTCGGGCTAGGGAGTACAGTGCCTGTGGCTGACTGTAGGATTTAACTTTTTTCTTTGGGTTATAACGGTCCTGTCATTTGAGATTTGAGTTAGTTTATAACTCATTTATGTCTGTTTGAGTGGATTTCGTAGTTGTAAAATATATACAAAAACTGTATTTTTTTTTTAATTTGTGTGGATTTGCAAAATTTGGTGGCTGAGGTTCGCCGAATGTACGCCAGTATACACTTTGACTTTGTTGATGGGTGGTGACTGAGCTGAGTGAGTAAGCTCTGTGCCTCGCATGCATGTCATTTTGAAGTCGAGATCCAACTTATTTTGTCGTCATATTTATTTTATCCAAGCCCGATGAAACAAAAACAACAACCCCAATTGCAATGTAAAGATAGAACATGAATACATTTACTAACACTGAATACAAATTGCTAACATTTTTTTCCTCACCACGCCACGCTCTCTGACATGTCTAATCAATTACTTTTAGGGGAGGGATGTTTCAATAATAAAATATCTTTTTCAGAAGAATTTTTTCAAGGGTGGGGACACACAAAGCTATGACCTGGATATGGCAAAATTTATTGGGGGGGGGGGAAGATGTGCCCTTTGAATGGCTACTGCTTACAAAAATAATCGCAACAAAACAAAACCTATATTGGGTTTACTTTTTTTTATACACGACAGGGGAACCAACCAGTAAAAATATATCTATTTCTGCAGTTTCAAAAATAATAGCGCCGCTAAGGCGTGGGTCTGCCGCCTTTGACGGCCTTTCTAGTTGGAGTTATATACCGTCCACCCGGACAATCGATTGAAATTTTTCTAAACGAATTCTCTTTTATTCTGAATAGAGTAAATGCAATTTCTCATAACTGTTTTATCATGGGGGACTTTAATCTGGATTTAATGAAAATAGGATCTAACACACATGTAGATAATTTTTTTTATCTTTTGTACAGTTATTCATTCTATTCAATTATAGAATGTCCTACACGTATTACATCATCATCTGCATCACTTATCGATAATATTTTTACAAATTATGGAAACCATATGAGTTCTGGTATCTTAATAAGTGACATTAGTGATCACTTGCCAATATTTACTATTTTAACCTCCTCGTATATGCAAGATGATCATGATATACCAAATTTAATTAAGAAACATTATATAAATGAGTCGAACTTGCAATTGTTTTATTTAAAATTGTATGAATTGTCCTGGAATATATATGATTATGATGATGTTAACAAGACATATGGTAACTTTATGAGGATATTCATGAGATTATATGATGAATGTTTCCCGATAAAGTCTGTTTATAAAAAAAAGATGTAAAAGAAAACAATGGATTACTCGTGATTTACTTAAATTGTGTCATAAGAGGTCAAAGTTGTATAAGGATTACCTTAAAACCCCTTCGAATGTTCATGAAAAAAATATAAACACTTCCGTAATTATGTAACATCCAAATTACGTCAGGCAAAGAAAGAATTTTATTACAAAAAATTTAATGATGTCAAAAACAATTCTAAATGTACTTGGAATTTAATTAATATGTTGTTGAAAAAATGTAATAAGAAAAAAATGAATACTGATGCAATATGTATAGAAAATAATACTCTCACTAATGCTGTTGATATCACAAATTAATGCTTTTAACAACTTTTTTGTAAATATTGGTGAAAAGCTACTAGAACAGCAAGCAGGTGCATGCCATGATTCTTTTCATTTATATTTAACAAGTCCTAATAACCATTCAGCTTTTTTAAACCTATTACAGTTTCTGAAATATTAAATATAGTTAAAGATATGAAAAATGAAACTAGTGCTGGAATTGATTCAATTAATATCAAAGTAGTTAAACATGCCATTTGTTTAATCAGTGAGCCTTTATGTGTTGTATTTAATCAAAGTCTGTCTAGTGGAACAGTGCCAAATGATATGAAGGTTGCGCGAATAACTCGAATTCACAAGAAAGGAAAAATTGATGATGTAAACAATTATCGACCAGTTTCTGTTTTGAATATCTTCTCTAAAATCTTGGAACGATGCATTTACAAGCGATTACTAAATGTTGTTAATAAGCATGATATCTTATTCAAAAACCAGTTTGGGTTCAGAGAGGGGCACTCCACATCTACAGCAATCTTAGAATTAATACATAAAGTAAATCAAGCAATTGATAGAGGTGAATTTACCTTAGCAGTTTTTATTGATTTGTCTAAGGCTTTTGATGTAATTGATCATTCAATACTTTTAAGAAAATTAGATTATTATGGAATAACAGGATTACCACTCAAGTGGTTTTGTAGTTACCTTGAATGTAGAAAACAATTAACAGTAATAAACGGTATCAAATCTGAATATGAAACAGTTAGATGAGGAGTGCCCCAGGGATCTATTCTAGGTCCACTTCTTTTCCTTATTTATATAAATGATATAATATTTTGTACTCAATCCATTAACTTCATTTTGTTTGCAGATGATACTAGTATTTTTACATCAGGAAAAGATTTGAATTCATTATACCAATCGGTTAATGAACAATTAAATAATATAAGTCAGTGGATGCAAGCTAATAATTTAATTTTAAACACTGAAAAAACAAATTATATGATATTTGGTACTCGTCAGACCGGTAATATTGATTTGAAATTACAATATAGAAATAGAGAAATAATAAAGGTTCAACATACCAAATTTTTGGGCATTTATTTAGATGATAAACTGTCATGGAATTATCATATTAATGATTTATGTACTAAACTGGCAAAAAACATTGGCATACTTTATAAACTACAGTTTTTACCGCAGAAGGTATTGAAATTATTGTATTATTCCCTTGTATCATCACATTTAAATTACTGTAATATAATTTGGGGGTTGACCTCAAATTCTAACATTAATAGAATTCATAAGCTACAAAAACGTGTTATTCGAACAATATCCCATTCAAATTTTCTATGTCACAGTAATCCCCTGTTTAAACAGATGCGAATCTTGCCAATCCACGACATGATATCACAAAATATTGCTACATGTACTTTTATGATCACTGTGTATAACAATGTATCTCTACCAAAGCCATTTAAAGATTATTTCACTCAGAATTGTAAAATACATCATTATGATACAAGATCTGCTCAAAACTTTCACCTTCCTTTGCACCAAACTTGTACTACCAAAAACACTGTATTTTTTCACGGCCCACTTGTATGGAACGATCTACCTGAATCCATTAAAAAATGTAAATCATTACAACATTTCAAACGTTTATATAAGGGTCAATTAAATTCAAACAATATGAAATGCTAATATGTAAAAGGTATTAAAATTGTTTGCTTCTGATATCACATTTTCTCTCCTCCCCCTTTCTTTTTTCAATCCATCTGTCCTATCCGTAGTTTAAGATATTCGTTCTATGTTTCTTGTTCAAAATGTTTCAATTTCAATTACTATATGTATATTTTCAGGGAATCATCGTTGACAAGCCTACATGGCTTTTTATGAGTCCCTCACTTCTTATCTGCATGTTATGAAATATGTATTGTATAAATTTTGATGTTTTTTAAGGAAAAAGGAAAAAGGAAAAAGGAAAAAGGAAAAAGGAAAAAGGAAAAAGGAAAAAGGAAAAAGGAAAAAGGAAAAAGGAAAAAGGAAAAAGGAAAAAGGAAAAAGGAAAAAGGAAAAAGGAAAAAGGAAAAAGGAAAAAGGAAAAAGGAAAAAGGAAAAAGGAAAAAGGAAAAAGGAAAAAGGAAAAAGGAAAAAGGAAAAAGGAAAAAAAAAAGGAAAAAGGAAAAAGGAAAAAGGAAAAAGGAAAAAGGAAAAAGGAAAAAGGAAAAAAAAAAAGGAAAAAGGAAAAAGGAAAAGGAAAAGGAAAAGGAAAAGGAAAAGGAAAAGGAAAAGGAAAAGGAAATGAAATATTCAACTTTTTTAATTTTTGATATTTTGACCCAAAATGGCAATTATTTAACCCATAAATGAAATTACACATTTTCATGGTCAATTACATAATAAGTCATTTTCAGAGATTTCTTCTGTTATTATAAAAAAGTTAATCAAATCTGTTTAGGACTATGGGGAATTGTATGTCCATGTACAAACATTCCAAAATTATTAATATTCTGAAGATTTAAAGGATGTCAAAGGTCAAATGGATTTTTGTCCCATCTGTCACGTTTTCAAGGTACTTTTTGCATCATTGTTATAGAATAAAATTTTGTAGTCTTGCTCTTTGGTAGGGGGAAAATTGTATTTCTACTGCTTACTTGGTATACTTCATTATCAATCATAAAGTGATGTTCCGTCTGTCACGTTTTACATCTACAACAAACATATATATGGATGGGACTACATGAAAATTTTCTGATGAATAATATTAAGGATCCTTCATGATACTAAAATTGATCCTTTAACCCCTTTAGAACATGAGAATAAGGTATTTAATGCTGGAAATTTTGTCTTTAAAAACTGTATTTTGTGTACAATCTCAATGTGTCCCATCTGTCACGTTTTTAATGTCACGTCTGTCACGCTCACTGTTTTGGCATTTTCCCCAAAAAGCAAGATGAAATTTCAAATGTATACCAGCAGGTTTCAAAAAACGTACCAACAAGTAAACAACATGAATACACATATTTTGTTTCAAGATTTTCCAATGACTCCTCATTGGAAAATCTTGAAACAAAATATGTTTAGTCAAAAAGTGTGGAAGCAGAAATGGCTTGGTAAATTCATGTCCCGTGTGTCACGCTGAACTCGGAGCCATACCCACAATTTGTGGGCGGGGCTTGAAAAAATATTTTTTTCCCATTTTGTTGAGCAAACCCTATGCATTAGACCTCTCCATCAAAATAAGCATCACTTTTAAGTGAAATATAAAATATCATGAAAAAACATCAAAAAGTGAGGGTTGGATGTCCGGTCTGTCACGCTGGAATTAAAGATATTAGGACTTGACTTCTACTCAAACTCTGATGGGATTCAGTTCTTCCACAACATCATTTTGCAATCAAGAAATCTGTTGTTTAAAGATGCATAAGAGTGCTTCCAATACTATTCATATCATCTGCTCAAGTTCCCTCAAAAGCAAGTGTAATAACTAACTCCTCAGTTTGGTTAACAAATGCAATGTATTACTTTCCATTCAAAAGCTGCAAAACAACTTTCTCCGGGAGAGAAGAATTTCTCAAAACAACTTCTTCTCCCGATTTAAACTGAACGCTCTTCAGTCTCTAGCCAGTCACAGCAGTCTACTCTAGAGCATGATAGAGTCCCAGCAGCAGTGCTCCAAGTTTCAAGAATGCCATGGAGTGCTGGGTGAGCAAACTGCACATTGCTCATGGGGATTCCCTGAAGAGCATAGATCTCCAACCACAGAAACTTTTCTTAAAATTTCAGGGAGGACTTTACCTTTAAGCAGTAACCTACAATGTTTGATTTTGTCTGATTATAAAAATTTAAGCTTTTCCCTAGTTTAATATTAATTTATTTGATGGGGAAGCGAGGCTTGGTGACGTTAAATACCTTAATATCAAATGGAATTGAATATAGATTAAAGATTAAGGATGAGGATTGGTTGAGATGAGAGATTAAGGGTTGTCATTCTTAGAGTGCATAACATCTTCTCGCTGACATGTGTATACTTGACAGTATTATGTATGTATGTATAGTCCCAAAATATGATTGATAATATTAATATTACTATTAATCCATAAATTATGAAATATGAAATATGGATCAATATGAAATATGAAAATGTGAAATATGGATCAAGAAATATAAAAAAATGGATTAATATTAATATTAACATCATAAATCATATTTTGGGACTGTACAGACACTACTCTTGACATATAACCTTTTCAAACAGCTTCTGAATTTAATAACAATTAATAATAAAGGAGATGAGAATAATGCAGAGGAAGAGGGAGGGTGAGATGATAATGGGGAAGATATACAGGAGTAGTGAGAGAGGAGAGGAGAGAAAGAAAGAAAGAAAGAGGATCAGAGAGGAGATAAAAGGTTCAGATTAATTCATATTGATAGCAAAGAGAGAGGAATAAATCAAGGGAAGAGGGAGGGCGAGATTAAAATGGAGAGATAGAGAAAAGTGGGAGAGGAGAGAAACAAAGCAGATCAGAGAGAGCATGGACCTACTAGTAGGTCCATGGAGAGAGAGAGAGAGATTCAGATATTTGGCAAGATGTGAGTTAGAGAGATCAGAGGGAGACTGACAGATAGAGAGATAGAGAGGATTAGATAGTGATATAGTGTAGAGACCTAGACAGAGAGAGAGAGAGAGAGATGACAAGAGAGAGAAGGCAAGAGAGAGAAGGCAAGAGAGAGAGAGAGAGAGAGAAGGCAAGATAGAGAGAGAGAGAGATATTATTTATTTGTGTAAATTCACAGGGTGTGATCACAGAAAAAAAGGGCAGCAATCTATCTTGGTTTAATAACTTATATTATATACCTTACTTTAAGAATCTTTCCTAATCCTGTCATCTTATTGGTTGAAAATGAGGTTGTGTTTTTAACCATGCCTGCAAAAATGAACTATGCCCACGGGCATAGTTAAATTTTGCTGCGATCTCCATTCTTTGGTTTACGTGTCAAAAATTACTTTGTGCGAGCGCGGATACCATATCACAGTGCGATTTGGTTGCTAGATTTATTTTACTTGCGACCAAGACCGGCGTATGATGATGATTTTTAAATGTGAGGACCCCATGATAGCGAAGTCGCTCATTTGACTCCTACCTGGCTTTGTTCGTTATATAAAAGATATATTGACTGCTTCAATATTCCAGGCACAGTTGTTTCTATAGGCTCTTGGGACCTTACATCCTGCTAATGACCCCTCCGCCAGCCGAGCCTCAGGGTCACAGCAGGATGTAAGGTCCCCTTGAGCCTATATAAACAACTATGCCTCTCATAGCAGTCAATATATCTATAAGACATGCCACAATCCAGGCGACAAATAGTCAACCTGTTTGAACTGCTTTTAATAGTTTTTATTTGGGGAAAAAAGTAAGAGAAACTATTATCCATGATCCCCTTCGTACTTTCATTCAAAGTGATCTTATTAGAATGATGATGTAGATTTTATGAAGGTTTGGAGGGATAGCAATCAATGAAATTAGTCAGTGAATATATTATTTTTATTTTCCTGGCAGAGTAAGAATTTAGGACAGATTAGCAAGCCATCAAAATTCAAGCCTCAGGGTCATAGCAGGATGTAAGGTCCCCTTGAGCCTATATAATGCCTCTCATAGCAGTCAATATATCTATACTGAACTACAAAAGAAACGTCACACTTTTCAAATTGATATCTTTTACACATGATATTGGAATTTGATACGTAAAATCACATTTTATGCTTTTTTAACATCACAGAAATGGCATTGACCATCCATAACACATCATCATAACAAAATGTTATTAATTTCTGTGTAGGATTAAAACTCATATCCTTTCCGTGAACATGGTAGTGCACTCGAGTGCAGCTTTTTGAAAAGCATGATGCACATGCACATCCTCTATCCAGTGGGTTTAAAAGGGACCCAAAACCTTCATCCTGTCATTCGTTTCCTGAGCGCTGTCACCATGCCACGTCTGACTCGAAACCAGAAGGAACAAGCCATCGGACGTCTTCATGCTGGCCAACGTCCGGACAGTAGAGAGACTGCGGGAGCGATACAATGCAACCAACAGCACCAACGATCGTCAGCGCAGTGGTCGTCCCAGGGTGACAACAGCACGTCAAGATCGCCATCTTCACCGGGACCACTTGCAGGATCGCTTCCGCAGAGCAACAGAATCGGCTCTACAGACTATTGGCACACACAACAGACCAATTTCTGCAGCAACTGTTCGTCGTCGGCTGAGAAGATTCAACTTGTCTTGTCGGCGTCCTCCTCGGGGCCCTATATCCTCACCGTTCGACATCGTCGGGAACGTCTCCTGTGGGCCCAACAACGTCAGAACTGGTGCTATCAACGACGAGAGTCGCTATTGCACATCTGTACTTGTTAATCAAAACAAAGCAAAACATTTTCTCAGTTTTCACTCTTGAATAAAGAATATGTGTCATTGTAAATAAAACAGTTTCAAACACATACATATGCGATGTTTTTTTTGTAGTTCAGTATATAATAAGACATGCTACAATCCAGGCGACAAATAGTCAACCTGTTTGAACTGACATAAAAGAATGAAAAAGCTCTCAAATTATTTTTCACCTCTGCCAGAACTCAACCTTGTCTTTAAAGGGAAACGCCACCGGCAGGCCGTGGAGAATGTCAGAATTGCATAAGCCCCATTCACTTGTACACGTCCGTCAGACTACAGTAATTACATTTCGGACTGCACGAAGCAACCGAATCTTGCACGAGAGCTCAAGCTCATGTTGAGCGTGCATGTTGTGCGGCAACCAGTCTGTCTGAAATTTGGCCCCGCGGGGCAACGGCATGATCAGGTAACGATCACGATGCCCTCTCGCGGCATAAAAATCTATGGTTGAGTATCCCTTTAAAACCTTTTCAGGACTTAACCTACTCAAGAAAGAATACCCCCCCCCCCTCTCTCTCTCTCTCTCTCTGTTTCTTTACTTACATACTTGCTTTACAACCCAACAGTTTTTCAGGACTATACATAATGAACTGTAAATTAACTTACATGTACATGTACCAATGTAGCATTCTTCTCATACACCAGTTTACACATATTTCCCAGCACTTAACCTACTCAAGAAAGAATACCATGCACATCCCCCTCCCCTCTCTCCCTCTCTAAATACTTATCTATTTCTTTTATTAAACCCAACAGTCATTCTCAGGACTACAACATGGTGATCTGTAAACCTACCACTGTAGCACTCTTCTTGTATACTGGTTTACGATTCCTTTCCAGGACTTAACCTATTCAAGAAATTTTGCCCTCTCCGAAAGTGCGGAAACGCCGGGAAGTGTTTAGGAATGATAAAGACAGTGAACAGAATCTTTCAAGATTATGCGGATAGGTTGCTGAATGAACGCGGATCTACTTATTTTGCATTCTGTGCCCTATTCTTCATATTGAATAGATAATAAACTGACGTACGCTGAGTTATTGTTTTAGTACCTTATTTTATATGTTGCCTAGCAAAACGACATCGCAATTTGAGATCGGGATATCCTTTATTTTCTTTAAAATTTAACTAGTTGCGTTCGTTTGAAGTCTTAACATTTTGCTTGGAGTTTGGTTTACTTGAAATTCTCTAGATTATGAGGAATCATGAATAAAATATAACACTTCTAAAATAGTGAAATGTGCGCCAAGTTTGACAAAAATAATTGTCAGTGGTTTCTTTTTGTCTAGGATGAACACCAGTTAAAATTTAAGTTTATCCGAATCAGCAAGATTATTGTAAATACGTCTTTTTTTTTTAAGTGAATTTACTAAATCATGATATATTTTTAAGTGCGTGGTGATATATTACAGTGAGGTATTTACTTTTTAAAGGAACAAACATGTACAAGAAAGAAAATACAAGAATGAATGTTTTAATGCTGTCATAAAATATTGAAGAACGTAAACTTTGATCACCACAGTGCTTCATGTTTAATCGTTACGATCGTCGTACATTTTTTTCTGTTATACAGGGGGCATATCTCACTCAAGCCCATTACTAAATTTTATTTGGGTGGTGTCCTGACTGTCCTTCATATGTCATAACGCACAGGGTTCGTTACTCCTACGGTTCGTAATTCCGAAAATTCAATAGACTACATAAATTTTCGGAATTACTAACCCTATTTTTTTGTAAAGACTTTATGCCTTTCTTTTTTTGTTGAAATATGCCGTAGTCATGGTAGTATTAGGGCGTCGCCTTCGGGCAAGGGGGCTGCTACTGCCATTCACTGCAGTACTGGACTTCTTACAGGAAGCAACGAGGGCTCTGATAATCAATATTTGAATATACGAAACCCAGTTTTTTTCAGGCGGGTGGCCAGGGAGGGGCGGTGGGGGCGGCCTCCGCCATTCTAAAATGTTAATTTAAACTTCTCATTAACCCTTGGGTGAATTTAACAAAGGCAGGAATCATCACAAAGTGTTCAAAGATAATTTAAACCTCTGATTAAATTTCTATATAGGAAATTTGTAAAATCAGCACTGATTTTCTTATTTACTATATAAATCTATATACCTACCTATTATGCCTGTAGTCTTGACTACGGGACCCCTTCGAGAATTATCACACATGTGTCACAATATTGTGCGCACCCCCCGTAATCCTATTGTCCCCTTTGCCACTCACGCGCGTCAATACGCTACGGCCATCTTCCTCTTTTGCGAGCAACCCCAAGAAGAAACATGTTGCTTGCAAGGAGCGGGGAAGGAGGGAGGGTCATAGGTAGGTATATAGATTTATATAGTAAATAAGAAAATCAGTGCTGATTTTACAAATTTACTGCAATAAATCATATATACCTACCTATTATGCCAGACCAGCGCCAACTCAAAGACCGGGAGGCATGTTTCGAGCAAAGGAAATAGGATTACACCAAAGACTACAAAGAAGACACAGCGGCCTTCAAGGTGGCTGACGCAAACAAAGCTTCACCTGCGGGAATATCCCTATAAAGGTAGCAAGAAATGAAGGAATTGGGCGAACGCCAATAAGCAGCCTTCAAAATATCAACAAGCGCCACACCTTGAAACAGAGCCCAAGAAGTGCTGACACTACGAGTATCATGAGCACGAGGCTTACTGTCGGATAAAAGAGCCTCTGTGCCAGCGGCCCTAATAGCTTCAACGATCCATCTAGAAATGGAATCAAGAGAGGCAGGAGAAAAAGGCTCTCTAGTGATCAGGAACAACTGATCATCCTTACGATAAGACTTAGTCTTATCAATATACCATTTGAGAGCCCTAACAGGACACCAAACTTTGTCCTCACGCACCGAAGAAAGGTCAGAAAGCGGACAAAGAAAAATCTCAACAGGACCGGAGGTAGCTGTCTGATTCTTGGCAACGAAAGAAGCCCTAGGAATCAATCTAACACCTTTTCTCTCCCAGCGAACATGACCAGGAGTAAGACAGAGAGCATGAAGAGTACTGCGCCTCTGCCCAGAGGCAATAGCTACCAAAAAGAGCGTCTTAACCGTAAGATGATGAAGCGAAGCTTCACCTAACGGTTCAAAAGGAGGTTTCGCCAAGGCCTCCAGGACCTTAGGCAGACTCCAAGACGGCACTAACTTAGAAAACGAAGGTCGTTTCAGAAAGAACGAACGAATCAAACCGCTTAGTAGCGGGGAATTGGAAATCCCCGAACCATCCGAAAAACCCGAATGAATGGCCCCGATCGCCGAACGGTAGCCTCGGATAGTAGAAATAGATCTCCCTTTGTCAAATAACGAGATTAAGAAATCCGCAATGGAACCAATAGGAGCCTTAGAAGGGGTTTGATTTCTCTCTTTGCACCAAAGGAAAAAGACCGAGAGACGGGAATTGTAAATTTCCCTAGTAGAAACCCTACGACTGGACATTAAAAAGTCCGCGGCTCTATCAGAGAGACCCGACTGTCTTGCAGATTCCCTGACAGGGGCCAAGCAGTCAAATGAAGAGACTCCGGATTGTGGTGAAGAATCCCCGATAGGGGCTGTAACACCAGATCCGCTCTTAACGGGAGAACTAACGGTTGAGCCCTTAGAAGGCTCATAAGCTCCGGAAACCAATTCCTCCTGGGCCAAAAGGGAGCTATTACAAGCACCCTCGCCCGATCTTCCCTGATTTTCCGCAAGACATGCGGAATCAGTTGGAAGGGAGGAAAGGCGAATCCCTGAAGGTTCTCCCAGCTGAGGGAGAAAGCATCGAGAGCCCATGCTCCCTGATCGCGAACACGGGAGCAATACTTCGGCAGCTGGTGATTTAGCACCGACGCAAATAGATCCACTTCCAGTGGACCTAGGCAACTGCGAATGCGGCAAAATACCTCCGGATGGAGCATCCATTCCGATGGAAGATACCTGCCCCGGGACAGAAAATCCGCAATGAGGTTTTCCCGACCGGGGATGAAAGAGGCCACGGGTGTGATTGCCATGCGACGACACCACCTCCACAGCTGAGCTGCTAGGGCATTCAGGGCAACCGAACGAGTGCCTCCCCGCCGATTGATATATGCCGCCACGGTAACATTGTCCGTGAGAATCAGAACCGAACGACTGAGAAGTCGACTTCTGAAATGGAGCAAGGTCAACAGAACTGCCATAAACTCCAGGACATTGATATGAGGAAGAGTCCCAAGATGAGACCAATCCCCCGCAACCGTGCTGCCGTTGCAGTGTCCTCCCCACCCCAACCGAGAGGCGTCCGTCGAAACCGATATCGACGGAAGAGGGACAGAGAAGGACCTGCCTCGCGCGAGAAACACCTCGCTCGTCCAACAAGCGAGAAGAGACTTGATCTTTACTGGTACTGGAATCCAGACCAAAAGAGTCTTTTCCCGGCTTGAAGAACCTGAGGAGATGTCTCTGAAAGGGTCTCATGAGGAGCCGGCAGTCCTCTAAAACATCGACTAGACTGGCTAGATAACCTAGAAACTGAAGCCACTGTCTGGCCGAGACTCTTCTGGCCAGCAAGAGCTTGCGAGCCGCAGAGACAATGGTGAGAATCCTGTCTCGACTGGGCCGAGCTAACTGATTCCTTATGTCTAACACCGCCCCCAGAAAAACTGGGCTGCGAGTGGGGACTAACTCTGACTTTTCCCAATTTATTAGGAAACCTAAGTCTTGAGTAAGAGTGACGAGCAAACGAGTCTCGTCCAACAAACGATCGCGCGACTCCGCAAGGAGAAGCCAATCGTCCAGGTAACAAAACAACCGCAGGCCGCGACGCCTCAGAAAGGCCGCTAGCACCGCTACAACTTGAGTAAAAACCCGAGGGGCCGGGCGCAGCCCGAAGGGAAGAGCCCGAAAACGGTAAGTCTCCGAGAGGAAGGAGAACCCCAGAAGATCGCGAGATGCGCGATGAATGGGAATGTGAAAGTACGCGTCCTTGAGATCTATCGAGACCGCGTAGTCTTCCCTTTTGATCAACGGAAGAATGGAGGCAAGAGTCTCCATCCGAAAATGAACCGGAGGAATAAATTTGTTTATCCTCTTTAGGTTCAGTATCAAACGAAGTTTTCCCGAGCGCTTGGGAATAACAAATATTGGAGAAAGGGAAAGAGACGGCCTGTCTCTTACCCTTTCTATAGCCCTCTTTTCCAAAAGAGACTCGATCTCCTTCGAAGCATGAGACCGAGACAGGGCAGACATGGGAGGTGACCGAATTCTTATAGCCCCTCCGGGGAGCGAGGCGCAAAGATCTATGAAGAATCCGTCTCGCACGACGGAGAGAACAAACACATCCCCGGAGATGGCCTCCCAAGCGGGGAGAAACGCATGAAGTCGGCCACCTACCACATTCGGTCGAACAAGCGCTCGGGGAAAAACGTCAAAATCCAGGCTTGGCCTTCTGCGAAGCCATCGCCTTACCACGAGAACCTCTCGAAAAGCCCCTGCCACGACTCCCTCTCCCACGAGACGGAGCTGGCTGAGGCTCAGGAGGCGGGACCCTAGACACGCGACAGTGCGTTGACCCGAAACAGGACCAGCAGGTCTACGCCGAACAGGGGCCCGCGTTGGCTTAGAGCTAGTGTGAAACTGCTTAGTCATATCCGAGATCTGCTTTCGCGCATCGATCTCTCTTTGAAACACCGTAGCCAACTTACCACCAAAAAGCGAAGGACCCCGAGACGGAACATCTCGGAGAAGTTGAGCAATGCCCGACTCTCTAACACCCAGTGCTGAGAGAGCCGAGGTCCTGCGACGGAACGTAGCCGAAGCAGCTGCTGTGGAAAGCTGCGACCACTGCAGACAAAAAAGAGTATGCAGCAAGTCGTCAATAATCAGCTTGTCACCATCGGTAACATTCAACTCCTCCGCCCTGGACCTAAGGTCGGAGAGAAGCCCTTGAAAAGCCGCCAAACGCATCCCTGACCTAATGTGGTTTTCAATATTAGACCAAATCTTATCCTCCGCCCTGAACGCAGCGGAGGTAAGCGGATTAGTCGCCCGCAAGCGACGACCAACCTCTAAAATCTCAGGAGAAAGAATCTTAGCCTTGAAAAAGCTGTCTTGGTCCTGAGAACAAAAGGCAAAGGCCTTACCCCTGACCGCATTAGATCGCTTAACCAACACCGCGGCCTCAATGCGGTCATACTCCAGCTTGAAAACCTCCTCAAGAGCAATACCCTCAGAGGAGACCTGCTGCTTGAAATTCCAACGCGAAGTCGAACCCTGCGCGCGGGTTGACTGAACTTCAGGGAGATATTTGGACAACAAAGCAATCGCTTCCACTCCATAGAGATTGAGCGATTGAGACTCCGCCTGCCCAAGCGATTCGGGAACCGAAGCTTGAGAGGACGCATCCAAATCTGGTTCCACCCGAGTGGAATGAGACAAAGGAACGCTAACAAAGGCCTCCGCAGGCGGGTCCCCGCATGGTTCACCAACAGTCTCCTCGCCCGGCGGAGCCCCAAGGGCCGCGGGAATAGGAGGCACATGCGAATCAGTCTCAGACAAAGAGGAATCAATCACAAAAGGCTGATCAGACTCAAAGCGAGATCCCTGAATAGGGACAGAAGTCAGGGTTGAAGAAGCCGGTACAAAGGACCAACCCTGATTCTGAGCAAAAGCCCGCATCATACTGAACATGTCAGCTTGAGAGGAGCTAGCCGGGTCAGCCAGGCCAGACGGGCAAGAGGCCGGCAAAGCCTTGCCGCTTTTCGCCTTCTTCTTGGCCTTTTTCTTGGCTGGCTCGACAATAGTCGTAGCCGAAACCCTTTTCTTAGAACGCTTAATCGGATTCGTTCGGATCCCCGAAGCCTCTTCGGAAACACGAACCGATTCCTCCGCGGAGGGACGTTCACTTCCCATAAAGGGATTGGAGCGCTCATGGCGTAAGCCTAGAGAATCGCCCAAATCACCCATATTGGCTAGGCAAGAAGATGCCGTAGCCATGGGTTGGGAGCTAAAAGCTCCCAGTGCGTGGGCAGACCGAGATGACTCGGTATGTGCCCGATGACTACTAAAGGCATGTGAACCCACTATTGGACCGCTCGAAAGCAGCAATAGGGGAGCACTAGTAGTCACGCACTCAGGTGAAAACACCTGTTGCTCCGAAGAGCGTCCATAATTGTTAGCTCGAGCATTCCCATCAGCTGGCAACTGAGACAGCCCAGAAAGTACTCGTTCCCCCATATGGCGTTTGCCGGGGGCTAGGGTTTGAGAACCCAGACCAACATGGACTAAGCCCGTGGGTTGCCCTGCAGTAGTGGGGCGCGTCTCCCCTAACGGATCAGAGCGAGTGAACGCTACCGTACGGGAAACAACAGCCGCCCCCTCTGGTCTCAGCGACCGGGGGATTGGATTCGAGATATCCAAACCACTAGAATCTGACGCCACCCACCCCGAAACCACAGGCTTCGGAGTTGACAATCCCGATTCAGTTAACGCCACCCGTCCCGAAGCCGCAAGCTCCGAAACTGGCAAACTCTGCAAGGGAACACCACTAGGCAACTTACCTTTAGCCCTCCTCCCTCCCCCGCGTACCGCTGTACTCGGGGGAGTTCTGGAAGGCCGAGTCGTCTTGCTAGACAACTCTTCGGAAGAAGCAGGTCTCCTTGACCCAGCTGCTTCTTCTTCCGAATTCATACCACTGCAATAAAACAGACAATAAAGTATACTTTTCAAATTAAGAAATACTTCAACTGAATGCAGCAAATAAAACTAAAGTTTATTTGGGAGATACGCACTAAAGAAATTTTCACAGCCTAAAAACCGTAAGAACAAACACCGAACCCGAAGGCTCGGTGACAAACGGAAACACCCGCAAACACGGAAATATCTACGTGGGGCTGACCGTGAAAGAGAAAAATAAATGCCAAGAAAGGGAATCAAAAAATCCCTTGCAATCGGCAAGAGTGACTAATAAAACACAAAGTACTATAATCTAAACGAATATAGGTACCTAAAAGTGCTTTAACTATGTGAAAAAGCGCACCAAAAAGATACTATACGACCTGATTTCAGGAGCGCTGTGACTATACGTCCTAACTCGTCGGGGGCGAGCAAGAAAGAGGAAGATGGCCGTAGCGTATTGACGCGCGTGAGTGGCAAAGGGGACAATAGGATTACGGGGGGTGCGCACAATATTGTGACACATGTGTGATAATTCTCGAAGGGGTCCCGTAGTCAAGACTACAGGCATAATAGGTAGGTATATATGATTTATTGCAGTAAATTTAATAATAGGTTGCGCGCAGATCTATGAGGGAGTATACGCGCTATATCCTGTCGCCAAAAGAAAAGGGGACCCACAAAGAAAATGTGTAAGTTTTCATCATTTATATGCATCCTCTGTAATTTTGCTAATCAACTGATCATGTATTTGCCATTGTATGATCTATTTCATGATCTATATCATGATCCATTTCATATTGAAGTAAGATATTATGATTTCTGGTTCAGTAATTAATTCAGAATGAAATTTACCTTCAAGACTTATTAGTATGCATGGTGCTTAAAAATAAAATAATCTGATTTCTGGTACATTAATTTCATTTGATTTTGTAGCTCTTGAGCAAGATTTTCAATCGGCGTGCAGGAAGATGATTTTAGTTACATAAAACTTATTCTAAAAACATTGATTTTGTGAAAAACAATTATCGAAAAGGGCTAGAGCATGTAATTTCATGAAGAAATATCATTTAAAAATATTAGTGACTTTCTTTCTGGGGGTAGTTGCCGGGGGGGGGGGTAATTTTACAGGGGGTAATTGTCCTTTGGGGTAGTTTTCTGGGGGTTAATTTTCCGGGGGTAATTGTCCTTGGGGGTAGTTTTCCGGGCGGTAATTTTCCGGGGGGTAATTGTCCTCGGGGGGTGATTGTCCGTGGGGGGGGGGTATTTTCCGGGGGGGTAATTTTACAGGGGGTAATTGTCCTTGGGGGTAGTTTTCCGGGGGGGGGGGGGGGGTGATGCCCAGGGGGTAATTGTCCTAGAACCCAATTGCCCTTTGACCGTCCTCAATTTTTGTTTGTTGTTGAATATTTTGTTCTGAAATGGATTAAATAAGAATCTGAGGACATCTAGACAATGAGGAAACCAAAATCATTAATACAATTCCACCTTGTAAGTTGTTTGAAACCTCTGCAGTGCAGGCGCCGCGGAACGTCATGGAAAGTGGAGGGGCTTAGTGGGGGGCTGCGTGTATACCACATTTTTGCACTGCCATACGTTTGCACGAGTTTGCTGAAAAAAGTGGAGGGGCTGCAGCCCCCAGCCCCCCCCCCCCCCCCCGGTTCCGCGGTCCCTGCAGTGCATGTACTAATGAAACTGAATGGAGAAAATTTGTGTGGAATTTGACGCTATAGCTATTCATGTATCAAAATATCAAATATATTTATTAAATAACACGCAACCCCCTCCTAATTTTGAACAAATCCGGATGAGGAATCGGTGGTACTTGGCCAAACGGCGGCTCAAAGGTTGATATTATTTAAAAGATAATATAATTGTAAAAAAAAAGTTAACTTCGGCAAAGCAGATTTGACGGCCAGAAAAAAATGAAAACAAGCGAAAGAAGGAAACCAAAGAAAAAAGAAGAAGGTTGTAGTGAAATGAATTGCCATATATATGGGGCTATGAGTAGCGGTGTATAATATCAATTGCCCTTTAGTTTCCGTATAGAACACGTGAAAATTAATTCTTGCCTATAACAGTGAACAAAAATGCGACATCTTTCAGGTATATTGTCTGATAATTCTGTGATAAAAGTGTTATTGTCGACCAAAACACCGAATATTAACTGCACCTCCATGCACTTGTGAATTCATAACTCGTACGGAAATGAAGTTTCCTCTTCTAAATTTTAACCTTTTAGGTTGATATCTTCAAATAACCAATAATTTATGATACTGTAGGTAGGGTTAGTTCTTGATAACCACCGCCCTACTGCACACTCCTGTAAATTCATAACTTGTCCGGAAATTAAGTTTCTTCCTCTAAAATTGGTAAGCGTTTGTATATTATATATAGTGGACGTGAAGCAAACATGAAGAATGCTAGTATTATGTTAATCATCTCTAGATTGGATCATCACGCATATTATATGATTTGTTACAATAATCGTACGATTTAAGACGACATCTTCATTATCACAAGTATTATCACATGTAGTTTAAGATATGTCATTGCAGGATCGGTCATTGAAGTGTAATCCTTTCTCCTTTTGGATGGCATGATTATAAATATCCTAAATACCGTCAAAGTTGTAAATACCAATTTAAAATCAATTTCATGGGCCTATCATTTTTTATAATATTTGTATGCAACCCGGGGAGGGGATATCTTTGTTTGACGTTTTAGGCCCGATATTGTTGAACCGGTGTATTAAAGTTTAGAATTCCGCATAGTGCACTGATACACTGCTGAAAATAAGAGTTAGCGGGCCCTGAACCTTTCTCATAACATTTTTTTTTTAGGGGGGCAGAGGTTGATATTTCCATGCAGCAAGGGTCGTTTTTTCTGCTGTTTTCTACACCACAGACGATTGGTAACATGTAGAAGAGATGAAAATCGTTTGAAGTGAAATTCAATGTTTATTGAATCGCAGATGCGAGGACTAGCTATGTTTTACACTAGTATACTGTTGTGTATTATGGGATTGGTTATTAACATGATTAAAGTGACAATCACTTTGTTATAAATCACACCAGACTCGAGTTTATTGAAGTTCAAATAAGATTTTATTCGCTGTGCTTCATCAATATCTCGGGTTCCAGATCCGAGTATTCCAAGCAATCAGCCAAGAAGCTCTTTTCCCTTTGATCTTCAGAACTCTTCCCCCCTTTCGATGCCCGCTCATATATAAGAATCTCTTTTAGCATTTACTTTATTCATGTAAGGGTCTTTGTAATGGGTTTTATTACTTTGTTTAGAGATGGACAAAAGGGGGTTTGATGATTGGGAAAACAATGGCCAGATGGCAGTCAGTCTTTGTTCTGGGATTTGGGGTTCTCTTAAAGGCGGTCAGTCGTCGGTGCCCGTGTATTTCTATGCTGTCCCACCTAAGGCAAGTTCGGAGATTTCCGAAATCGCTCGGACAATTTGTAAATAGCCTGCCAGCGCAGGGGCGAGAGCTAAGCTTGCCAGCAATACGCTATGTTTCAGTTTCGGGGATACTCCATGCTATGGTCTATGCCTAGGCTAGAGGCACGAAAATAAAAGCGGTTTTCAAACGAAATGGAGGTCGAGAGGAGAGACAGTCAGACGAGATTACGTATCCACAGCGCGTACAATTTGTGGATTGAACACAAAGAAATAAATTTGGACGTGGGCTGCTTGTTTCCTCCAGGGAAAGTTTGAATAAAAAGTTTGTGTTGTATCTGCTTGAGCTGCACACCATTTGCAAATCGTACAGTGTACCTCCACGGGCTACGGTCGCCAGCGCCGGGTGCGCCCCGGTGGTGAACCCTGGCGATGGCCTTACACCCAATAATATTCCCCTCCGCTCTCTTTTATTCTCACTTATATGTTCCGTTTCTCTATCTTATCTTTCACTCTCTCTCTCTCTCTCATGACCTTGATAATTTATCTCCCTTGTTCTCTCTCTCTCTCTCTCTCTCTCTCCCTCCTCTTTCTCTTCTCTGGCTGATTTCGAAAGAGGGGAATCGATCTTTAAAAACTGGACACTAACTTCGTGAATGGCCATCGTGCAAAGAGTTGACAGAAATTATTTTTGAAATAAGAAATAAAAAGGGGGCCTGATAGTGATAATAGAATTATAGATTAATCTTAATTTTGTATTGATAAACTTGAGGAAAACTTTACTTGACAGCCCTGATTCTAGCTCGTTCCGTTTCTCTATCTTATCTTTCACTCTCTCTTTCTCTCATGACCTTGATAATTTTTCTCCCTTGTTCTCTCCCTTGTTCTCTCTCTCTATCTATTTCCCTCCTGTTTCTCTTCTCTCCTATCTCACTCCATATGCCTTCCTCCACGTATATACATTGTACAGTGGAACCTCCTTATAAAGAGCAATGGTATAACAAACTCATTATAAGACAGTATATTTGCCAGTCCCACTATTTTGTATTCTATTGTTTTTTAGCCCTGGTATAACAAGGTTTTGATATAAAGAGGGAATTTCCTTGGTTCCAAGAAGTTCATTAATGATGCTCCACTGTACAAAAATAAAATGAAACTAGAAATTGAATTCGTCACGAGGACGAATTAGGTGGTCTGTCCTTAAATTGGCACCATCATGATTGTAATCAGGATGATCATATTAATGGGGAAATACTAAACAGAAGATAGGATGTCAAGAATGCCATGAATGGAGATGCTTCCTGAGAACAGGAATGTAGCAAAATGTGTAACGGTCATTGTAAAATGATTATGGTGATGATAACGGTGATTATGATGATAGTAATGACATAATGATGATGGCGATGATATAATAGTAGCGATGATGATCATGACGGTGATGATAATAATGATGATGATACAGGATACTTGGGAGATTAACACCATAGCTCTAATACAGGAAATCACAATTTCCATAGGGTTGTACATAAACTACTGCACACTGCTTTCTAATAGACATAATACGGAAAATAAGGCAGTTTATTACATGATTTGTGATTTTTTATGTTACAATAGTCGAAGAGGATGGTAAAATGACAGGCAAAAAGAAGCAAAAAGAAAAAAAAAAAAAATCGGCCACGGGGATCGAACCAGGAACCATGGTACCTTGACCATTTCCCATAGAGATAACACGTAAACGAAAAACGGGATTCTCAAATCCCATTTGGTAGTTCAAAATTGGGCATGATCCCGACATCTGATCAAAATTTGGAGACCACCTTAATAAAAGCTTATAGTCTCAGCTACAACATATTAAAATCTGGAAGGAAAACGACCAGAAATAACTGAGATACTGCTCAGCGAACGATGTCATGTAGATTCATGATTCGAAAAAAAATCATCTTCCATAGACATAACACGCAAATAGGGAAAATTCTGACATGTCGTCTTTAATTGAAAATTTCAGTGTGATGACGTCATCCAAATGAATAATAATGAGCGCTCCTGTTGTAGAGAATTGTCTCAGCTATAACATATCAAAATTTGGAAGAAAATCGGCCACCTATTACTGAAATATTATCAAAAGAATACAAAAATGATGACATCATTTTTTTCAAAATCATTTTTTTGAGTTCATATGCAAATATGATGACGTCAGAACATGCGATCGGCAAAAAATCTACATGAATTCAATTCTACATCTCACAGGCTTTCAGAATATGTAAAAAATTTGGCGGGTTTCCGCCCATTCTGACGAGCTATGGCGAATTCTAAATGGGCATGTTTTTACCACTTTTTACATTAGAATGCCCATTGACGCGCACACGAATTTGAAAGTTTGACGCGCGCGTACGACATTATGGAAGGTCGAGAATAACTGTAAATAGTTGGAAATTGTCAAGAATAGTATTAGGAAGACGATACATGCGGAAAAACAGCGTTTTTACGTTCTCTATGCGCTCTGCGCGCGCATAACGCGCGCGCGGACGCGCACGGATGGAAAATTTTTAAATGCTTAAAATGTCCTGAACAATACTCTAATTTGATTAAAAAGTGATTTTGAGCATTTTAAAATTTTGACGCGCGCGTACGTGCGCGTCATGATGTGCGCGCGGATTTTGATGACATTTTATGTCGACCCTTGACCTGAATTTAATGTATGTCAAATATGGTTCATTTTTGATGACTCGTTATGAAGATATGATTGATAATGTGATTTCACAAAATGGCGCCTGGATGACGTCACGATGACCTGATGACCTTGAAATAGATACCCGACCTTGATCTGATATGTCCTCATGACTGTAGAGATTTTGATAAAAATTGACTCAGCCGATATTGAGGAATCATGGTAACAAGAAAGTGGTGGAAAAATAAAAATAAATAATAAATAATAAATAATAATAAAGAAAATTCTGACGAAATTAAGAGGTGGTCTGTCGACTACGACAGACCACCTAATAAAAGGAATGTAGATTACAATACTTCAAAACTTGTGACACGTACACACAATGAAGAGTACTTTTTCATGCTGTCTTCATTTACTTCCTTACATGTTACATGCAGTGCCATTGCAAATGGCAAATCACAAGGAAAAAGAAAAGGTGTTCCTGTATGTAATACTTTTAAGTTTCTTTAAAATAATACACGTATAACTTGTAATAAAACTACCCAAGTGAGAGTAAAAATCAACTGAACATTGAAACTATATTGTGAACACTAAAATATATACAAAAATCAGCTCAGTAGTATAAAACTATACTTTCAACAGTATATAGGCATACCATATGGAATAGCAAATGGCATATAAAAAAATTAACAGAAATGTCCCTGTATGCATAATACATACGTTTCTTAAAAATTATATAACTTCTGATAAATCTATACAACTAGTATGAGAAGAAATCAACTTCATATTGCAAAATTATTATTGCAACACTAAATGTGCATGTTTCAAGGCAAGTTTGTGGATCTAGAATACATGTATATCAAACTGTAATAAATATAATACAAAAATCAGCTGAGAAGTGTAAAACTATACTTTCAACAGTATATATGTAGGCATACTTTAGGCATACTTCAGGAAAGGTTTGTGGATCTATGCATAAGCAAATTCTAAAACAAACAGTGTAAACAGATCACAATAAAAGTAAATCTTGGAAGGAAAACAACTTCACTATTTAGTGTGATCACATTATCAAAGGCTACCCAACATTCAACTGAAAATGGCAACGTTCACTGGCAGATTTATTTTGGACATACACAACTGTATGTATAGTTTTCATATTGCATTATATTATGGACATTCACACAGGAATATGCTGGCAAGGGTATTTTCA
This sequence comes from Heliocidaris erythrogramma, assembly GCA_025617745.1. Taxonomy (NCBI): domain Eukaryota; kingdom Metazoa; phylum Echinodermata; class Echinoidea; order Camarodonta; family Echinometridae; genus Heliocidaris; species Heliocidaris erythrogramma. The sequence continues at coordinate 17,377,083 of CM046868.1, read as the reverse complement.
TTGAATATTGCAACATTGACATATTGCAGTTTATAATACCATAAATACCTAAATAAAATGATTACAGTCAGGAACACAGATAGGTACAAAAGATATGTTATTAAATGTACGTCACACACAATCACATATACGCTGGCAAGTGGTCTTGTTTGGTTGTAATTACATGCATTGATACAATATATTACAATCGTTTTGATCAACCACTTCTTATGATCACCAAATGGCAAATTCTTATTGAAGTTTATGTAATTCATGTGCATCTCACTTCACACAATGTACATCATGTAGCAAACCCAATGGACTGCTAGTTCAGCTAAAAACAGCATGACAAATCAGACTAAATATTCACCATAAATAGAAAAACATCACAGAAGACATGCATATTCATGGTCATGGAATGTGTTGAAATACACAGGGAAAATAGATTAAAATGAAGTTTATACAATGTCATAATGGAAACCCTTTATCAGATAAGATTTTTGGTTTGTTTCAAATGACATGAATATATTTCCTCTCTGATAAATGTTAACTAAATATTATGTTAAACGATTACACAAAATGCTTTCTTTTCTACATACATACTACAATAACCAAGAAAAAGGTGAATATAAACAGGAACTATAATAAACAATTTTTTAAAAGAAGGATAACAGTTCTATGTCCAGCAGATCTAAATTTCAGCAATAAAAGGAGACATAAAAAAGATCAAGACCAGTATTGATGTTAGATGGATTTCAATCTTGTACTCCATTGACGAAGCCCTTGTAAGCCCTCGTGGGGAATAGATAGGCATACCTTATCCGCAGTGTAGCACATGATGGAACAACTCTCCTGTTTCCTGCTCCCAAGTACCCATGGTGAATATTAGACCTAGTGAATATATATACGTGAATTGTTTGTAGGCATAATGCCGGTACGATTCATTCAACCTCGGAATGTCCCTTGGAAATACATTGTTGCTTGCTGCCATGCATGCAACCCAAGACATTGCCATTTAGAAATGCATCAGTGAAGTATTGAGCAGTCATGACGCAGGTGCGGACATGGCAACACATACACATTCTCTACCTCCTTTGGCATGGGCACATATCTTCCACCACATGTACACCATGATGCAGGCCGGCTGCTCGGTCCAGGCCTTTCTTCAGCAGGTTGGGTAGGCTCTACAGCTGCTACGGCATCCAAGTAAACATCTGTGAATCTGCAGAGGAACTGGATGGTGACGCGTTCTAGATCAGCTCTCCCTCGATCCATCACAAATTTCTACATCGAGTAAGAAAAAAAAACAACAGTGAATAAAGTAAGGAAAAAATAAATGTAAATAATGTAAAGTACACATTCCACCCTGTTCAAAATTCAAGTATGGAAATACTGTTTTGGTGAAAAAATCATAAAATTATTAAATTTGTAGGGAAAAATATTAATAGGTTCCATTGTATTGATATATTGTTTGTGAACTGGTACCACTAGGTGTATTTGAATCTTTGGAGTCACAATTAGATATCCATACATACATGTGTGTATACATTCAAACATACTGTGACTCTGACTTGCAAAAGCCTGTACTAGACTTCCCCCTTCAAATCAATTTCTGTTGGTTTTTTTACAGGGGGGGGGGGGGGGGGGAGGTACTTCGTCACAGCTCACACAGGTTAAGCCAGTTCGCCAATCACCAATTGACATGTCTGGTGTTGATTCTAATTACATCTTGGCATACCTTCATTTATAAATAGATTCCTTCTTCTTCTTCTCCTCATTCTTCCTTCTTCTTTCAGTTTCAATTTGAATGAAGATTCTTACAAACACACTATCTCAGACCTGGGCCCTGGCTGTGACATCTCACATTCACACTATAATTTAATTCTATTTCTCTTGAGTCTTAATTTAGTTATTACACAATGACAAATCGGAAGAAAAATGATCGAATTTGTTGCATAGACCTTGGTTCGGATAAATAGGCTGCGATAATGATCTACTCACATTTGAAGTTGATTCATCGTCATCGCCATCGGGTTCCCGGTTGGTGCACGGGCGACATTTCCCCGCAGGAACACTGCAGTGTGCAGGGATGACCGTCACTCTTGCAAGGGCACATCGGTCTGCCTGTTTTGTATTAGCACTGCAGTAGCTACATATAGCTTCCTGAACATTTACAGGCAGTCGGCTCCAAATCTCCCTCCATGTTTAGAATTGAGATATCTGTCGCTAACTCCAAAATACTGAAAGTGTCATCCATAATAAAGATGAAATTGCTTTGTTCTATAGTGTAAATATAATGGCACGGCGTCAGACAGCAGATTGCAGGATACACATAGCGCAAAACATGTATTCGTTCAATATTCAGTACAACTTACACATATCACAGCGATCTATGCGGATTTTTGCCGAGGAGAAGGGAATTTCGCTGATCCTCAATATACTTTCGACTAGACCTAGTTTCGTATGCGCAAGAACTATTTTGCAGCATCAGCAAACACAGATTTTTCCCCATTGAAACCGGCGACTGACCGCCTTTAAGCTATAAATATTTAGAGTTTTATTGCTTGGGATTAAATCATTAAATGGAAGTTCTTAGAAGTGGGTTCAAAGAAGTGGGGATCTGGGCATTAAACATGTCAAAGGGTGTTGTTCATAAAATGGGGGTGGTGTGTGTCATTTTATCTTTTATTAGCAGGTCTAGATTTATATCAATTTATTCACTACATAACATCCCCTTTCTTTGGAAAATGAGGCTCCACCTCATTAAAAAAAACATTGGAGGAAGATAGATGGAGACGGTATAAATTATATACATATATCATAATCAAAACAAAATGATAAGTGAAACACGCAATTATTGCTCCATCCTCTCATACTCCCAGCTCTTTCTCTCAAATGATTAGTTAATAATTACAGAAAACGATGTTTCCTGGAGGATTAGTTTCGGGGGGGGTTTTCGTTTTTCAGAAGGTTCGTAACTCCGAAACACAAATTTCGAATTGGAGGGGGGGGGGGGGGGTGATAATTCAGAGAATGATATTGGGTTCATAATTCTGAACATTTGTTGCACTACTCGGGGTGTCTCGTTTTTCAGAAGGTTCGTAACTCCGAAACACAAATTTCCCATTGGAGGGGGGATAATTCCGAAAATGATATTGGGTTCATAATTCTGAACATTTATTGCACTACTCGGGGTGTCTCGTTTTTCAGAAGGTTCGTAACTCCGAAAAAAAAATTTCCCATTGGAGGGGGGGGGGGGGGGGGGAGATGATTCCGAGAATGATATTGGGTTCATAATTTCATAATTCTGAACATTTGTTGCACTACTCGGTCTCGTTTTTCAGAAGGCTCAAACTTCCGAAACACAAATTCGTTGTACGGTGTTTCGTTTTTCAGAAGATTCGTAACTCCGAAACACAAATTTCCCATATGGGGGGGGGGATAATTCCGAGAATGATATTGGGTTCATAATTCTGAACATTAGTTGCACTACTCCGGGTGTCTCGTTTTTCAGAAGGCTCATACTTCCGAAACACAAATTCCCCAAATAAACATACCGCATCGAAATCTTTATCGCTGGTTGGAATACACGGAAAATGGTTTCTCAAAGAAAAACAGATAAGTTTTATTTTTAAATCAAATATCGTTCAAAAAAATATTTGAACACATAAAATGGACAAGGGGTCAATAAAAGATATAATTCTGAACATTTGATGCGTTACTTCATATCTCGCTTTCTCTCTTATTGTCTTTCTCTCAATATCAACTTTCCATTTTCTGTCATTCGGTCTCGCCGGTTTCAATCTCTAATATTTCTTCATCATGTGCAAATGAATATAAAGTCTTCTTTAGCGGTGGGATACTACACCGGTGTGAAATATTACGTTAATTAGTTAATAATTACAGAAAAACGATGTTTCCTGGAGGATTACTTTCGGTGGGGGGCGGGTTTTTTCGTTTTTCAGAAGGTTCGTAACTCCGAAACACAAATTTCCCATTGGAGGGGGGATAATTCCGAGAACGATATTGGGTTCATAATTCTTAACATTTGTTGCACCGAAACACAAATTCCCCAAATAAACATACCGCATCGAAATCTTTATCGCTGGTTGGAATACACGGAAAATGGTTTCTGAAAGAAAAACAGATTAGGTTTATATTTAAATCAAATATCGTTCAAAAAAATATTTGAACACATGATGCATTACTCCGAAGGTTCATAATTCCGTAGCTTTGTTTATCCGAAGGTTCATAGTTTTAAAAAAAATGCTGCAGGGTTCTGTTACATTTTTTGCATTTATGAACCTTCCGAACTAATAACTCCACAAGATTTGCCGACGGGCGGGGTGTGCATATAATATTTATTACGATAATTTTCAGTAAAGATAATTTGTTTTTCAGTTTCTATATCATTTCACTGCCGGCTTCGGAAAAAAAGACAATGCATGGGAGACGACAATAAAATAAGATAACTTAAAATAAATAGACAGATTAGGTTTATATTTAAATCAAGTATCGTTTGATCCATGCAATCTTCTGTAAAAAATTATTTGAACACTAAACGGACAACGGGTCAACAAAAAATCGTTTCTAAAAAAATATATATTGCAATAATAAAATAGATAATTATTTAATAATTCTAACTTAAACGGTGAAGCGAATAAAATATCGCTAGCTCGTTACAATCGTTGTCGGCGTAATGTTTTAATATTTTGAAATATATATATATTTTGCAAACATCTTGTATCATTTTCGTGTTAAGATTACTTTTAAAAAAAGGCTGTTTATGATGTACACATCGCTGCGAATTTTGAACTCGCGTCGTTATCATAAATAATTACATTAAAGAGACAGCAAATGTGATGCAAAAGATGTAGGCTACTGTCGATTCGATCCCAAGAGAGCCGCAAATGTCCAACTTCAACGCGCTGGTGGTTTCAGGGATAAATAAAGTACATTTACATGTATACGAATGTGACATCATGTCCACCTATTTTAGGCGAAACAGGCCTCAAAGCGCATCGTTCATCAATTGTTAATCCGACCGTTCGCACGTGTTCACCGATCTTTTATCCAGCCATTCCCAAGGCCGGTAGTTTTCGAACGCACCTCCATTGTTCGAGCAATGAAAGTGCAGGCTCTCCCCAGGCTCGCTTTAATGACTGCGTTCGGAACCCTTTAGAACGGGTGTGAACAGGTTCGAACGGGTCTTTTGTCCTCTTTTTTTAATCCGCGCTCTGAACGCGATCGAACGCTTGTGATATTTTATCTCTTGTGCCTAACCAAAGAAACAAAGAGCTCTAATAATGTACATGATCTGATAGGCTTGATATTATTTGTATTTTCTGTTTCGTTTCGTGCTTGGAACAAAACTTGCCATACAAACTTGTCCATCCGTCTCGTAATATACAGTATCACATTCAGAGGTGACGAGAAACAAAATGCATAAATTACTTGCCATGTTCTTTTCGCTCCGCAAAGCCACCGCCCTTTTATGGTGAAACCGACATTTTGCGCGCTATTGTAAACATGTCAATCATTCTGGTCAAGTGAATGGTGTCATGTCCTCTTTTCACCAACCGCACAAATACCGAATAAAAATGTCATGTCTTATTACTCCTAATCATCCTGACTCAAACATAGAATATAAAATAAAAACATTGAGTCATTTTGATTTGTCACTGGTGAAAATCATATTTCGCCAGTGATAAATGGTCGATAATAGAGCTTGCATGTAGTCACAGGAAGCAAAGGGACATTTTAAAAATCAATATGAAGTAGCAGAATGGAACTCGAATTTCTAGAGTGGGGGAGGGGTGGCTGAAAAAAATGGAGTAAGGGAGAGGGAGTAGAAAGAGAAGGGTGAGCAGAGAGTGAGAGTAGTGAGAAGCGGGGAGAGGAGGAAAGTGGATGAGATTTTTAAAAACGAAGAAGAGGGGATTCAGGGAGGACGAGGGAGCAAAGACCGAGACAGAACAGATTACGAGTATAGTAAGAAGCAGTGAGAAAGAGAGAAGATTGGGAGGGTGGGGAGCGATAGGGAAAAAAAACAGAACAGAGGGAGAGTGACCAGCGACCGAGAGAGAGAGAAAATAACTTGCGCTCCTCAAAGACACCGCCGCTTGATAGTGAAACTAATTTTGCGCACATTTGTCAATCATTCTGGTTGAGTGCGTGGTATTGTGTTCTGATTTCTTCAACATGCCTTTTATATATACTCATCTCGACAAGAAACACCACCCCCCCCCCCAAAAAAAAAGAAAAGGGAGAAGGGAGAAGAAGGAAGAAGAGAGTGACAGAGAGAGGGGAGGGAGAAGAAGCAAAAACCGAGACAGAAGCAGTGAGAAAGAAAGAGAAGATTGGGAGAGTGGGGGAGGGAAGGGAGAAAAGTGATAGATGGGGGGGGGGGGGGTGAAAAAAAAACAAATCTACGAGCCGCTATCTTTTAATCAAAATTTGCTAAAACGTCAAAAAAGTTTTCGCGCGGGAAGGGGGAAATAAATCCCCCTTCCCCGTACCCACATCTGTTACATAAATAAAATGTTGCGTCCAACTTATTTAAAAGCAGTCAGGGTGTCGCACTAAAACTTTCCGTCTAAAAAAATTGTTTGCTACGAGCTGTTATCTTTCTCTCCAATTCGACGCCCGGAAGGCTTTTCACTTATTTGGACGCAAATTACTCTGGGACAATACTGCGCTGTATGCAAGGGGCAGTTTCCCCCCCGCCCTCCCGCGCGAAGTGCAAAAGCTCTGACGTTTAATAGCAAATTTGAGATAAAGATAACGGCTCGTAGCACCTTTTTTTTAGGCGGAAAGTATGGTTCGATGCCCTGACTGCTGTTCAATTATTCAGACGCAATGCTGCACTGCATGTATAACATGCAGTGCAAGGAGGGGAGCCCCCCACCCCCCCCCACCAAAACTTTGACGTTTTAGCAAACTGTGAAAGAGAATTCCGGAGAATACTGCACTGTGTGTAACAGGGGAGTTTCTTCCCTCTCCCTTCCCGCGCGAATCGCGAAAACTTTGACGTTTTATCAAATTTTTGAGAGAAGATTTGTAGGCTTTTTTTCTCTCACTTTTCTCTCACCCCGCGTTTCGCTCTCTCTCTCTGTTTTTTTTTAGTTGGCATTGGCGACCGCACCCCTAGACTGCACGCCTGGTGATGATCTAAAACAACAGAGATGTCGCTCGTTTTTATTCTAGTTTTAGTTAGTCACATAGTGAAGTTGAAATGACAAGAAGATTCGTTATTCAGAAGGTTCGTTACGTATTTTCAAAAATGTTGTAGGATTCGTAATTACGAAAATGGAATAGAGCCCTATATGTGACTTTAGGAATAAATTACGAACCTTCAGAAATATATACCTTTTTTTCATTCCCGGAATTATGAACACCACTTCATTTTCGGAAATGTGAACCCATTTTCATTTTCGGAATTACAAAATGTCGGAGTAATGACCTTCGCAATTAATAATGAATGTTTTAATGCTGTCATGAATTATTGAAGAACGTATATAGAAAAGTGTTTTGTTTCACTATTTTATCACTTATTTTCAACTACTATTTCTTTGAATTATAACTTAAACAAGGTATGTCTGTGTTGATAAACTATCCATTTATCTTTCCAGAAAGTTTGATGAGCATATAGCATTAATATTTGTTTAGTTAATGAACTTTGAATATGACCATGCAAAACAGCACACTGGTTGCAAAGAGAGTGTGCCATTTCAGGCACTGGAAATAAAACCAGCCCTTTTTGCTCATTTGCATACGACCTGCGGTCTGACTTTCCTCCTAAAAAAAAGTGCTACGAGCCGTTAAAAGTGTCAGAGCCCCTCCCGCCATGAGATTGGCTAAGCGGCATTTGGAGTAACAAAGAAACAAAGAGCTGTAATGATGTACATGACTTTGTATCTGATAGGTATCTTATTTGTATTTTTTTGTTTTGTTTCGTGCTTGAACAAAACTTGCCATATAAACATTTCCAAATCAAACTCCCCCCCCCCCTCGAAAGTGGTTTTGAAAATCAAGATTCTGTACGTATGTTCATCCGTCTCGTAATGTACATTATCACATTCAGAGGTGACGAGAAACAAAATGCATAAATTACTTGTACTTTCGCTCCGCAAAGCGCTATTGTAAACATGTCAATCATTCGTGGTCGTGTGAATGGTATGTGACCTCTTTTCGTCAGCATGCCTTTTTCCTTCCACATCTACAACGCACGAATAAAAAATGTAATGTCTTATTACTTCTAACACACGATTATCAATTTTTTTTTTCTCTCTCCTAAATCATGCACTTGTATGATAATCTCGGCTGAGTTCACTTTCTCTTTACTGCAGTTTTTTTTTATAAATCATAACTGCCTCTTGTAAAATTAACGCCCTGACAATTCTTTCTCTCCTTCTAAATCACGTACATGTATCATAATGTCGAAAGTTCTTCTTAATTCTGTTTTGAAATTTGTATACACTCTTTCCTTTTTACTGGATTAAAGGCAATGGGAACAAAAAAGGCTAATGTGGATATTATTTTACCCTGCTCTAATTATTTTTAAAATGTGTATCTACGGGGCTCTAATTATTTTTTAAATGTGTATCTACGGGTTTCTAAAAGCTAGATTTCTTTTCTTTTCCCCATGTCTGCATGTTACGGAGGTATAGAATCCGCCCCTTTCAAAGAACAAGAATTAATGAAGCACCTCCTCAGGCCCCTGCACGAGATGATTATTGATTTTTTTTTCTCTCTCTTCCCCTATGTCCTTCTAAATCACGCGTTTGTTTTATAATCTCGTTATAAAGCTAACTTTCTTTTCTTTTCGGCTGTAATAATTGTTACATACATTGTAATTGAAATGTATCATCCTAATGTTAAACAGCGGGACAAAGATAAACTGCGTTTATATATAGCTCGAATGTCAACGCTTCACTCGGCTCTAGTTTACTCGAGGTTGAAATAAAAAATTCATGCACTTGTTTCATAATCTCGAAAAAGATCATTTTCTTTCTGGTCAAAATGCTGACTTCCTTTTCTTTTCGGTTGTTAAAAGAGTTACAGAATTGGACTCTTATCATCATCATGCTAAACAGCGGGATGAAGATAAACTGCGTCCCAGCTCGCAAGCCATCGTTTCTCTCCGATCTATTTAACTGGAGCTTTAAAAAACAATTCTCTCTCTCCAAAATCACACACCTATATCATAATTTCGAACGCTCTTCATAATTCTGTTTTGAAAGCTTACATTTACTTTTTGTGAGGGCATTTGAAGAGCAATCCTTTTCAGGGGACATATCTAATATGATAATCTTCCAAACGAACGTAGTAAGAGTAAGAAAGTTCAGAAATTATTTTTTTAACCCTTTCCCAGAACTCCAGCTCCCCTTTACACAATAGGCGTGTGTCACCTTTTCATGGCATGGTCATTAATCTATCAATGGGTTCCGATTTTTAAGAACTTCCTGTCATAAATTGGAAGGCAGGAGTTTGACACAAGGAGGGGAGTGTCGATACTGAAAGGAAAAGATCGTTTTTGTTGTAAATAATGATCAATAATCCATCAATGGACCTCCCGCTTTCTAAGAACCTCCTGTCTTTTTGAGGCGCGGGGGAGGTTGTACATAATTGTAATAATTGTAATCATTTGTAATTTCTAGCTCCTTTCACTAAAATGCATTCCCTATGAAGGTTTTTTTTTTCTTTATTTTTTTCTTTATTTTTTGTGAGGGGTGGGGGACTTTGACACTGCTTTATACAGTTTTATGATTATTGATCCTGAATTTAACATCTCATAAGAACCTAGAATAGAGTCTAAGATCAAGTGTACCGTGTTCCCTTGTGAAAAACATTAGGGGCGGGGTGCAATACTGCACTGTATAGTTCGACGTCATGACTGCTTTTAACTTATTTAGACGCAAATTACTATGGGGCAATACTGCATTGTATGTTACAGGGGTGGCGTGGGGGGGGGGGGGGAGGGGTCCCACCCGCCACCCCTCCCGCGAGAAACGCAAAAGCTCTGACGTTTAATAGCAAATTCGAGATAAATAGGGTTCGACGCCCGGACTGATTTTCAACTGACTTGTGTTGAGACATGCACTGCATGTCACATGCAGGGGTGGGTGCAGGTAGGGGAGTTTCTCCCCCACCCCAGCCCCCTCCCGCGCAAAGCGCGAAAACTTCGACGTTTTAGCAGAAAAAGTACTCCGGGGCAATGCTGTACTGTGTGTAACAGGGGTGGTTGCATGGAGGGGGGGGGGGTGGTTTCTTTCCTCCAACACCCCCCCCCCCCGAAAACTTTTAGCAAATTTTGAGAGAAAGATAACGGCTCTAGCGGCTTAATTAGGATTTTTTCTCTCACTTCCCCCGCTTCTTTGCTCTCGTTTTTTTTTTTTGGCGTTGGCTGCGCGCCTGGTGATGATCTAAAACAACAGAGATGTCGCTCGTTTTTATCATAGCATTATTTAGTTACATAGTAAAATTGAAATGACAAGAAGTTTTCTCTTACTTTTATCTCCAATGTTTAAGCAACATAGTGCATAGTCGCGGCTTGAAAAGACGGCATGAATTTTATAGTAGGTCTAATAGTACATGTATTTCAGAAAATTTGTTTCATAACTCATCAGGCGTGTAATTCCGAAAAACAAATTTTCCATAGCGAGAGGGTTCACAATTCCAAATAAGTGACGTATTTTTGTAAAGATTCGTTATTCAGAAGGTTCTTTACGTATATTTCGAAAACGATGTAGGCTACATGTAGGATTCGTAATTACGAAAATATAATAGAGCCCTACGACTATGTGACTTTTAGGAATAATTTAAGAACCTTCAGAAATATAAACATTTTTTTCATTCCCGGAATTATGAACCTTCTAGAAATCTAGAAAATTGGTTCGGCGCATAAATTACAAAGAATCTACTGACCAAATGAAACAACAAAAAATTAGAACTAAGACGCGAAATATATTTATCGAATCGAAAATTGATTTGGTGCGTAACTAATGGATAATATTCAACCCAAATAAAACATGAAATGAATGAAGTATACAACGCAAAATGTTTATATCGGATAGAAAATTGGTTCGGCGCATAAATTACAGAGAATCTCCTGACCAAATGAAACAACAAATAAATTAGAACTATAAGACGCAAAATACATTTATCGAATCGGAAATTGATTTGGCGCGTAACTAATGGATAATATTCAACCCAAATAAAACATGAAATGAATGAAGCATACAACGCAAAATGTTTTATCGAATAGAAAATTGGTTCGCCGCATAAATTACAGAGAATCTACTGACCAAATGAATTAGAACTATAAGACGGAAAATACAATATGTGGGCAGCGGAATTTTCTGTAAATTTTCACTACAAAATTAGAAGCTCGAAAGTTGTTTTTTTGTGTGTCAAAGACATCGGAGCAATGAGACAAATGAGAAAATAAAGATGAAACACAAATCATAAGGATGTTTTGGTAACATCGGCAACACCTTGTCTTTAACGTCTTGAAAGATAAGGGACATTGCAGAATTATAAAATGGAATATAAACAACAGAAAACAAAGATGAAACATAAATCAAAAAGATGTCGGACCTGTGCCGTTCTCGCGGCTCATCTCAAACATCACGCTTGCACACAAACCCTCGTCAGGCCGTACTAGGGCATTTAGACTAGTCCGTTTACCCTAGTATGCCTGAACGCGTTTAGACGAAGTGCTGCCCGCAATGAGGACGCGTATATTTAGACGGACGCATGACGTTTCCTGCGGGCGGGACTGTAAAAATCTATGGTTGAGTATCCCTTTAAAACACCAGTCTATGAGTCCTTTTCAGGACTTAACCTACTCAAGAAAGAATACCCCCCCCCCCTCTCTCTCTCTCTCTCTCTCTGTTTCTTTACTTACATACTTGCTTTACAACCCAACAGTTTTTCAGGACTATACATAATGAATTGTAAATTAACTTACATGTACATGTACCAATGTAGCATTCTTCTCATACACCAGTTTACACATATTTCCCAGCACTTAACCTACTCAAGAAATAATACAATGCACATCCCCCCTCTCTCCCTCTCTCAATACTTATCTATTTCTTTTATTAAACCCAACAGTCATTCTCAGGACTACAACATGGTGATCTGTAAACCTACCACTGTAGCACTCTTCTTGTAAACTGGTTTACGATTCCTTTCCAGGACTTAACCTATTCAAGAAAGATTTTCCCTCTCTCCCTCTCCCTCTCTCTCGATCTCTATCTCTCTCTCTCTCTCTCTCTCTATCTACTTATTCCTTTTACAACCCAACAGTCCTTCTCAGAACTACATGTGGTGAACCGTAAACCCAATGGCCCGTATTCTGATAGCCGGGTTTAACTTACCCTGGCAGTCTAAGTGAGGTCTAAGTGAGGTCTAAGTGAGGTCTAAGTGTGGTTTAAGTCACCATTTTTAACCCTATAGGTTAAAATTTGGTATTCCGATAGCGAGGTTTAGTTTAACCCTGGTCTAAGTGTGGTAATAACTCCCTCAATATTTAGACTCGCGCAGGGGGTAGTTTAAGTCGGGTTTAACTGTGTCGCGTAGCCAAAATGCTAACGTTACAGCCTGTACCGTATATAGGCAGTTTAGCGATACAGAATTGTCCCAGACCTGGCACGAAATTGTCGCAGACCTGGCACGAAAATGCCGCTCCTGAAATGGCCAGCGCCTAAATTCTACTGCTGTTAATTATGGACAGAGAGACTTTAAAATTTTGTAGGGAAATTACCACCCCAGTAACAAAAATTTAAAAAACCGGTAGATCCAAGATAAACCAATTTTTTGGTAGCAAAATTAGATTTAACTGTTAGACTTTAGAGTTGTTATTTGTTTGTTTTAACGTTAGACCTACATGTAATATTAGAGCACATCTAACGCTGGATTTAGCGTTAGTAAATTTAGATCTAATGATAGACTAAAGAATTAGTTAGATTAAGTAATTAACTTAATAAAGTTTTAACAAGTTCGTCGTATTCGTTGATCTACTCGATCTCCCACTGTTCAAACAAAAAGTTGGATCTAATTATATTCTAACTCGTTACTAGCTCTAACGTTACTTTGTTAACTGTAACTTTACTTATCTTAGACTTAGTCTTTAGGATCTAACTTGATACGTTAGAATTAGATCTCTAACGTTACTTACTACTTAGTCTATTTGTAGTCTTAGCCTTACGCTTAGCCTTAGGCCAGCAGGTCTAATCTAACAAATCCATCTCCCACATACTAGTATCGGGATGTTATTGTTACTGTACTGTAGACTCTGGGTAGATCTAACTTGTTTAATCTAACGTTAGATCTCAGACTTATGTAGACTCTAGATCTAGCCTCTAAAATTAAAATAAAGAAATGTTATGAAAGTCCTCCAAATTAACAAATTTTTCTGCGTAACAATTAATTAGGCCTAGTCGAGAACTTGCCGAGATGTCACATCAAACACAGTCATAGATCTAGGACAGTTTTTCTTAACGAAGGGATTAAACATTCAACTTCTCCCGACCTTAGCAGGCTTACCATAAAAAGGGCCTACCGTTCTACTCACCAATTTTTTTTGGCATTATCCGTTATAAATTCTCCATATTTAGATGCCGGTATTTGGTATAGATCTTGCCAATCAAGAAATGAAACTCGTAGAGACATAAAAGTTAGATGTCATGTCTGTGATTTGACATGACATCGATCAATATGCAAATTCAATAAGCACCGAAAATGCGCTTATTTGCGCCTTTGCACTTTAAGCAATTATTAAGCGTTACCTTTGAGTGCTACACGTACAGCACGTAGTGATCCATCCCCGTCACCCCGGCGACACATATATGTATGACCCTAAAAAGTGGCGTATCCACCTGCAAAGGGCAAGTAGCTATGGGTATACACGGCGTATCCCCCCCCCCCCCAAGTTTGAAAGCCAAGAAGAAAAAATAGGCCTACTTAATTAATTTTAAAAGATATTCCATCCTAGATATAGTTTGTTTTTTTCTTTCTAGAAACACCTTCATCAATAGACAATAGGCTAATATGGTGTGTGTGTTTTTATGTGTTTTTTTTTTTTGGGGGGGGGGGGGATTATTTATATTTATTGAATCAAACGTAATCACAACATTTACAAACAATTATAAGAGTTATTGCAGTAGGCCTACATAAAAAACAAACAAAAACAGGAAAGGCAGCAATTACATCATGTAACTATATGACATACAGTTAAAAAGAGCACAGGTAGCCTCTTGGGGATAGCCTACCCTCTATACATAAATTTTTGGATTGCCACTATTTGCCAGAATAAATTAATGCACTAGGATTCCCCTTGACAATCCTCTATGGCGCGCGCTATGAATATTCATGAGCAAATGAACTCTACTGAGCATGTGCAGTAGATTCTCCATGGTAATTAAACCTGGGCGGGGCATTTAACCCAGGGTTAAATTTTAAACCTAGGGTTAAATTTTAAACCTAGGTTTAACTAAACCTGGCTATCAGAATACCAAATAGAGTGAAACTACAGACTGGAAGTGAGGTTTAAGTGTAGTTTAGTTAACCTAGGGTCATGGGCGTCAATCGCTCCTCAAACGTGGGGGGGACGACATATTTTTGTTTTAACTAGTAATATATATAATAGTGTGTGCGCCCGGCCCCATCCTCCCCCCCCCCCCCTCTTCTGCCGGCCCATGGCACTGATAATGTTCCCTGTTTGAATTTCATGGGGGGGGGGGATGGGGAGAAACAGGCTGTGTACATTCAGAACTTCTTCCTGGTCACTGGTGGAGTGGTGGTACACATTGGTAGTGACCACAATCTATAGTTAATTTTTCTGTCACTTTTGCATTCTTTTTAAATTTTGTTTAGTACAGTCGTTTCCTTGGGTGTACAAAAAGATCCTTGTTTTATTTAATTAGTAAATGAATCGGTAATAAATGAGAAATAAATGAAATGATACTTAACGCAAGCTCAATAATATTTAAAAACAGTCTATGCAACATTTGAAAAGTCAGCAAATTGTACATCTTTATTTATGTAGAACTTCCATGCTTTTATACGTGATGCACGTAATATATAACTTGCCTTTCTCGTTATAGCTCTTTAACGCCTGCCTATCTACAGCTATTAAATGCCGTCATGAATTTCCATATATTTCCTCTCTTTTGAATGTCTTCAAAATTCTTCATTCATTGTTGCTTAGTTAATAAAGACAATATAATTAGGAAATCAGTTTTCTATGTATTCTTCAGTACAAAGTTGTTCATCAGTAAAAAAAAAAAAAGTAAAAAAAAAAAGTAAAACAGTGTCTACTATAAAACCAAGTCTCTTCATAATTATCATTCAAAATAGATATTAAGTACTTTGGATTGCAAGACTAGTGATTATAAGTTAATTATGAAATTGGTATACTTCATATACAAAAGCGTAGCCAGGATTTTTCAATAGGGGGGGGGGCAGACGTGAAGGATCCAACCGCATAGCCAGAATTTCATTTTAGGGGGCGGTTGTGGGGCACGCGAAGAGTGCGAAATTGGTGGTGAGCACGCAAAGCGTGCTCCCCAGGGGTGGGTACCGGGAGGGGAGTCCCCCTCCCACGCGAAAGCTCTTATGCTTTACAGCAAATTTGAAAGATAACGGCTTGTAATACTTTTTTTAAGGCGGAAAGTTAGTCTGACGCCATGGCTGCTTTTCAGTTATTTGGACGCAATAATGCACTGTATGTAACAGGGGTCGGTGCAGGGAGGGGGGAGTCCCCCTCCCCTTCCAGCGGGAAGCGCGAAAGCTCTGATGTTTTAGCAAATTCGGAAAAAAGAGAAAGATACACGGCTCGTAGCAAGCAATTTTTTTGAGGCGGAAAATTATAGTTCGACGCCCTGACTGCTTTTCGGTGATTTGGACGCAATATGTATGTGACAGGGGTTGGTGCTAGAGTGTCTGTACTGTAAGACTACCATAGGCCATGTACTATATATAGCTGCTCCTAACACATTGACACGACCAGAATTAGGCTTCTCTCAAGACACAATGATATTCTAATATTAATATTCAAATTAGGGTCTGTGCTTGCAGACTAGGTTGGTGCAGGGAGGGGGAATTTTCCCCCTTCCCGTGCGAAGCGCAAAAGCTCTGAAGTTTTAGCATCTTTATTTTAAAGCGAAATGTTAGTTCACGGCCCTGGCTGCTTTTCAGTTATTTTGGACGCAATACTGCACTGTATGTAACAGGGGTGGGTGCAGGGAGGGGGAGTTTTCCCCCTTCTAGCGCGAAGCGCAAAAGCTCTGACGTTTTAGCAAATTTAAGAGAAAGATAAACGGCTCGTAGCAAACAATTTTTTAGGCGGAAAGTTATACTTCGACGCCATGACTGCTTTTAATTAATTGGACGCAACATTTCACATGCCAGGGAGCGAAGCTAGTGGCGTATCTAGGGATTATGGCGCCCGGGGCAAACAATGAAGTTAGGGCCCCCCCCCCCCCCCAGGTCCCGGTTATTGTAGAAGCGAGGGGGCAAAGCGACCGAGTTGCAAATTTTTAACCCTAAAAAACATATTTTATTGTTTTATTTTATTTGTTTTCAAACTCTTTGAACCCTTTAAGCTATTAAAGAACTATATACTGGGGGAGCAAAATTACGAGATCCTGAAAGAAAATAATTATGCGAGGGAGCAAAGCAACCGAGCTTTGGAAAATTTTCGCATTTCAAACCTTCAAAAACTATGATTTTTCTTCATTTCCCCCTATTTTTCTTTCTCTCCTTTGTGTTTTTTAAAACCTTCAAAAACTAGATTTCTAGTGCATTACCCTGCGGATTTGGGGGCGCGTGATCCGTAAAGTTTATGATTTTTCTTCATTTCCCCCTATTTTTCTTTCTCTATATACTGGGGGAGCGAAATAACGAGATCTTGAAAAAAAATTATTATGCGAGGGAGCAAAGCGACCGACCTTTTGAAAATTTTCGCATTTCAAACCTTCAAAAACTACGATTTTTCTTCATTTCCCCCTATTTTTCTTTCTCTCCTTTGCGTTTTTTCGCCCCCTGCAAGTGCTGCCCGGGGCACGTGCCCCTCTGCTCCCCTAGATACACCACTGAGCGAAGAGACCTGTCTATAAAACTTGCATTAAAGAGCATCCCAAAATGGTTTTTAATGAAAACAAATAATGCACGGAACCCCTTAATTGAGAATAACAATGCGAGCGAACGATTTTCTTCGATATTTTCGCATTGAAATAATGGCATTTCTTATTTCCTTACTTCTAATCATTAAAGAATGTGATGGTATTTCAAGATCAAACATGATGAGTTTGGGTAATTATTAGTTTTAAGTAAATGTATAATTCTTATCTGATCAACACCCATGGTAACAGGGGTGGGTGCAGGGAGAAAGGAGTTATTTCCCCCCTTCGTGTGAGAAGCGCAAAAACTTTGACGTTTTAGCAAATTTTGAGAGCCAGATAACGGCTTGCAGCGCCTTTTTAGGCCCTTTTCTCTCACTTCTCCCGCTTTTTCGCTCTATTTTTTTTTTTTTTTTTTAGTGGCTGAATAGGGGGGGTGGCCCCCCGGTGCCCCCTGTCTACGCCAGTGTTCATATACCTGTAACTCTTTCATGTTACAGGTATATGAGTTAAATTTCTTGTGCGTTCGCATGCAAAAAGTTGCACTGACTATTCTACTCAAAGTCGCTTTTACAATTTAAAGTGTATTTAATCCATTGACTACTGAATTATCTCTTTCTCACAGGCTTAATACAGAGACTATTTAGTTTCTGTGGGCAATGGGTTAAGTTTGCATTATTGATTTACAGGAGGAATATTTGAAGCTGATATTTTTAATATAGTATTCCATCATGACACCCCACACAGAGCAAAATATCTGTCAGTATCATGACAAAAATATGTATACGATTAAAGATAAAGTTGAGTTCTGGTCATGAGATTGAATTGTGAAAGAAACTGTCTAAAATTGGAAAAGGTTGATTATATAGCAAATAAGAATTGGTGTATGCTGTAAGGGTTTGGAATCACCAAAATAAGAAATTGACTCAATCCTGCTGAGAGTGTATATGGGACTACATACAAATGTTCGGCCCCAACATTTCAGCTGTTTCTTGTCATATTTTGAATGTGAGAGCATTTGAAGAGCTTTCAGGGGACATAATACTATGATAATCTTCCAAACTAACATAAAAAGAATGAGAAAGCTCACAAATTATTTTTTACCTTTCCCATAACTCAAGCTTCCCTTTAAGGGGGTACAGGTCTGTAGTATTTTAGAAGAAATTACTTCATGACATGATAGACGATATATCCCTCCCCTTCAGGTTTTGACAATCCACCTGTAATTTTTCATATTCCTTTTGTTGCTTTTTTCAATGAATGCTGGATATTTTATAGGTTTGGTTCATGTTACATATTCATATTCAAAGACGACCTTGACCGCATTTCTTTGAACTGGTCAACATTTCCTGGGCAGTGCCTAGTCTCTTTAACCAGTAATTTCTGGTATTCAAGTGCAAGGCCTTGTTGAAAGGTGAAGTAGTATTTGCAGATGCATGCTGAAAACTCAATTAGAAATCTAATGATGAAATGATTATTCCATGAAAAGTCAGTTCCAATCCCTATATTGTATTAAAAAGGGGGGGGGGGGGGGGGGGGGGGGGGTTGTCTTAAACCGGATTTTTTCCCAATAAACCATTGCAAGCAAACAAGTCTATACTTTTGGCCTGCAAAAGGAACTATAGTACTGTACCTTTAAAGAGCTATCTTTATCTCCATTATATCCACCATAATAGACATTTAGCGAAGAGCATGATTTGACTTGATTTTGAACACAAAATGTAATAGTTGTAATCAAGTCTAAAATAAAATATATTTGTTCTTTTTCCGTGGTAACCTTGCTAGTCATAAGGACCGCTATTCATAAGGACCACTTATTCATAAGGTCCGCTATCCATTACGCGTGGCTAAATGAATAGCGGTTTTGTATGAACAGCAGTCTTTTCTAAATAGCGAGCAACCCATAGACAAATTACCTCACTATTCATAAGGACCTCCATTCATAAGGACCACTATTCAGAACGCGTGTTAAATGAATAGCGTTTTTCTATGAATAGCGGTCCTTATGAATATCCAGCGGACCCCTTTTTTCCATCCATGGTTCAGATACAATACTTTATGATCCACAAAATAGGCAAAATTTGTAGATTTTACCCAAAACGTATCGGTTATAGTCGGTATATAAAAATTGCACATGTACCCAAAATGGATCCACATAGAGTGTGTTTGGCAACATTTAAAACTCAGCATCCGTAATCAACCAAACTTCATAACAATTTTTTTTCTCTTAATTACAGTCATCATGAATACCGGGGGGGGGGGGGGGGGTAAAAAGTGCACAACCATTCAGGGCATTTCTGTGAATTACATTTACAAAAATACAGGGGAAATTTGCCAATTTTGACAAGTAGTGAGAAATTGTCTTTCTAGTTTGACAAACTTCCTGCGTAACAACATTCTCGGAGAGTTCAACGTAAAGACCTGTATTATCTCAAGGATATTTGAGACAAAAATATATTGTAAAGCTCCTATGTACCAGCAACAATTTTAAGGATGTTCTGAAGAAAGTGTTATGTATAGGTCTGGAATTACATGACTTTGTACTGAGTATACCCAGTATCAAGGATATAGCCTGTAGGATGTCCTGACAGCTGTCCTGAAAGTTTGACTCCACTGGATCAGGATATCTTCCTCTTTAAAAGCCCAACTTGATTTAAAGGACGAGGAAGTTCCGTTTCATTTCTTTTTCACTTTTTCTAATCTTTGAAATAGTTGGGTTTTTAATAAAAACAATGTGTAGATATCAAGTATACATGTACATGTATTTCCCAAAGATCCATCACATTATGATCAAGTAGCTGAATTGAGATATTTGATTGATACACAGCATATTTACTGGCTACTTTCAAAATACAAAAAACTGTATATGTCTCTCTCTTCTTCTCTATCTGTGTCTTCTCTTTCACTTTTGCCTTCTCTTGCTTTTGCCTTCTCTTGCTTTTGCTTTTGCTTTTTCTATTTCTCTTTTTCTTTCCTTTCTCTCTTTCTCTCTCTCTTTTCATTTTTTCTCTCAGCCTCTGTATGTCTCCCTTGCTCTCGTTTCTTTCTCTTCTATACTGCTCTATTTCTCCCTAGCTATCTCTCTCTTAGCCTCCGTACTTCCCTTTTGCTCTCCCTATCTCTCTTTCTCCTTCACTTCATCATTTTTGTTACCTTTACATACATTTCTGCTTCTCCACATTGATTATCAAGAAAGAATAACAAAACCTACTTCTACATCTTACATTTTCAGAATAATTTTTTTTTAATCTTTCATTCAAAGGAAAACAGAGCTAGGTTCAAGTAATTGAGAATTTCCAGTATTAAAAAAGGTGTTACAACAGGGATTCAAACATAATTTGTTTATTATTTGCATTTTCTCAAGAAATTTCAAAAGTGATAGAGGTCATGACTGATCCACTGTATTTATAAATGTTTGGCTTCTTTTGTTTTCACTTTCTCTCCCCTTATCCCTCATTTTCTCTTTCTCTTTCTCTCTCTTCCTCGCTCAGCCTTTGTGCTTCTCTCTTGCTCTACTCTATTTCTCCATTCTCCCTAGCTCACTCTCTCTCACCCTCTCTCTTTCTTCTGCTCCTTCTCCTTTGAATAAGGAAGTAACACGATGAATGCGACTGCGCCTCCTATATGCCTCCGCCTAAGTTTAGTTGATGGTTTAAACTGTTCTTGAACTATTGTGATAACCAGAATAAAAATGACATGTTAATTGACCTCTTGACATTGACCTTATACCTTATAATCCCGAAGTCTGATCACATTACCCCTCCTAGTCATGTAGTTGAGATATGGTGATAACAAAGCTAAAAAATATTAATTTTACATGTAATTACCTCATGACCTCATGACAAGTGATTTCGGTTTAGAGCAAATCCTTGAACATTTTTAAGCAAAATAATATGAAACTTTTATTTCAGATATGTCTGATTCTAGTTTTAGAAGCACATACAAAACTTGCAATTTTCCTCTGTGCATCTTTCCACGAATCTTAAATAAGCCATTGCGTTTCGCTAAAGCTACCTTACATGTACGCGCGGTCTACATGTACATGTACATGTAAGTGTGCTAACAACCCAATCTAAATCTGCCCTTTAAACTAGAGTTTTAGAAAATCACATTCTGAACTCCAGTTTACCTTAAACTCCAGTCTAGTGTGGTCTAACTTTGTACAGAAATTTAGACTGGACTTGTCGTTTAAGTTAGTTTTAGGCAAACTCTGGTTTCACTTAGACTGGAGTTTAGAGTGTACCAATCAACTTAAAAAGCAATTTGTGTACAGCTAGAATGTATGAAATTAACCTCAAAACACTTTACCTGGGTTTTGAAACTCATATTCTGAAGTTAGTATAGCGACATTGAACATCCAACATACACAGCAAAATATTATTTCGTGATTGGCACACTTTAAGTTAAGCCAGCTAGAGTTTAGAATATAGGCCTATAAGTATTTTTCCGTATCATGGGAGCATTTGTGAGTTGGTTCACCATGTCTTGTATGAACAAGCCCTTGCTAAGGATATCCAGTATGTATAAAAGGAGTTATTCAGGGGATTTTAAGATATTTCCAAATCTTTTATGTGTATTTTCTCAAGATCTACTGCAATCATGTTTAGGAGATCTTGACTGGTAAACTGGTAACTGGTAAATGTAGGCTTCTCTGACTTCCACTTTCTGTTACTCCCCCCCCCCCCCCCCCCCCCCCCATCTCTCTCTCCCTCACTCACTCTCTCCCTCCTTCCTTCCTTATTTCTCTTTTCAATTCTTCACTACATCTGCTACCCTGACTCTTTAAGTCTCTTTTCGAGCTCTTTCTTGTTCACTCACTCTCTCACTCTCTCCCTCCTTCATTCCCTCTAAGTACATGTACATATAATAATACCTCTACACCTCTATCTCTCTCTCTCTCTCTCTCTCATGTCTTCTCTTCATTATTTTTCTCTTCCTAATTTTCTTCTTCCTTTCTCTTTCTCTCCCTTTCTCTTTCTCTCTTTCTCTCTTTGATTTCCATTTTTTTCTTCTTCTTCATTCTCTAGCTTCATCTTCCTCTTTTTTCTCTACATAGTCTGTCACCCCCCCCCCCCCTCTCTCTCTCTCTCTCTCTCGCCCTATATTTCAATGCAAACACCATCACATCACACATCTTACCTTCCATATTAGCCTTTGTTCCAGCTGGGTCTTCAAAATTGCAGCCTCTGAGTGAAGCATTCTCCAGATTAGCAAGAACCATCTTCACCCCTCTCAGGTTGGCCCCCTAGCAACATAAAACACAAGCAACACCACCAAAGAAATATTCATGTGTATGTATATACTGTAAAATAAGAAATGTTGGCGTGCATGAAACTTTTTTTTTTTTAAACATTTTTATGACTGATTATTAATTACATGTACAATGTATGAGATACTCTAAAATGGATGTTGTGTGCATCTCTTGATGCTGAACCAGCCAAAAGCATAGATGATTCCTTCTTAACGCTTGGACTTTGCGACACGCTCCAGTTCGTCCTTCTTCTTGATGGCGTATGAGTTGGAGGATCCCTTGGCGGCATTGATGAGCTCATCAGCCAAGCACTCAGCGATGGTCTTGATGTTCCTGAAGGCAGCCTCGCGAGCTCCGGTGCACAGAAGCCAGATGGCCTGGTTGACTCTTCTGATGGGAGACACATCAACAGCCTGACGACGGACAGTACCAGCCCTACCGATACGGGTAGAGTCCTCACGGGGGCCACTGTTGATGATGGCATTCACAAGAACCTGCAGGGGGTTCTCTCCGGTGAGCAGGTGGATGATCTCAAAGGCGTGCTTGATGATCCTCATGGTGAGCAGCTTCTTGCGGTTGTCCCTGCCGTGCATCATCATGGAGTTGGTGATGCGCTCTACGATGGGGCACTGGGACTTGCGGAACCTCTTGACCTGGTAGCGACCAAAGCTGTAGGGAAGGTACTTGGTATACTTCTCTTTCACTGGGATGTAGTCAGTCAAGCTGATGTCACTGACTTGGACCTCATCACAGCTCCATCGACCGAACAGTTTGATCTCGGGCATCTCAGCAGCAACTGGAGCTGGGGTGCTACCAGTCAAATCATTTCCCCAGTCTTCTGCCATTGTCTAATATTCTTGGAGAACGTGCCTCACGGAAAAAGACGTGCATGAAACTTTCATGGGTGGAAGAGATTTGTGAAAGTTTCATGCCGCGAAATAATCAAGTCACAATTGAAACAACATAAAAGTATTGCAATACTCAAAAGTTTCTTGCTGCAATATTGGCCGTCATTAACAATTCTCGAAAGTTTCTGGTCTTACAGTATACAAATCATTCAATTTCAATAAATCTAAAATTAACGTGGAGAAGGTTTACGGTTCACCATGTGTGTTGGTAGGAGGAAAGGGAAAAAAAGGAAATTAGAAATGGATAGACGAGAAACGACTCCTGATGACGGACAGTCAACCTGTCCGAAACGTCGAGTAACCTCCTACTCAAGCCTCATCTACTCAAACCTTCGCTACTCAATCCATCGCTGCTCATCCATCGATCATCAACCAAGTCTTCTCATCTCATCTCATCTGGTCTACAGTCCTTTTCAGGACTTCACCCATTGTCACGAAAGTATATTTCTTTTCTCTCTTGTCATCCTTTCTCGTCTATCCATTTCTAATTTCCTTTTTTTCCCTTTCCTCCTACCAACACACATGGTGAACCGTAAACCTTCTCCACGTTAAAAGCTCCACCATGCAAACCTTCAAAGATCATCATATCTAAAATTTAGTCATCTTTGTCAGACTTGGACTGTATCATCTTTGAAATTGAACAAAGTGACCATAAAATATGGACCTTCTGGTCCCATGCAAATTGGCAAATCTTCAGGGGATTGATAGAATTAAGGAACATGTAGTGGGTTCACGATCATTCTCTGGAACTCTCTTCCTTCATATTTGAAGTTGGAATCTATAGTTTAAAGCTCAGCTGGAAATATATCTCATTGTCTTAATTTTTCAGTTAAATTAACTGTGGATTACATGTACATGTATCTGTCTGTACACTTAAAGGCGGTCAGTCGTCGGTGCCCGTGTATTTCTATGCTGTCCCACCTAAGGCAAGTTCGGAGATTTCCGGAATCGCTCGGACAATTTGTAAATAGCCTGCCAGCGCAGGGGCGAGAGCTGAGCTTGCCAGCAATACGCTATGTTTCAGTTTCGGGGATACTCCATGCTATGGTCTATGCCTAGGCTAGAGGCACGAAAATAATAGCGGTTTTCGAACGAAATGGAGGTCGAGAGGAGAGACAGTCAGACGAGATTACGTATCCACAGCGCGTACAATTTGTGGATTGAACACAAAGAAATAAATTTGGACGTGGGCTGCTTGTTTCCTCCAGGGAAAGTTTGAATAAAAAGTTCGTGTTGTATCTGCTTGAGCTGCACACCATTTGCAAATCGTACAGTGTACCTCCACGGGCTACGGTCGCCAGCGCCGGGTACGCCCCGGAGGTGAACCCTGGCGATGGCCTTACACCCACTAATGTTCCCTTCCACTCTCTCTTTTATTCTCACTTACGTTCCGTTTCTCTATCTCATCTTTCACTCTCTCTCTCTCGCATGACCTTGATAATTTATCTCCCTTGTTCTCTCTCTGTCTCCCTCTCTCCCTCCTCTTTCTCTTCTCTTTCTCTTCTCTGGCTGATTTCGAAAGAGGGGAATCAATCTTTAATAACTGGACACTAAGTGAATGGCCATCGTGCAAAGAGTTGACAGGAATTATTTTTAAAATAAGAAAAAAAGGGGGCCTGATAATAGAATTATAGATTAATCTTAATTTTGTATTGATAAACTTGAGGAGGAAAACTTTACTTGACAGCCCTGATTCTAGCTCGTTCCGTTTCTCTATCTTATCTTTCACTCTCTCTTTCTCTCATGACCTTAATAATTTTTCTCCCTTGTTCTCTCTCTCTCTCTCTCTATTTCCCTCCTGTTTCTCTTCTCTCCTATCTCACTCCATATGCCTTACTCCACGTATATACATTGTACAGTGGAACCTCCTTATAAAGAACAATGGTATAACAAACTCATTATAAGACAGTATTTTTGCCAGTCCCCACTTTTTTGTATTCTATTGTATTTTAGCCCTGGTATAACAAGGTTTTGATATAAAGAGGGAATTTCCTTGGTTCCAAGTTCATTAATGATGCTCCACTGTACAAAAATAAAATGAAATAAAAGGTATGTAGATTACAATACTTCAAAACTTGTGACACGTACACACAATGAAGAGTACTTTTTCATGCTGTCTTCCTTTACTTCCTTACATGTTACATGCAGTGCCATTGCAAATGGCAAATCACAAGGAAAAAGAAAAGTAGAAAAGGTGTTCCTGTATGTAATACTTTTAAGTTTCTTTAAAATAATACATGTATAACTCGTAATAAAACTACCCAAGTGAGAGTAAAAATCAACTGAACATTGAAACTATATTGTCAACACTAAAATATACAAAAATCAGCTCGGTAGTATAAAACTATACTTTCAACAGTATATAGGCATACCATATGGAATAGCAAATGGCATATAAAAAAATTAACAGAAATGTCCCTGTATGCATAATACATACGTTTCTTAAAAATTATATAACTGCTGATAAATCTATACAACTAGTATGAGAAGAAATCAACTTCATATTGCAAAACTATTATTTCAACACTAAATGTGCATGTTTCAAGGCAAGTTTGTGGATCTAGAATACATGTATATCAAATTGTAATAAATAAAATACCAAAATCAGCTGAGAAGTGTAAAACTATACTTTCAACAGTATACATGTAGGCATACTTCAGGAAAGGTTTGTGGATCTATGCATATTGCATAAGCAAATTCTAAAACAAACAGTGTATACAGATCACAATAAAAGTACATGTAAATCTTGGAAGGAAAACAACTTCACTATTTAGTGTGATCACCTTATCAAAGGCTACCCAACATTCAACTGAAAATGGCAACGTTCACTGGCAGATTTATTTTGGACATACATGTATGTATAGTTTTCATATTGCATTATATTATGGACATTCACACAGGAATATGCCGGCAAGGATATTTTCATTGAATATTGCAACATTGACATATTGCAGTTTATAATACCATAAATACCTAAATAAAATGATTACAGTCAGGAACACAGATACATGTAGGTACAAAAGATATGTTGTTAAATGTACGTCACACACAATCACTTATACGCTGGCAAGTGGTATTGTTTGGTTGTAATTACATGCATTGATACAATATATTACAATCATTTTTGATCAACCACTTCTTATGATCACCAAATGGCAAACTCTTATTGAAGTTTATGTACATGTAATTCATGCGCATCTCACTGCACACAATGTACAGCATGTAGCAAACCCAATGGACTGCTAGTTCAGCTAAAAACAGCATGACAAATCAGACTAAATATTCACCATAAATAGAAAAACATCACAGAAGACATGCATATTCATGGTCATGGAATGCGTTGAAATACACAGGGAAAAATAGATTAAATGAAGTTTATACAATGTCATAACGGAAACCCTTCATCAGATAAGATTTTTGGTTTGTTTCAAATGACATGAATATATTTCCTCTCTGATAAATGTTAACGTAAATATTATGTTAAATGATTACACACAGAAAATGCTTTCTTTTGTACATAAATACATACTACAATCACCAAGAAAAAGGTGAATATAAACAGGAACTATAATAAACAATTTTTTAAAAGAAGGATAACAGTTGTATGTCCAGCAGATCTAAATTTCAACAATAAAAGGAGACATAAAAAAGATCAAGACCAGTATTGATGTTAGATGGATTTCAATCTTGTACTCCATTGACGAAGCCCTTGTAAGCCCTCGTGGGGAATAGATAGGCATACCTTATCCGCAGTGTAGCACATGATGGAACAACTCTCCTGTTTCCTGCTCCCAAGTACCCATGGTGAATATTAGACCTAGTGAATATAAATACGTGAATTGTTTGTAGGCATAATGCTGGTACGATTCATTCAACCTCGGAATGTCCCTTGGAAATTCATTGTTGCTTGCTGCCATGCATGCAACCAAGACATTGCCATTTAGAAATGCATCAGTGAAGTATTGAGCAGTCATGACGCAGGTGCGGACATGGCAACACACACATTCTCTACCTCCTTTGGCATGGGCACATATCTTCCACCACATCTACACCATGATGCAGGCCGGCTGCTCGGTCCAGGCCTTTCTTCAGCAGGTTGGGTAGGCTCTACAGCTGCTATGGCATCCAAGTAAACATCTGTGAATCTGCAGAGGAACTGGATGGTGACGCGTTCTAGATCAGCTCTCTCTCGATCCATCACAAATTTCTACATTGAGTAAGAAAAAAGAAAAACAACAGTGAATAAAGTAAGGAAAAAATAAATGTAAATAATGTAAAGTGCACATTCCACCCTGTTCCAAGTTCAAGTATGGAAATACTGTTTTGGTGAAAAAATCATAAAAGTATCAAATTTTTAGGGGAAAATATTAATAGGTTCCATTGTATTGATATATTTGGTACCACTAGGTGTATTTGAATCTTTGGAGTCACAATTAGATATACATACATACATGTGTGTATACATTCAAACATTACTGTGACTCTGACTTGCAAAAGCCTGTACTAGACTTCCCCCTTCAAATCAATTTCTGTTGGTATCTTTACAGGGGGGGGGGGAGGTACTTCGTCACAGCTCACACAGGTGAAGCCAGTTCGCCAATCACCAATTGACATGTCTGGTGTTGATTCTAATTACATCTTCATTTATAAATAGATTCCTTCTTCTTCTTCTTCTCATTCTTCCTTCTTCAGTTTCATTTTGAATGAAGAGTCTATTACTATCTCAGACCTAGGCCCTGGCTGTGACATCTCACATTAACACTATAATTAAATTATATTTCTCTTGAGTCTTAATTTAGTTATTACACAATGACAAATCGCAAGAAAAATGATCTAATTTGTTGCATAGACCTTGGTTCGGATAAATAGGCTGAGATAATGATCTACCGTACTCACATTTGAAGTTGATTCATCGTCATCGCCATCGGGTTCCCGGTTGATGCACGGGCGACGTTTCCCGCAGGAACACCGCAGTGTGCAGGGATGGCATTCACTCTTGCAAGGGCACATCCGTCTGCCCGTTTTGTATCAGCACTGCAGCAGCTAGCTTCCTGAACATTTACAGGCAGTCGGCTCCAAATCTCCCTCCACGTTTAGAATTGAGATATCTGTCGCTAACTCTGAAATACTGAAAGTGTCATCCATAATAAAGATGAAATTGCTTTGTTCTATAGTATAAATATAATGGTACAGCGTCAGACAGCAGATTGCAGGATACACATAGCGCAAAACATGTATTCGTTCAATATTCAGTACAACTTACAATATCACAGCGATCTATGCGGATTTTTGCCGAGGAGAAAGACATTTCGCTGATCCTCAATATACTTTCGACTAGAACTAATTTCGTATGCGCAAGAACTATTTTGCAGCATCAGCAAACACAGATTTTTCCCCATTGAAACCGGCGACTGACCGCCTTTAATATTGCACCTTGATTTAAGGTTTACGGATGTGTGCACAATATATAGTCACATTATTATTATCATCATTACCATCTAATGTAATTGTAAAATCAGCACTGATTTTCTTATTTACTATATAAATCTATATAACTACCTATTATGCCTGTAGTCTTGACTACGGGACCCCTTCGAGAATTTATCACACATGAGTCACAATATTGTGCGCACCCCCGTAATCCTCTTGTCCCCTTCGCCACTCACGCGCGTCAATACGCTACGGCCATCTTCCTCTTTTGCGAGCAACCCCAAGAAGAAACATGTTGCTTGCAAGGTGCGGGGAAGGAGGGAGGGTCATAGGTAGGTATATAGATTTATATAGTAAATAAGAAAATCAGTGCTGATTTTACAAATTTACTGCAATAAATCATATATACCTACCTATTATGCCAGACCAGCGCCAACTCAAAGACCGGGAGGCATGTTTCGAGCAGAAGGGAATAGGATTACACCAAAGACTACAAAGAAGACACAGCGGCCTTCAAGGTGGCTGACGCAAACAAAGCTTCACCTGCGGGAACATCCCTAAGGTAGCACGAAATGAAGGAATTGGGCGAACGCCAATAAGCAGCCTTCAAAATATCCACAAGCGCCACACCTTGAAACAGAGCCCAAGAAGTGCTGACACTACGAGTATCATGAGCACGAGGCTTACTGTCGGATAAAAGAGCCTCTGTGCCAGCGGCCCTAATAGCTTCAACGATCCATCTAGAGATGGAATCAAGAGAGGCAGGAGAAAAAGGCTCTCTAGTGATCAGGAACAACTGATCATCCTTACGAAAAGACTTAGTCTTATCAATATACCATTTGAGAGCCCTTACAGGACACCAAACTTTGTCCTCACGCACCGAAGAAAGGTTAGAAAGCGGACAAAGAAAAATCTCAACAGGACCAGAGGCAGCTGTCTGATTCTTGGCAACGAAAGAAGCCCTAGGAATCAATCTAACGCCTTTTCTCTCCCAGCGAACATGACCAGGAGTAAGACAGAGAGCATGAAGAGTACTAAGCCTCTGCTCAGAGGCAATAGCTACCAAAAAGAGCGTCTTAACCGTAAGATGATGAAGCGAAGCTTCACCTAACGGTTCGAAAGGAGGCTTCGCCAAGGCCTCCAGGACCTTAGGCAGACTCCAAGACGGCACTAACTTAGAAAAAGAAGGTCGTTTCAGAAAGAACGAACGAATCAAACCACTTAGTAGCGGGGAATTGGAAATCCCCGAACCATCTGAGAAACCCGAATGAATGGCCCCGATCGCCGAACGGTAGCCTCGGATAGTAGAGATAGATCTCCCTTTGTCAAATAACGAGATTAAGAAATCCGCAATTGAACCAATAGGAGCCTTAGAAGGGGTTTGATTTCTCTCTTTGCACCAAAGGAAAAAGACCGAGAGACGGGAATTGTAAATTTCCCTAGTAGAAACCCTACGACTGGACATTAAAAATCCGCGGCTCTATCAGAGAGACCCGACTGTCTTGCAGATTCCCTGACCGGGGCCAAGCAGTCAAATGAAGAGACTCCGGACTGTGGTGAAGAATCCCCGATAGGGGCTGTAAGACCAGATCCGCTCTTAACGGGAGAACGAACGGTTGAGCCCTTAGGGGGCTCATAAGTTCTGGAAACCAATTCCTCCTGGGCCAAAAGGGAGCTATTACGAGCACCCGCGCCCGATCTTCCCTGATTTTCCGCAAGACACGCGGAATCAGTTGGAAGGGAGGAAAGGCGAATCCCTGAAGGTTCTCCCAGCTGAGGGAGAAAGCATCGAGAGCCCATGCTCCCTGATCGCGAACACGGGAGCAATACTTCGGCAGCTGGTGATTTAGCACCGACGCAAATAGATCCACTTCCAGTGGACCTAGGCGACTGCGAATGCGGCAAAATACCTCCGGATGGAGCGTCCATTCCGATGGAAGATACCTGCCCCGAGACAGAAAATCCGCAATGAGGTTTTCCCGACCGGGGATGAAAGAGGCCACGGGTGTGATTGCCATGCGACGACACCACCTCCACAGCTGAGCTGCTAGGGCATTCAGGGTAACCGAACGAGTGCCTCCCTGCCGATTGATATATGCCGCCACAGTAACATTGTCCGTGAAAATCAGAACCGAACGACTGAGAAGTCGACTTCTGAAATGGAGCAAGGTCAACAGAACTGCCATAAACTCCAAGACATTGATATGAGGAAGAGTCCCAAGATGAGACCAATCCCCCGCAACCGTGCTGCCGTTGCAGTGTCCTCCCCACCCCAACCGAGAGGCGTCCGTCGAAACCGATATCGACGGGAGAGGGGCAGAGAAGGACCTGCCTCGCGCGAGAAACACCTCGCTCGTCCAACAAGAGAGAAGAGACTTGATCCTTACTGGTACTGGAATCCAGACCAAAAGAGAGTCTTTTCCCGGCTTGAAGAACCTGAGGAGATGTCTCTGAAAGGGTCTCATGAGGAGCCGGCAGTCCTCTAAAACATCGACTAGACTGGCTAGATAACCTAGAAACTGAAGCCACTGTCTGGCCGACTCTTCTGGCCAGCAAGAGCTTGCGAGCCGCAGAGACAATGGTGAGAATCCTGTCTCGACTGGGCCGAGCCAACTGATTCCTTATGTCTAACCCCGCCCCCAGAAAAACTGGGCTGCGAGTGGGAACTAACTCTGACTTTTCCCAATTTATTAGGAAACCTAAGTCTTGAGTAAGAGAGACGAGCAAACGAGTCTCGTCCAACAAACGATCGCGCGACTCCGCAAGGAGAAGCCAATCGTCCAGGTAACAAAACAACCGCAGGCCGCGACGCCTCAGAGAGGCCGCTAGCACCGCTACAACTTGAGTAAAAACCTGAGGGGCCGGGCGCAGCCCGAAGGGAAGAGCACGAAAACGATAAGTCTCCGAGAGGAAGGAGAACCCCAGAAGATCGCGAGATGCGCGATGAATGGGAATGTGAAAGTACGCGTCCTTGAGATCTATCGAGACCGCGTAGTCTTCCCTTTTGATCAACGGAAGAATGGAGGCAAGAGTCTCCATCCGAAAATGAACGGGAGGAATGAATTTGTTTATTCTTTTCAGGTTCAGTATCAAACGAAGTTTTCCCGAGCGCTTGGGAATAACGAAAATTGGAGAAAGGGAAAGAGACGGCCTGTCTCTTACCCTTTCTATAGCCCTCTTTTCCAAAAGAGACTCGATCTCCTTTGAAGCATGAGATCGAGAAAGGGCAGACATGGGAGGTGACCGAATTCTTATAGCCCCTCCGGGGAGCG
Organism: Heliocidaris erythrogramma; assembly: GCA_025617745.1. Lineage (NCBI taxonomy): Eukaryota > Metazoa > Echinodermata > Echinoidea > Camarodonta > Echinometridae > Heliocidaris > Heliocidaris erythrogramma. The sequence continues at coordinate 17,345,117 of CM046868.1, read as the reverse complement.
AAGCGCAAAGATCTATGAAGAATCCGTCTCGCACGACGGAGAGAACAAACACGTCCCCGGAGATGGCCTCCCAAGCGGGGAGAAACGCATGAAGTCGGCCACCTACCACATTCGGTCGAACAAGCGCTCGGGGAAAAACATCAAAACCCAGGCTTGGCCTTCTGCAAAGCCATCGCCTTACCACGAGAACCTCTCGAAATGCCCCTGCCACGACTCCCTCTCCCACGAGAAGGAGCTGGCTGCGGCTCAGGAGGCGGGACCCTAGACACGCGACTGCGTTGACCCGAAACGGGACCAGCAGGTCTACGCTGAACAGGGGCCCGCGTTGGCTTAGAGCTAGTGTGAAACTGCTTAGTCATATCCGAGATCTGATTTCGCGCATCGATCTCTCTCTGAAAAACCGTAGCGAATTTACCACCAAAAAGCGAAGGACCCCGAGACGGAACATCTCGGAGAAGTTGAGCAATGCCCGACTCTCTAACACCCAGTGCCGAGAGAGCCGAGGTCCTGCGACGGAACGTAGCCGAAGCAGCTGCGGTGGAAAGCTGCGACCACTGCAGACAAAAAAGAGTATGCAACAAGTCGTCAATAATCAGCTTGTCACCATCGGTAACATTCAACTCCTCCGCCCTGGACCTAAGGTCGGAGAGAAACCCTTGAAAAGCCGCCAAACGCATCCCTGACCTAACCTGGTTTTCAATATTAGACCAAATCTTATCCTCCGCCTTGAACGCAGCGGAGGTAAGCGGATTAGTCGCCCGCAAACGACGACCAACCTCTAAAATCTCAGGAGACAGAGTCTTAGCCTTGAAAAGCTGTCTTGGTCCTGAGAACAAAAGGCAAAAGCCTTACCCTTGACCGCATTAGGGCGCTTAACCAACAGCGCGGCCTCAATGCGGTCATACTCCAGCTTGAAATCCTCCTCAAGAGCAATACCCTCAGAGGAAACCTGCTGCTTAAATTTCCAACGCGAAGTCGAACCCTGCACGTGGGTTGACTGAAATTCAGGGAGATATTTGGACAACAAAGCAATCGCTTCCACCCCGCAGAGAGCGAGCGATTGAGACTCCGCCTGCCCAAGCGATTCGGGAACCGAAGCTTGAGAGGCCACATCCAAATCTGGTTCCACCCGAGTGGAATGAGACAAAGGAACGCTAACAAAGGCCTCCGCAGGCAGAGCCCCGCATGGTTCAACAAAAGTCTCCTCGCCCGGCGGAGCCCCAAGGGCCGCGGGAATAGGAGGCACATGCGAATCCGACTCAGACAAAGAGGAATCAATCACAAAAGGCTGATTAGACTCAAAGCGAGATCCCTGAATAGGGACAGAAGTCAGGGTTGAAGTAGCCGGTACAAAGGACCAACCCTGATTCTGAGCAAAAGCCCGCATCATACTGAACATGTCAGCTTGAGAGGAGCTAGCTGGGTTAGCCAGGCCAGACGGGCAAGAGGCCGGCAAAGCCTTGCCACTTTTTGCCTTCTTCTTGGCCTTTTTCTTGGCTGGCTCGACAAAAGTCGTAGCCGAAACCCTTTTCTTAGAACGCTTAATCGGATTCGTTCGGATCCCCGAAGCCTCTTCGGAAACACGAACCGATCCCTCCGCGGAGGGACGTTCACTTCCCATAAAGGGATTGGAGCGCTCATGGCGTAAGCCTAGAGAATCGCCCAAATCACCCATATTGGCTAAGCAAGAAGATGCAGTAGCCATGGGTTGGGAGCTAAAAGCTCCCAGTGCGGGGGCAGACCGAGATGACTCGGTATGTGCCCGATGACTACTAAAGGCGTGTGAACCCGCTATTGGACCGCTCGAAAGCAGCAATAGGGGGGCACTAGTAGTCACGCACTCAGGTGAAAACACCTGTTGCTCCGAAGAGCGTCCATAATTGTTAGCTCGAGCATTCCCATTAGCTGGCAATGTAGACAGCCCAGGAAGTACTCGTTCCCCCATATGGCGTTTGCCGGGGGCTAGGGTTTGAGAACCCAGACCAACATGGACTAAGCCCGTGGGTTGCCCTGCAGTAGTGGGGCGCGTCTCCCCTAACGGATCAGAGCGAGTGAACGCTACCGTACGGGAAACAACCGCCCCCCCCCTCTGGTCTCAGCGACTGGGGGATTGGATTCGAGATATCCAAACCACTAGAATCTGACGCCACCCACCCCGAAACCACGGGCTTCAGAGTTGACAATCCCGATTCAGTTAACGCCACCCGTCCCGAAGCCGCAAGCTCCGAGACTGGCAAACTCTGCAAGGAAACACCACTAGGCAACTTACCCTTAGCCCTCCTAAGGCCGAGTTCTTAGCCCTCCTAAGGCCGAGTTCTGGAAGGCCGAGTCGTCTTGCTAGACGACTCTTCGGAAGAAGCAGGTCTCCTTGACCTAGCTGCTTCTTCTTCCGAATCCATACCACTGCAATAAAACAGACAATAAAGTATACTTTTCAAAATAAGAAATACTTCAACTGAATGCAGTAAAATAAGGGTAAATTTTATTTGGGAGATACGCACTAAAGAAATTTTTATTATTGTAGAAAAATAAACTCAGTGTAGATAGCACTAGCAGGGGTTAAAGATGGGATGGGTGACGCAGGATTATGTGAATGCATCAATCATTTTTATTTTCATTGTATTTGTGACCTTTCTATGCCACCGGATGGAGTAGAGTGAGGGCAGGGGCATGATAGGGCCTGCCTTCACCATCCGCCATGTCCAACGGCGGATCCAGGATTTTGTGAGGGAGGGGGCTCATATAATAAAACAATATGCTAAATGGAAACACTAACATCAAAAGAAAAACTTTTATCTCTATTCCACTCTTTCTCTTCTGTTATGTTTATATTCTCTACATCAATTTCTCACTCTTCTTCTCTGTCTACCAACACACACTCTCTCTCTCTAGAATTAAAATATATTCTGTACATTACACAACATTATACAATATTTTTAACTGAGTATGTGGGTATGTTTGACTAAGTAATTGTGATCATGAGCATGTACATTTATGCGTGATAATTTCATTAACATAAAAATAATAAATAAATAAACTCACAACAATGTACACATAGATTGTGAAAATGTTGAGAGTGCAATGTAAAAGGTGAACCCATGGATTTCCGCGGGTCCCGCTAGTTATTATTATTATTATTATTATTACAAACTCACATCAAGCTTGGCTCCAGACAGATTGGCTCTCTCTAAGGTGCAGTAAGAGAGGTTAGCCCCTGACAGGTTGGCTGAAGAGAGATTACTCATGGTGAAATTGATGTATTTCAGGTCCAATTTGGATAGATCTGCACCTTCAAAGTTCATGCCCTGTAAGAATGGCATTCACAGAGGAGAACTAGTTAAAGAGCTGACAAAGAACACCGAGTTCCAGTTACGGGGAAAAAATTGGTGGTGAATGTTCTTTGTAATTTTGGTTTCACGTGAAAGAACTTCCCATTTGAAGCATGTATTGTGCTTTGAAGCCATGTGAATTGCAAAATACATGCAAGCAAATTAAAACACTAAAATAAAAGATAACAAATTTTTAGAATACTAACCCCGATACGTAAACAGGGTCCCGTTTCATAAAACTTGTTATCAGTAACACCTGCCACATTTCTATTACAAATTTGCTCTTAACCAATCAGATGCAAGTATTTCAGTAGCTTATACCATTTATTGTAACTTGTTATTGATAGCCAGTTTTTATGAAACAAGGTCTAGAAAGGGAAAAGTTATGCCAAACAAACAAGAATCTCAGATAATCCCAACTGAAATTCTTGTAGAAAACAATTGCTGGTATTCATAAAGGTGGAGAAAGTTAAGGGCTTGTCACATTTGTCAAATACCGATGGCGATAAAGATAACGATAAATCATTGCCGAATCACTCAAATGTTGGTTACGTGCAAAATGAATAGGAATTCTTTGTGGTAGGTCAGACTTCTCTGATATGTACATGTATGCTAATGAGCCTCCCTCTCAGAGTTTGGCCACCGATTTTTTGCAGGACAGAGCTCACCAAGATTTTCAGAGAGCCACTGAATGGTTTCTGCTCCTTTGAGGTGACATTAGTTCAGAAGAATCACGTGGGCTGTGTCATGCTTGATTGACAGAACTCCACCAATTTTATCGGTCATGAGTGACCACTGCTCCTTTGAGGTGACATTAGTTCAGAAGAATCACGTAGGCTTTGTCATGCTTGATTGACAGAACTCCACCAATTTTATCGGTCATGAGTGACCACTTTATCGTCATCATTATAGGTACATTTTATATGCGCATACATTATAGTCATCGTTATCGGACAAATGTGACCAGCCCTTTAAAGCTGGTTCAACTGAGTATACAGGCTTATGGATTGCCAAGTGTGTAGCTCTTTATGGTGTACAAATTACTGTAATTCTGTGACAAAATGAATAGATCAAATTAATCCAATCATGAAATGAAAATGAGAAGTCAATATCACGTTCACAAGAGTGTTGTTTGTTCATTTACTTACAGAATTATTGTAATTTTTATGGAATCAGAAGGTCGACGTTCGCTCTCCGTAAAGTGGTGGATAAAATAAAAAATGCACAAGAATAACAAGAACGTGTGTATGTACCTGACACCTGAGGTCATACTTGGAAGGAGCACACTGCAGCATTCTGATAAACTCCCAGCGTTTCATAGGTGTGTGGTCCCCCGGTGGCTCTCTGTTCTGTATCATCTCTTCCAATGGCTTAATCAGAGACTGAATACCAAAAAATTTCGCCTCTTCGAGAACTCCTGGCAACACAAGTAGGAACAGATGGATGTTACTTTGGTGTTGTCATAGTGACATCTTTTAATGTTGTTTTAGGCCTTGCTTGTCACATTTGCTCAATACATCAAACAATCCATCAAAATGGTCCAATACATTAAAAGTATTTTTTAATAGTTCTTGTCTAGAATTTTCATTACATGAAAGGAAATTTAAAAAACTTTGACATAATGGTTAAATACATTAAAGGTACAATTCAATATTTTTGGTCAAAATTGAAAATCAAGGATACTTTTGTCCAAATTGTGAATCACATTAAGGTAGCTTAGCGAAAAGCGTGGTGCAAAAACACGTGGGAAAGACGCATATGACAAAATTATTCAAATCAAAATTTTATTTTATAAATGCAGAACAAAAATATTAGGATGTAGAAATTATTTACCTCTTTGAACACTTTTAAGCAAAATAATAAGAAAACTTTTATTCAGATATGCCTGATTCTAATTTCAGAAGCACAGACAAAGCTAACAATTTTCCTCTTTGCGTCTTTCCTGCGTCTTTATGCGCCATTGTATTTTGCTAAGCTACAGTACTTAAAGAGAAAGTAACTATTTAGCCCTTTGAAGACAATTGACCATATTTTGTGGTTTAGCTCAATAGCTTTTGATTCAGAGCTCTAAAAATTATACCAGATGCAAAAGTAAAAAGAGCAAAAATTTTTGCACAAACTGTCCATTTTTCTTGCATGACCATATTGCATTTGATGCCAGGAATTTTAGAAACAAGAATAAGGTTTGAAATCATTAAAATGGTAACACATTGAAAGGTTCAAAATCATTGTTTTTTGTCAAAATTTGCAATCATGTATGTTGTTTTCAAAGACATTGAACCATGTAGCTCTAAAACAAATATATTGTTGCCAATTTGAAGAACAAAATGTGATCAATTTTATTAGTCCATAAATAATTCCTGTCCTGAAAGGGTTGACACTGTTTGTCAATGTTTGTATCTCATTAAAGAGGCAATGTAATATTTCCACATGGTCATGACAGAAGTTGAATTGATTACATGTATCAACTTGGCTTGGGATTTGAGAACAGGGATCAATATTCAAATCGGCGAAATGAAAATTGGGGGCGAAATGAAAATTGGGGGCGAAATAAAGACAAGGACAACACTATCTATATAAAAAAAAGATGTTCATTATCGTGGTGATATAATAAGGAGAGGAGAATTTGATCTGTCTCACAATGTAGCAAACGTAGGAGAGATGCACAACGATTCAGATGCAACTGCTTTCCTTCATAAGGCAATGAGGACGAACTCTGCTGCGCGTGTGTTATATAGTGCTGGCGGGGGTTCGAGGAACCTGGGGGCGTGCTATAGTTTGGCTCCCGCCCGATTGCGTCCCTAGGGTGTGGAAGCGCCATGTCGATGATACCTTTATCATTACACATAGATCTGCCACGGAAGATCTTCTAGGCCACATGAATGCGCAGCAACCCTCCATTCAGTTTACCACGGAGACTGACAGTGAGAACCGCGTTGCCTTTCTCGACACACTGATCCACCGCAACGCTGATGGACATCTGACTACTACCGTATATAGGAAGCCCACGCACACCGACCAGTACCTTGCGTATGATTCGCACCATCCCCAATCCGTGAAGCGCGGGGTAGTGTCTACAAGGAAGAAGATCGTTACTTCCGAGGAACCAGCTCAATTTAAGTCTACCGTAGTGCTTCCGTTTGTCGATAGTATCTCCCGTTCAGCAATTCAGATCTGTTTACATCCGAACAACATCAACAGGGATAACGGCATTGACATCCCAGAAGAATGGCTGCCCACCATTCGACGCCATGCTCCCAAAAAGCTACGCGGTCCCCCCCCCCCCCCCCCCCCAAACAATAGCAGCGTGACCCCGCTCAGTGATTGGCCAGCAGCACCGGCCAATAGCAGCATGGCTCCTGCCCCAGTGAAGCCAAACGGCAGTAGCGCGACCCCGCTCAGTGATTGGCCAATGGCACCGGCCAATGGCAGCGCCATATCTATTATGAAAAATTACTGAAACTGGAAGTCCACCCTGGTATTCATTTGATTTGAAAAAAAGAACAGAAAAATGAGAAACAGATGAGTGAATGTTTAAGCAAAATCAAATTAAAAGTAAGAAAGTTATGGATATTTGAAGTTGTAATTAATCAAAAACAAATTGGCAACTCCATGACGTATCTTGAGAGCTCCTCTCCCATTTGTTCTGTATAGGAAAAAAAAATAATTTTCTTGGTTTTTGATGAGGGAATAGACTTGCTTCATACATGTACATGTTTTGTGTTGAATCATAAGTGCAGTGATTACAATCTAGGGTGCATGAATGATTAAATATTTTCTTTAGAGAAAATGGAAATTTATGATTTTTTTTAATACAGGGCAAATAGCAGAGGACCTTGCAAGATATGTCACTGAGTTGCCAATTTGTGTTTGATTGATTACAACTTCAAAAATTCATAGCTTTCTTATTTCTTATTACATTTTGCTCAAACATACAGTAATCTGTTTCTTTGATTTTTCTGCTTCTCTTAAATCATGGTGGACTTCCCCTTTAAGGGCCAAGCATGACTTGTCTCTAAGGAAATGATATATGTAGGCCTACTGAATCTTCCAAAATACTTTCAGAACTAGAAAGGCCGTCAAAGGCGGCAGACCCACGCCTTAGCGGCGCTACAGATCGAGTAGTTGCATTCTTTCCCTAATCGATTCTTTCCTGTCACTATATTTTATATTTTATATTTTTTTCTTTTTTTATCGCAATAAAGACTTCCAGATTTGGCATAATCTACTATTTAATACATGCATGTAAAATAATATATTTTTACTGGTTGGTTCCCCTGTCATGTATAAAAAAAAGTAAACCCAATATGTTTTGTTTTGTTGCGATTATTTTTGTAAGCAGTAGCCATTCAAAGGGGATAACAAGAGGCACATCTACCCCCCCCCCCAATAAACTTTGCCATATCCAGGTCATAGCTTTGTGTGTCCCCACCCTTGAAAAAATTCTTCTGAAAAAGATATTTTATTATTGAAACATCCCTCCCCGACAAGGAATTGATTAGACATGTCAGAGAGCGTGGCGTGGGGAGGAAAAAAATGTTAGCAATTTGTATTCAGTGTTCAGTCATGTAAGTGTTAGTAAATGTATTCATGTTCTATCTTTAAATTACATTGCAATTGGGGTTGTTGTTTTTTTTTCATCGGGCTTGGATAAAATAAATATGACGACAAAATAAGTTGGATCTCGACTTCAAAATGACAAGCATGCGAGGCACAGAGCTTACTCACTCAGCTCAGTCACCACCCATCAACAAAATCAAAGTGGATACTGGCATGCATGTATTCGGCGAACCTCGATCAGCCACCAAATTTTGCAAATCCACACAATTAAAAAAAATACAGTTTTTGTATATATTTTACAACTACGAAATCCACTCAAACAGACATAAATGAGTTATAAACTAACTCAAATCTCAAATGACAGGACCGTTATAACCCAAAGAAAAAAGTTCAATCCTACTACAGTCAGCCAGGCACAGGCACTGTACTCCCTGGGGTTATGTACTCCCTAGCCCCACCAGATCGCCGTCACTTCGCGACAGCGCTGTGTATAGTTATGTACGTACAGCTAGCTACACAGCCCACTCACTCAGATCAACACACGCGAACGCTCGCGAGTGCGATAGACTCACTCACGTCAAACAAACTCACCAGATTTTCACCGAAAACAATTAAAATCACGTACTACACGTCCACCAGGATAAAATAAATCACAAAAACTTCCACAACAAAGTGGAAAGAACCGGGGAAAATAAACAGAAATGCACAGAAGATAAGAAATAGAGGAGAAGCCGTAGGGCTAGGGTAGCCTGAATCTAAATGAATTTGTAGATAACAAAAGGTATCACGCGCGATACTGCGGCTAGCTAGCTATAAGTTATAGAGCCGCCTATTACTAGTATACCGTACATAGCCGCTTTCGCAGTAGTAGTTCAAGCGCGCGAAAAATCCCTTGTTGCTGGGATACGTTGGCTTTGAATATTCATTGCAGGCTCGTACGGATTTGAAGTGAAATGGCAAATAATGGGTCTAAAAGTCTTCTAAAATTCATAAACCTGAAATAGACTTTTGGTGAGACGAAGTAATGAGTGTTTTGATTGGCCAAAATATTTCTGCATCTGCAGGCAAAGTTTGGGGTCATCAATCTTTCTAGTTTCTTTCCTGTCACTATCTGAACTGAAGTTCCTAAACTTTACTACAGGGTCAAAACTTCAAGGTCACACAGAATGTGCAGGGGTCAACCAATCATCACCAAAATCTAATCGATTCTTTCCTGTCACTTTCTGAACATTCCCTGAAAATTTGGTGCAAATCCGTTCACCCGTTCTCTTGTTATCTTGTACACAAACAAACAAACAAACAAACATACAAACAAACAAACAAACAACAACAAAAAAACATACGGAGCCCTTTACATAACCCTGCCGATTTCATCTGCGTGGGTAATAACAAACTTAAAGAATAGAAAAACTTTCAGAATGAAAAAATACAAGAACAATAAGCTGTGAGGAGTAGAATAAGGATTACATACCAGAAGGATTAAGTCCATCATCCATGATAAGCTGACCATGTCGTAAATAATTAAGAATAGGTTCAAAATAGACTGGACTCCTGTCTATCAGATAGGCACCTGTGTGATCAACTGAACTACTCCATGGTAAATCTGGGAAGAAAGAACACGTTTGTTTTTAAAATGTTGATATGTCGGGAGATTTTGTCTGTTTGGTATTGCACCTGAAAGAAAAGTGTTGGTGATGTTCATGATTCTATATCAAAGGGGAACATAAATATAGTCCCTCCTAGTTCCACAAAATGTCCTAAATGCATGACACGCTCTCTCGATCGAGGAACAGTAACGTTCTTATTGGACAACAATATGCCACTGCAAGTATCAGGACCAGGAACAGATTCAGATTCAGATTTACAAAATATTTTTAGCCTAATAAACTTGTAGGGTATTTTATAAACTAGAGATCCTGATATTATGGTTCTTCCTCCATGCAATAGAATTATAAATAATAAAATTATGATTTTAAACAATAAAGCCATTTGCATTCTGGGCACATAAAGTGCCAATACATTTTGCTAAGCTCCATTATGCCCAATTTGATGCAGAGTGAAAAACAATCAAACTTCAATGTCATTATTGGGCGTGTTCTGAGCATGATCAGACTTTTCCAGTTGTACCAACAAAAAAAAGTCATTATGAAAAAGTCAAAACCACCATTATTATCACAAAGTATTGTAGGGACATTAACAATGCTCTTGCTAGAGGATTGATCAAACAAAATATATCATTTCAAAACCTAAAAGCAGAAACATATGCTACAAGGTTAATAGTATAAACTAAATTTGAACTATAAAACTTTAATGATTTCGGTCGCATACACGTGACTTAATGTAAGAATGGCCCTTCTGTATTGGGATTGATCAATTTTAAACCTACTCGCTCAGAAATAGTTTCATTCAGCAGTATGGAAACCTAGATATAACAAACTTCATAGTGGCAAATCTTTTTGAGCATATCCAGTAGTTATACATGTAGATGAAATACAAAGCTACCTTTTTAGACCCCTCTGATTTTTGTCTATACTGACCCCTTTATCTAATTAACATTTGTAGCTATTCTTCATTTCATAAAGATTTTCAATGCCTCATCTCTTTTGAACAGCTTCATAAGAATACACTGTGATGACAGCTAGCCAACAAAATTAGGTCACATTGTTGACAGATTTTGGACTATTAACCTTTTTTACCCTGATTTACATGTACATGTCATACCAAGGAGTTATGTGATAACTCCTTGGTCATACAATCACCATTCCTTCAAGAATCTTGGATGTTTGTCACATAAGATAAGCTTCAACCTGCAATTCCTTGTAAAGGACATGTACTTTATCACATTGGTGACCTTTCCTGTCTCAAGTAGTATTTTGATACTTCATATAGAACCACATGCTGTTTATGATTTCAAACAGTATAATTATGCTGGTATTGACAGGAGAGAGAACATCCAAGGACTATTCTTCAACCATCAACAGAGGGCTTATGAAAGCAAGAAAGTAAATTTCCATTAAATGTAAACACATACATGTATCTGACATTTGAGGGGTGAAAATTAATACATGTATTACATGTACATATGACATCATATCTTGAATTAAATAATTTTAAGGACTTGACGCCACTGCAGATCATACTTGTAAATTGCAATAGCACCAATTTTTTAACTTTGCATTAATTTTCAAAATATTCTCCAGGGTTAACCCTGAAGAATATTTACCCCCATACATACAGGTGTATTTAGTGACTATTTTATCATAATTTCTATGTTTTTGAAAGAGTCAAATAAATCTTAGTTTCTCACCATCATCTGCAAACATTCTGGCGAGCATGCTTTCTGAATCTCTTCCTACTAGAGTCCTCCTGAAAGGAAAATTAGCAATTGAAACCACAATCTACATGTACATATGTACAGCTCTAGTGCAGTCTAGACCTCTATTGAGTGTGGTTTAACTTTGTACAGAAATGTAGACTGCAGCTAGGGGTAGTTTACAAAATTAATGTAAGTCCAGTTTAACATAGACCCCTGTTACACATACCTCTGAAAGTGTACTGAGGCCGCCTCCGGCTCGACGTATGTGTAACATCAACGTTTCTTAGAAGCCGCCTCCATCCCAGTCCACCTCTGGATGTGGTTTGAGGCCGGCCTCACGCCGGACTCAGTCCCGCAATATGTTTAACTCCAAAGTGGACTCGGCGCCGGCTTTTAAGCGGAAGTTACGTAACCCGTAAGAGCGATGTCGATGAGATAGTACAGCACCTGCAGTGCGAGTGTGCGAACCGCGCAAAAATTTTTACATGGAGTGCGCCCCAACGTCAGCTCGTGAAAAGGCGACGTGAAGCCGGCCTATGTGTAGACACAAATTGCGGGCCCCGAGGTACATGTACGTGTAACAGGGGTTTTAATGGTCTCGAGGCAGCTTCAAATTGCAGGTGTGAAGCTTGCTCCTGGGCCGCCTTTGAAAGCCGACGCATGTGTAACAGGGGTCTTAGACTGGAGTTTAGAGTTTAAGTTAAAGTGATTTGGTAACTTTGTAGAGGCTTGATAAAATCTGAGCTGCCTGGCCTTACATGTAATACGGTGTAAAAATGAAGCCCAGGGAAAGAAAAACACTTCAAAATCATCATGTGCTTCACAAAAGTATAAAACATATGCAAGTGACTGGAAATGTCAGACTCATTTTCTCCCATAGACTCAGTGTTAGACTAAAGCGTATGGCCATACGCTTTCGTAAATGGGAGTATTCAGTCATATTAGGTATCTTAATAATAGCATTACATATTTGAAAACCTTTCTATGCCTGGCTATTCGTTTACCCTTCTGAACATTATTATACAAGACAGATATCAAAATTCAACAGTTTATTAAATCAAGCCTCCACAAAGTTACCGAATCTCTTTAAATTGGAGTTCAGAATAAGGGTCTATGAGGTTAAGAAGGGAAATTTCATGTAATATGAATTCTGTGAATACCCAGCTTTCTTGCTACATTTTTTCCTAAATATTTTCCTTTTTTTCTGCATCAACCTCCTCTTCTCCACATTCTACTCCATGTACAGCATAAATACTTCCTCACATTATGTTAAATCTTTTTTTCTCCCTAACTTTTTTTTCTATTTGTCCTCTTTTTATTTCCACTTAAAATTCTTCTCATCATCCCCTTCTTTTTTCTATTCTTCCTCCTCCTCCTCCTCTTTCTTTCCTCTTTCTTCTTTCTTCTTCTTCTTCCTTTCTTCTTCTTCCCCATCTCTCCAATTTTTTCTTACCTACTGTATTCTTCACAAAAATTTAAGATAATCCACTCAATTTTGCACTGCACTGTATTTCATGTACATGTACATGTATTATGACAGCAAATCCTTACTCTTCCCATTCCATTTCCATTTTCCCCTTTTCACGTCCTCTATATTTCCCCTCCTGGTTTTTTTTCTCCTTTCATCTATGTCATCCGTAAGCAGCATCATCATTTCCTACCTATTTGTCATGAAGTGTCTACCACCAACATTCAATGTAATCCAGTCATTCTGCAGAACACCATTTGCTTTCTCGTGACTGCACATCATTACTGTACTCTGTCCTGATCTACTAAATTTGGGATCTGTAGTAGGAGGAAAAATGCAATCGATGCTCATCATTGCTCTGATCTGTATTTGTTCGTCCATAATTTATGAACCTTAAGTAAATACAATTATAGATGGAAACATGTTTAATCATCTCCAAACGATATGTTACATCTACATGTATATTAAAGAAAAAATTATTATTTAACATTTTGGGGGATGATTATGAAATATCCCTCCAACAAAATTAGGATATTAAAACAAAACATTTGGTGAATGATATTTGTAGGTAATTTCAGTATCTTTCTCCAATATAAAAAGACCTTATTAGCACCAGACTTCTCTGATATTCTTTTGCCTACCAGTATTACTTTCCGCTTTTTTAACTACTTTTACAAGCATGATTCCACTTTATTTCTTCATCATGTGATTATCAGTTTTTAAATAGCTTTTAAAATATCTTTTAGAATATTGTACAGAAAATATTCACCAAAGCACTTATAGATTAGTAGAGGTGTTGTGGATCAGTGGATAAGTCCCTGGACTGTGAACCACGAGGTCCACGGTTCGAATCCCACCGCACCACTAGCGTCCTTTGGCAAGACGTTAATCTACATTTGCCGCTCTCCACCCAGGTTTTGAATTCATGCAGAATTTTTGCCGAAAATCATATTTGCATATGAACTCAAAAAAATGATTTTTAAAAAATGACGTCATCACATTTATTTGATAATAATTCAGTAATAAGTTGTCGATTTTCTCCCAAATTTTGATATGTTATAGCTGACACAATTCTCTACCAGACCAGTAACCACCATTTTTCATTTTGATGACGTCATCACAGTGAAATTTTCAATTAAAGATGCCATGTCATAATTTTCCATATTTGCGTGTTATGTCTATGGAAGATGATTTTTTCTTGAATCATGAATCTACATGACATCGTTCTCTGAGCAGTATCTCAGTTATTTTTGGTCTTTTTTCTTCCAGATTTTAATATGTTGTAGCTGAGACTATAAGCTTTTACAAATGTGGTCTCCAATCTTTGATCAGATGTCGGGATCATGCCCAATTTTTCAGTACAAAATGTGATTTGAGAATCCTGTTTTTCGTTTACGTGTTATCTCTATGGGAAATATTTTGGTCTATTGGTCAAAGCACTTGCCTCCCATTCCGGTGACCCAGGTTCGATCCCCGGTGGGTCTATAACAATTCTTTTTTTTTTTGCTTCTTTTTGCCTGTCATTTTACCATCCTCTTCGACTATTGTAACATGAAAAATCACAAATCATGTAATAAACTGCCTTATTTTCCGTATTATGTCTATTAGAAAGTATTGTGCAGTAGTTTGTGTACAACCCTATGGAAATTGTGATTTCCTGTCCTGTATTAGAGCTATGGGGTTAATCTCCCAAGTATCCTGTATCATCATCATTATTATCATCACCGTCATGATCATCATCGCTATTATTATATCATCGCAATCATCATTATATCATTATAATCATCATAATCACCATTATCATCACCATAATCATTTTACAATGACCGTTACACATTTTGCTACATTTCTGTCCTCAAGAAGCATCTCCATTCATGGCATTCTTGACTTCCTATCTTCAGTTTAGCATTTCCCCATTATTATGATCATCCTGATTACAATCATGATCGTACAAATTGAAAGACAGATCACCTAATTCGTCCTCATGACGAATTAAATCCTAGTTTATTTTTATTTTTCTCCCACTTTCTTGTTTCCACGAAATCTCTCAAACTTTTCAGTCAATTTTTATGACATTTCCGTCAGTCATCACGTCATACAAGGTCAAGCTCAAAAATCTTTTTCAAGGTCATCAGGTCATCGTGACGTCATCCAGACGCCATTTTGTAAACTGACATTATCGTTCATATCTTCATTACCAGTCATCCAAAGTCAACCATATTTGGTACACATAAACTTCAGGTCAAGGGTCAACATCACATGTTGTCAAAGTTTACGCGCGCCTCATGACGCGCATGTACGCGCGTCAAAATTTAGAAATGCTCAAAATCACTTTTTGATCAAATTAGAGTACGGTTCAGGACATTTCAAGCATTTCAAATTTTTTCTGTCCGTGCGCCCATTATGCGCGCACACACTCGTAGAGAACGTAAAAACGCTGTTTTTTCAAATGTTTCGTCTTCCTGACACTATTCTTGACAATTTCCAACTATTTACAGTCAATCTCGACCTTCCATAATGCCACACGCGCACGTCAAACTTTCAAATTCGTGCGCGTGTCAATGGCCATTCTAATGTAAAAAGTGGTAAAAACATACCCATCTAGAATCCGCCATAGCTCGTCAGAATATGCGGAAACCTCCCAATTTTTTTACATATTATGAAAGCCTGTGAGTTGTAGATTTGAATTTTTGCCAATCGCATGATCTGACATTATCATATTTGCATATGAACTCAAAAAAATGATTTTGAAAAAATTACGTCATGGGCAATTCCATGAGATGGGTGTCATGGGGTGAAAAAATAAAATTCTTATTTTGGAAATTTTCACCCACCTAATTTTGTTCAGTATACAATGTACTTCTGGGCAAATGGAACAGTAAAATTTGTCCAAAATTTGCATCAAGAATTGCAAATATTGAACTTTGAACTTAGCTTACAATTTTATTGAGAAAAATAGTAAATATTTACCTAAAGATTTCATTTCAATTCATACATAATTAAAGAATGGTAAGCAGTTGTTTAGTTGATTTTTAGAATGCATGGGACATTAGATTTTAACCCGTTGAAGACTGAGCCCGCATATATGCGGGCTCAGTTTTCCCCGCTCGTGGACTGAGCCCGCATATATGCGGTCTGAGAAAATCGAAGAGACGAGCTCACTTTTACACCATTTATTTCACTCATTACTACATGAATAAACATAAATCCTTACTGTTTCGAATGATTATACATTTGACATAGTGGTTTGCTTTGTTTTACTTTGAAATGATAACGATTTGGGGTAGAAAACACAGTTTCAAAACCTTATTTCCTCTTGAACTCTTGAACTCGAACTCGCATAGCAACGCTCTGGCTCACTGCCGAGAACCGACCAATCAAAATAGGCTTGTGCGCACACGCTCTATTCATTTCCATATGAATTACGTTTACCCTCGATCTCTTCCTTATTTGCATAGTTTATGCAAATTAAATCGATCGACCACTTCGCCTCGCGTGCCGAGTTCTTTTTCTCCAGCTTTGCATGCCACCGGATTGATTTTGATATAGAAACTTTTTTTCATTTTTGAATATATTTTCCACGGAAGTTTATTTTATCATTGATCGGATTTTTGTTACACATTTCTCATCATTTGTTCTGTCTTCATTTCTGACCTTCTTTATTACCTTCTCTTGTTCTCCATTATAAACACTCTATTTTATATTTCTCTCACCCTCTTCAACAACAATTTCGTCTTCTGTGCTCGTCTATTCGTTTAGAACAGAACAGAAAAAAAAAACACCAAGAGGAAAGGTGGAAAGAAAGAGTACGATCAAAACTCATGAGGCAAAAAAAAATAAATAAAATGCATAATGAAATAAAAGCAAAAGGTTAGAAATAAATAGATGAAAATCTTTTGGGGACATTTCTTCTACTTTTTGTTTTACATTCATAGGTTTATTATGGAGTTCATGATTTCTCATCATCATGCAGCATCATACTTTCATTATTGCTTCATCTGCTGAATTGTTTCTGTATAAAGGAGTAGCGTTATTCACATTTTATTGAACTACATACAGTATATTCAGTTAGTCACCGTACTTTACAAACAATAAACCGAGTCCAGCTTGGGTTCTAACGGTTTCAAAAGCATGAATGGATTTCCTGTCTTTTCATGGCAGATGAGAACAAAGGAAATACGAACGAAGGTTGCCAAGGCCACGCCAGATAATCCCCCATTTTGTCAATGGAGCTCCAATCCAGGGGGCGGGGGCACTTCCCCGTTTTGTGAAGTTCATAAATGTCTATAACTCATCGAGAGGATCTAACATAATAAAACACTCATCAATTACTTTGGTGGCTGTAGAAAAGAATAATACCTAATATATATATATATGTATTTAAACTTGTACCAGTGTACGACTTATAACAGAGGAATTATTATTTAACATTTCCCCTATTTAGACTTTAGAAGTTACCGAAAGTCGAACCGATTTATAAGGTTTAAACTCTGTGAATTCATTATTCTTCCGACCACTTCATGAGAGCTTATAATCTGCGGCAAAAAAAACCCCAAAACGCGAGAACACAGAATCCACACGAAACGATTCTGTAAAGATGATTATAATAAGAGAAAAATCGTTTGTTTTTTTTTTTGCAAAAAAAAGCACATTAGCACTGTGAAAATGGTAGTCCTTTTTTTACTACGAAGCTGCTAAAGTTATCAATATTAATTTCTTATAATATAATCATCATTTTACATATACATCAACAAAATTGAATAACTTGAAAAGGCGACAAAATGGGAAAATACAGAATGATTCGGAGAAGCGTATAGTCCCGCTAAAATAATAAATTCCTATAACAGCAACCCATCATGATGGTATAATAATGACTACTAATGAAATATTGTTTGAAAGGAAATATGAAGGATAAGACTGGAAAATAAGAATGAAAGTAAATGACATTATTCATTCATTGTTAAATCAGCTTGAATCAGCATAAGACGAATTATTTAAATACATATAAAGCAATAAATAGAAAATATGATATGCAAACACGTTTATGAGTTAATTTAGCAATAATGTCTTATGAAAATAAATGAATAATACATTACAAAAAAGAATTGTGAGGATAATATATATGGCCGGCGGAACCGGGGTCCCCAATATTTTTGCATCGGACATATAAAATGTGTTACAAAATTTGGACCCCCCCCCCCCTCCCCCCATGTGTGTGATGACGACATCGACTATCGGCGATGTCCTTTGAACCATTTTTTTTTGTTTTGTTTTGTTTTTGTTGTTTTTAGGGGGCTTGTCGGGAATGTCGACAACGGCGAAGATATTGGACTTTTTGGGGGTTGTCAACAAAATTTTTGTCGGGAATGTCGACGACGGCGGTGACTGGGCCCATTTTTGTAGCACAATAGTAACATTCCCTGCATGGTTCCCATATTTGGGCCCCACCAATCTCAAAAGCGTTCGGCTGGCCCTGATAGAATGTGGTAGACGAAGAAAGAAGGAAACAAATCAAGGGAGACAAAACGGAGGGATAAGATAAAGGAATAACTAGATAATTATGATAAATGAAGAAAAATGTGGGAAAATAAAAGAATAGCCCAAGGATAAACGACGAAAAAGAAGAACAAAATAAAATTTACGAAAAAAAAGCAGACATGAATCATGTGAATAAGTGAGATATAGGAAGCTACAACGAGAATTCAGAATTGATAAAAAAACAAAAACAAAATAGGGGGTCATAGGGAAGGGGGATGGGGGAGACAAGAAATACAATCAATAAATAAAAAAAGACGAATGGAAGTAAAAGTATTTACTCTCGGAAAAATAATACAGGCAGAAAATTAGGATGAAACAGATGAATTTCATGGAGATGGAGGAAACAAAATGGGGTGGAAATGATATGTCGTATAAATTCACCAACCACGTATCCCTCTGTCTAAAGAGAGAGAGAAAGGGGGGGGGGGGCGGTAAAATACAACCGGCGCAAAAACATTCGTGTTGACACCGGAACCTCATAAATTATTCATTAATTCCGTCGGCACTAGCCAATTAGGAAACAAGAAATTGAATAATGCATGAGGTATCGCGCAGTTTCGTGCACCGAACACTATGAATATTCAGTAAGTCAGCGGCAAAAGCGATCAAGGCGCTGATTGGCTATGAACGCAGTAGACCACACCCCCTCCTTGGCAACCACGCTTCGTTGAGCTTGTCAGGATTTTTACCGTTCCCAGCGGGGGAATCGCACTGGGCTTTACCGTCTTCAACGGGTTAATTGCCAAACAGAAAAAAATGCCCTCCATTCCCATGAATGGGTAGAAAGCATGCAATCCGACTGCTCAAACCAATGTAACGTGAGTAACGAAAAAAATGAAAAAGTTTTATTTATTAATATTCCCTTCCATTCAAAATTTGCCAATGGAAATTCTCTTCATACACCTTGTACCTAATATGAAAGTGTAGAAGCTGTATACATGTCATGGTATTACAATAAATGAGGCCCAAAAATTGTAACGTGAGTAACGATGGTGTAACGTGTCTGAGTAACAAAATAAAATTGTGATATAAATATGTATTTCACAGGCTACGGTACAGAATTCTTTTACTGTGTGACTAAGGGGTAAAAACAAAGAATTTGGTCCTTCAATGACCTTTCATGACCTTTTGAAGTGGTCAGTGTTGCCATTACATAACAAGACATACCACACACCAGAGTAATTCTGTTCATTGAGCTTTGTAGCAAGTTGGAGACTGCAGTGTTCTTTAGCAAGCTCTATTCTTGTCTCTTATTTGCTTCTTTAGAGGTGAGTACAGATTTATTTCTTCATTTATTTTTTATCTTTAACTTTTAGAATAAGAACAACAATCAATTTGTTAACATTAGTAGCCATGTAATCCAGATGAACAAAATAATGCCTAACCTATTTGCAGACTTGTAAATATTCACAGATGCTGTTGGCTTACATTACATGTACATATAGATTTGCACAATGTTCATCTGAAATCTACAGTCTTCCAATTGTGTATTGGAATATAATTTGCCATAATTGTGTTATATTTATTTATAGCTTTAATTAACTGTGTGATGTTTAATTGGAATCTTGCATCCAATAAGAATATCAATTTTTCTTATTTACAATTCTTTCTTCTCAGTAGGAAAGTTTTAATGGTCAGATATCTGATAATTTAGGTGTAAAATTACATTTCCTTCTGTTAATTGTAAAATTAAATCCTCAACAAATTCTATGTTGTATTAACAGGGAGGGTCAGAATGCCACTCACAAATGCTGAAAGACAACGGCACTTCAAAGCCAAACTGCAAGCTTCGGGAAGTTATGATGAATTTAAAGAGAAACATACACTTGAAACTGCTAATTAAAAGTAGCATGCCCACATCTTCATCAACCATCAGCCATGACACTGTCCATGTGGGCAAGTGGTATGCTGTTGACTATGAAGGGGTCCTTTACCCAGGGGAAGTAATTGCAGTGGGAAATCTGGGTGACTACCAAGTCTCAGTCATGGAACGAGCTGGAAAGCAAGTGGAAGTGGCCGAATCCTAAAGACATTTTCTACCCAAAGAAAAGCTTGATCATCAAATTAAATAAACCAGATTTAGCTAACAATCGCGGCCATTTCAAGTTTTCTGTTCAGTTTTAAGCCTTTCTCAGACTTTTCATCAATGATGATGAATAAAACGGGGTCTGCTCGCTAGACATAAGGACCGCTATTCATAAAAAAAAATTATTCATAACGACCGCTATTCATAATAAGACATAAGGGTTGCTATTCATAAGGGTAATTATTCATAAGGACCGCCATTCATAATAAGACATAAGGATCGCTATTCATAATACGGAAAGAGGGTCGCTATTCATAATACCAAATCAGGGTCGTTAATCATAAGGGTCCCTATTCATAATACGAAAATAGGGTCGCTATTCATAAAGGTCGCTATTCATAAAGGTCAGTATTCATAAGGGTCGCTATTCATAATCAGAGAAGAGGGTCGCTATTCATAATCAGAGAAGAGGGTCGCTATTCATAATCACAGAAGGGGGTCGCTATTCATAATCAGAGAAGAGGGTCGCTATTCATAATCAAAGAAGAGGGTCGCTATTCATAATCGGAGAAGAGGGTCGCTATTCATAATCAGAGAAGAGGGTCGCTATTCATAATCACAGAAGAGGGTCGCTATTCATAATCAAAGATGAGGGTCGCTATTCATAATCGAAGAAGAGGGTCGTCATTTAAATGAAATAAGAAAGGGATATGGATGAAGGACATCCCAAGGCCCAACGGTACTGTATTTAAGAAAGCTCTATAGAATGCATTTCCGGTTTTTGTCAAAATTTAATATATCCCTATTTTCTAAAAAAGTGAACTATATTTATCAATGCTCCCCACACTTTGAAAGGCGCTTTGCCAGTGCCTTAATAATTAAAAAAATATGTCTAATCCATACATCTACGTGGGAGGAGAGGACCCCCCCCCCCCCCCCCATGTGTCAGTGCCACACCTATTTTAGAGTTAGGGGAAGTACTAGCTGGTTGTCTATTTATGTACCCTTTTCGTTTTCTTTTTTTCTTTTTCCTCCTTTCTCTCTCTCTCTCTCTCTCACTCTCTCTTCCTCTTTCCTTCCTTTTCCAGCTTCTTGTTTCTTTGTTTCTGCATTGTTTTCTGCAAGACATGGACCTCTTGCTTGTACTCTTATTTCTTTTTGTATACTGTTTACGTAGATTTATCATGGAATAATGAGGTACGTGTTGTATTAGTTATGTTCACACGTAGTACATAGCATCGATGCTATGTAAGTTTCAAAAATATTTCCAGTACGTTCAGACAGGCCGTGATCGACTTGCTTCTAACACCCACTCGTGACTATTCATCGCTCACCCGCTGCCAAAACAATAATTACTGCGCCACACAGAGTGACCCGACCCGAGTATAATTGGTATGCATGGTCAAACGCGCGGAAGTTTGTGTACAGGGGTCATATGATGCGAAGCTTTTGTTTTGAATAATATTTCATATGTCTTCATAAATCAACATAACAACAATATAACAATTCATTTGTAATATCGATAATACAATCAAGTAGCAAATACATGTGTTATAATACTTAATTTTAAATAAACCTTGTACATGTCAAAATTGACTAAACTAAAATCTTATGCCAAAATAAAACACATGCATGCACACTATATTCTCTGGTAAGCACATGTAAATCAATATCTAAAGACCACATCATACTTTAGTTAAGGTCTGATTCTGAAAGAGCAGATTCTCAGCTTTAAAATGATATATAACTCATTGGATGTTCATAACTCAATGTACAAAGAGAAGAATGCACAGTCCCTCATAATGTTACTTCTTAATAAGGGTTTAAAGTTTGCAGTCTATTGAAGCACTCTGACTTGCAAAGAGTTGTGCTAAGGTGACAAATTGAGGATTAGAACTCAATGAAAATTTCTAGAAGGGATTATCAGATTATCCTAAAACTTGGCATACTACATAGACATATCCTGTTTATCATAGCACACAAGTATCAATGCAAGAACTTACTCCGGGAGATTTATGGGAGATTAAAATGAGACAAGTATTCAGGGTCGTGAGAAAGAAAAGTAATACAACAAAATCCAGAGAAGACACACATAAGTCTGATAAAAAGCTGGCAAAAATACCACTTCTAGATTGTTTGGTGCCTCCACATTTTAGATTACTTAGAAAAAAGTATACTCTTTCAGGAAATACCCCAAACTAAAATTTGACCATGCATGCCAACCAAAACACATTGATTGATCTCTAACTGAAAATCACACAGTGCGACTTTTGGGTGGTTTTGTGGTGCCTGGTCACATATATAAAAAAGAAAAAGATAAAAAGAAGGAACCCCCCCCCCCCCAAAAAAAAAAAAACAACCCTTCCTTACCACACAGTATACACATTACCCTATACTCTAAAATGTTAAATCACCATCTCATCAGGCCGAGGAGTGACCTCTTTTTCAAAATGGCAAATTAACTCTTTTAACCTGCTGGATTCAGCCTTTATTGTGTTGCATCCAGCATGTTAAAAGTGTTAATCTACTATGTTGAAAAGGTGGTCACTCCTCAGCCCTTTTAAATGGTGATTTAACACTTTAATTTTTAGAGTCATACTATACCCCTATACACATCACATGAATACATACATTACATTACAGTACCAGATGAAACAGACAGAATGATAATAGAAAAAAAAGTAGGGAAGAGGGTACATCACATGAATACATACATTGCATTATATTATAGCACCACATAAAATAGAATTATAATAACAGCGAGTGAAGATAGCAGCGATTGCGCTCACACGACAAATAGTCACAAGCGCGGTGGGTGGTCTACCGCAAAGCGTCGATGCTTTGTCGCTGGATCCTGAGATTTACTCCTGCTAAACTCGCTGCAAGAATAGTTTGGAAACTCGCTTCTATCTCGTGACTATCTGCGTTCAGACAGCGTTTGGTCTCGACACTATCTGGTCTTCACCAAAATAGCATCGACACCTCGATAGCATCGATGCTATCGCTCTACGTGTGAACGTACCTATTATATTGTCATGCCTCTTTATTTTCCCACCTCCCTCTCCCTCTCCCCCTCCTTTCCCGAACGACATCTCGTCCCTCCGCGTTCAACCTCCCCTCCCTCCCCCTCCTCCTGAATTATTTGGGGAATATATCACACATCCTCCCCCTCCTGGGAATTTGATTTCCATGCTTTCATAGCATTTAAAATATAAATTCTACTACTAAAACAGTCATTTATGAACTCTCCCCTTGAAAAAGAAGTGCAGGGTATACAATCATATGTATATATCGTATCTGGACAACTACCCCCTTAGGTCAACTACCCCAGGACATCTCTTCATTATGTTCGTTCATATAATCAGCCTTTTATCTTTTCTAAACTTAATATTGCTTTATCTTTCTGCATTTGTTTTCCCTAACTGTTCTTATGTTATTCTTTTTTTTAGTATCATTTTACCTTTATCTTTCCTTTATTTTTCGCTTCATCTTTACTTCTACCCTTCCCTTCGCCTCTCTTTAATTTCTTCTTTCTCTTCTCTTTCTGTCCTTTCTTATGTTATTCTTTGTTTTGAGCTTTCTTTATCTTTTCTTCTTGTCTTCTCTTATGCTCTTTTTTGTTTTTGATCTTTCTTCGTTCTTCTCTTTATGTATTTTGATCATTCTTGGATTTTCTCTTTCTGTCTTTCCATAAAGTTTTCTTTGTTCCCTTTCTTTATCTTCTCTTGCTGTCTTTCCCTTATAAATGTTATACTTTGTTTTATCCTTCCAGCATTTTGTCTTTTTTCTCCTTATGTTTTTCTTTATTTTTTTCCTTCTTCCATCTCTTTCATCTTTTGTTGTACCCTACCCCGTGCATTTATTCATTGTTCTCCTTTCATCTGCTCTTTTGATCTTTCCTCTATCTCTTATTCTTTGTTTCTTCCTTTTATCATCATCTCTATTTTGTCTTTCTTATTCTAGCATTTTCTTCTCTTTCCTTCTTTTATGTTTTCAGTACTTTTCTCTTATTTCTTCCGTTTGCATTTTGTATGATTTTTTGTAATATTTCTCTTCTAGTTTTCCCCAGAAGGATGCGGTTTTTCGAAAAAAAAAACCTGCCATAAACTGTGACGTCATTTAAACCTAACTGAGATCTAGGATGCGTTCATAGGCGCCGGAAGTTGGGGGTGGGGCGATCGCCCCCAACAAAAAGGTGGGGGCAAAACGCATTCTCGACCCCCCCCCCCTTCCAAAAAAATCAGCGGTAAAGGAGTAATAAAGGTTTTTTTTTTAACAAAAAAAGGACAGGAAATAAATATAACCTTCATTGAATCATATAAACAAATATTTCGTGAAAAGAGAAGGAGAGTAAAATTTCCTACACATTGCGCGTGCGCCCTTCTTTATCGATGGAGAATTTGATTATAAAGCGATACGCGCATATATGGGAAAAGTAGGCCTACTGTTTTGTCGCGTTCTTTTGTTAATTGGCAGCATACATGTACATGTACGTGTCGTTCACAAGATTTTGGTCTATAAGGTAAAAGCCTCTTCTTTTGTTTAGGACCATGCACTCTTTACGCTTTTATGGCAATTACAGAATATGTGATTATCTATTTGTTTAGTTATTTATAAGATGTGTATTGACTAAGATTCATTTTCAATCTGAGATAAAGATAATGGCTCGTCGCAATATTTTACTGTATGTAACAGGGGTGGGTGCATGGAGAGTGGACTCGGGGGGGGGGGGGGGTTCCTCTGATGTTTTGTAGCAAATTTGAGAGAAAGATAAAGGCTCGTAGCAAACAGTTCTTTTTAGGCGGAAGGTATAGGCATAGTTCGACGCCAGACTACTTTACAATTTGTCCCCTTGCCACGTGAAACGCGAAACCTGTGACGTTTTATAGCAAATTTAAGAAAAAGATAGCGGCTCGTACATGTAGCACCTTCTTTTAGGCGGAAAGTTAGTTCGACACCCGGACTGCTTTTCAATTATTGGACGCAATGCTGCACTGTATGTATCAGGGGTGGATTCATGGATGGGGAGTTACTTCCCCCTCCCCGCGGGAAGCGCGAAAACTGACACAAATTTCGTAGCTTTTATCTTTCTCTTCCTCCGCTTCCTCCGCTTTTTCGCTCTCGCCTGTTTTTAAGGGGTGTATTTGTTTCATCGACCGTCCCAATATTGCTTCGACACAGCCGTGGGGTGTCTCCCATCCAATATTATTATTTTTGTTCTTTCATATTTCAGTGTTCATTGAACAATGAAAATCATATTACAATATTTTATAAATAATCCTAACCTTAACCTCTTCTTCGATTATGAATAGCGCCCCTCTTCTTCGATTATGAATAGCGACCCTCTTCTCCGATTATGAATAGCGACCCTCTTATGTGATTATGAATAGCGACCCTCTTATGTGATTATGAATAGCGACCCTCTTATGTGATTATGAATAGCGACCCTCTTATGTGATTATGAATAGCGACCCTCTTATGTGATTATGAATAGCGACCCTCTTCTGTGATTATGAATAGCGACCCTCTTCTCCGATTATGAATAGCGACCCTTATGAATATTGACCTTTATGAATAACGACCCTCTTCTCTGATTATGAATAGCGACCCTCTTCTTTGATTATGAGTAGCAACCCTTATGATTAACGACCCCGACTCGGTATTATGAATAGCGACCCTGTATCTGTATTATGTATAGCGACCCTTATGACTTATTATGAATAGCGGCCCTTATGAGTAATGACCCTTTTCTTCGATTATGAATAGCAACCCTCTTCTCATATTATGAATAGCAATCCTTATGAATAAAGCTCCTTATGAGTTTATGAATAGTGACCCCCTTTTCACTTTATGAATAGCGACCCTACAGGTATAGGAAATTACACGTTATGACTAGCGGTCCTTATGAGCCACTGAGCCTTATGACTAGCGGTCCTTATGACTAGCGAGGTTACCCCAATAAAACTGTATCTTTGGTTATATGAGTCTGCATGATTATTGAATATGGCCAAATGTTTAAATACCAACAGGAACTTTTACCATTTTGGTACTATTGCTTTCATGTAGAATTATAAGTTAGAAGAATAAATGCATAACCTGAATGAGATTTACAAATGGATAAAAACATGGTAAATAAATGAACAAATCTGCATTTGATTTTAGTTTGGTAAAGGTGGCACTTTCTGCTTTCACAAATTGCTTTTGGAGGGGGGATATAATTTCTTTCACCCAGTAACGCAATAGAGAAAATGTTTTGGTCAGAATAATTCTCTTTTTTACCACATAATTCTGTTAGCTTTATCTTTGTGGCAAGTAGTTATATTATGATCAGGTAAGTTTGCTTGGCATTGCTTACAATAACCCATTCATGGTATTGGAAGAGAAACATATAGTCTTAAGTTCATGTGTTAGGTTGGATCAGATTGCACATAGAGTTGAGTCTAGAAAGTATGCTTTTTAATATTTATTTTGCCAGTTGTAATATATGTTACTTCATGATTATTAAAATCTTTAAAGGACTGACTAGTGTTAAAATATAAGCATCTCCTGAGTGATTCGGGTCTGTTCACAAAGTTGGGGCACCAAAACGTGACATTTTATCGTAAAAACATTGTAGTTTTAACACTATGACTTACACCATTAAGTTGTTTTATATGAATGTACTTGGTGCCTCCAGGAAGCTTTTGAAGAACACAAGACAAATTGTTTTGAGAGGCATTTTCAAAATATTGACAAAAACATACTGGTGTCCCCTGTTACATCCACAACCACCTTTTTTTTAGATTACCAGCATATCTACATGCATGATACCTTACATAGCTAAATCTTAATGGGTACAATGTGTTATGGTGCTGACTTAATGAAGAAAAACTTTTAACAAAAGAATCAAGAAAATTATAACTAATTTTGTTATTTACTAGATAAATCTATGTATCTACCTATTTGCTAGTTTCCCAAACTATGCCGTCATTCGAGAAAAACTAAGTCTTGAACGCGCAGCCCCTGCCCGCGCGCGCGTACTCCCCGTCCACCAATCCAATCGCGCCACCGCCACACTCTTCCTCTTCCGAGCAGTCAGAGACAGTTCTAGGACATGATGTCAGACAAGGAGAGGGGCTGGAGGGAGGGACATAGGTAGATACATAGATTTATCTAGTAAATAACAAAATTAGTTATAATTTTCTTGATTTACAGCAATAAATCGATGTATCTACCTATTTGCTAGAATAGCACGGATAAAAACCCGGGTGGCATGTCCCAGAACGGGAGTAACTAACGCAGGGCAGACAGAGACGACGAAGCAGCTCTCAACCCAGAGGTTGCAAATCTAACCTCACCCGAAGGAACATCCTTAAGATAGAAGGATGTGAAGGAAGTAGGGGAACGCCAAAAAGCGGCCCTCAAAATGTCTTCCAAAGGAAGACCCTGAAAGAGCGCCCAGGAGGTGGAAACACTCCTAGTATCGTGCGCTCGTGGAGGATTCTCAGACAGGAGAGCCCGCAGCTTGGATAGCCTCGACAATCCAACAGGAAATAGTCTCCCGTGATGCTGGAGAATAAGGGTGACGGGAAATAAGAAAGAGCTGATCATCCTTACGAAAAACCTTAGTCCTATCCAAGTACCATTTGAGAGCCCTCACAGGGCACCAAGACCTATCCTCCTTGACAGAAGAGAAATCTGACAGAGGACTCAAGAACACTTCGATTGAGCCCGAAGAATCCGTCTGATTCTTAGCAATAAACGAAGGTCGAGGGACAAGACGTACACCTTGCCTTTCCCATCTGATATGCCCGGGCGCAGTAGAGAGAGCCTGAATAGTGCTTTTCCTCTGCCCGGAAGCAATAGCGATGAGGAAAGCGGTGTTAATCGAGAGATGGTGTAGCGACGCTTTGGACAACGGGCTCAAAGGGCGGTTTGGCCAAGGCGTCTAAAACCAAAGGAAGGCTCCACGCAGGAGTCAGCTGGCGATTTGCTGGTCGTTTCAAAAAGAAAGACCTCAGCAAATGAGTCAAGAAAGGAGAGTTTGAAACTCCCAAACCATCAGTAAAACCAAGATGAACCGCAGCAATAGCTGACCGGTAACCACGAATGGTAGAGAGGGACCTGCCCTTATCAAAAAGGGCGATAAGGAAATCCGCAATAGCACCCACCGGGGCAGACAGGAAGAAAATCCCTGATCCCCACATCAATCATGAAAGGCTTCTAATCTCGAGTTGTAAACAGCTCGGGTAGAATCTCGTCTGCTCTGGACTATGAACTGGGAGGCTCTCTCAGAGAGTCCTGCAGTCCTTGCATCCTCCCCGATAGAGGCCAGGCGGTCAAATGTAGAGCCGTCGGCCGATGGTGGAGGATCCCGGATAGGGGCTGAGATATGAGGTCTGCTCTCTGGGGAAGGGAGAGAGGTCGACCGTCCAGCAGAGACAGAAGAAGAGGAAACCAAGGTCTCCTCGGCCAGCGAGGTGCTATGAGCAGGACCCACGCCTGATCCTCCTGAATCTTCCTCAGGACCTGAGGAATTAAGGAGACCGACGGGAAGGCGTAACCCCGGAAGTTCTTCCACTGAAGGGAGAACGCATCGAGGGCCCAAGCTTCCGGATCTCGCACTCAAGAGCAGTATCTCGGGAGGCGATGATTGAGAGCTGTAGCAAACAGGTCTTTCTCCAGAGGGGCGGAGACTGAACTGAGATAGTCGAAGACCTCTTGATGCAGTGTCCACTCGGAGGGGAGACACATGCCCCGGGACAGAAAATCTGCAATCAGATTGTCCCGCCCGGGAACATAGGAGGCAATCGGGATCACTCAGTGAGACCGACACCACCTCCAAAGTTTGGCGGTTAGATCGTTCAGGGTAGAGGAACGAGTCCCGCCTTGTCTGTTGATGTAGGCAGCAACAGTGGTGTTGTCCGTCAAGATCAGGACGGAGCGACCTACAATCATGTCCTCGAAGTGGCGGAGAGACATGAAGGCTGCCATCAATTCCAAAACATTGATGTGGGGCAAGGTGCACAGGTGTGACCAGTCCCCCGAAACCACCTGGTCCGCACAACTCGAGTAAACACTCGAGGCACCGGTTTCAGGCCGAAAGGTAAGGCCTTGAACCGGAAGGTTTCGCCTTGAAAGGCGAAGCCTAGAAGGTCCCTTGAAGAAGGGTGTATCGGAATGTGAAAGTAAGCATCTTTCAGGTCTACCGAAATGGCCACATCTGACGGTCTGATCGCCGGAAGAATCGAGGCCAAAGTTTCCATGCGGAAACGCTCTCTTGGAATGAAGGTATTGATGACCTTCATATTCAAGATCATTCTGAGTTTCCCCGAGCGTTTGGGAATTATAAAGATAGGGGAGAGACACAAATGGGGGTGGTCTCTCACCCTTTCGATCGCGCCCTTTTCTAGCAGCTCTTGAATCTCGGAAGAGATGTGCTCTAGAAAGGGGGGCGATAGTGTAGGCGGGTTGCGGCGGATGGCTCTGTGTGGGAGGGGCTCTGCGAGTTTTATGCAGAAGCCTCCTCGCACGATGGAGAGCACGAATTTGTCGTCGGTAATTTCTTCCCAAGCGGGAAGAAAGTACTGAAGACGGCCGCCAACCCTCTATTTCAACGCTCGGGGCGCACCCTCAAACTCGCCGCGAATCGCGGGCCGAACCTCGGCCCCGACCGCGACTACGATGCCTTCCCCTACCTCGAGTAGAAGGCTCCGCCCTGGCCCCCTGTGTGGGAGGGGCACTGGGCTGAACTTGCGGTGCACGAGAGGCACGATAGCGGGAAGTGCCACCGCGTCTAGGTGGAAACCTAGCCTGGGCCTGGGCCTGGGGCTTAGGAGCCGAGGCGGCGTTTCAGAAGTTCCGTCGCCTGCTTGCGTGAATCAACCTCAAGTTGAATCACATCAGACACCTTACCTCCAAAGAGGTGTTGACCGGAGTGCGGGACACTGGCCAAGAGGGCAGGTATGTCCGCATCCGCAATGCCCAGAGAGGAAAGAGCAAGACTCCTCCTAGCATTAGTGGCTACTGCTGTCGCCACAGACAATTCTGACCACAACGAGCCTGTCAAGGACAAGAGGGCTTCGTCTAGCAACATGACGTCCGAGTCGGACATGACAAGTTCCTGGCTCCTAGTGCGTAGGGAAAGGAGCGTACTCAAGTAGGCCGTCAGCCTCAGGCCAGTCCTGGAATGTGCTTCCATCAAGGACTGAAATTTCTCCTTCTTGGCGTAAGGTGTACCTTTAAAGTTGACACCAAGCCTACCACCTACATGTAGGAGGTCACTGGAACAAGACTTTCTCGTAAAATAATCGAGAGAGTCTTGTTGGGAGAAGGTGAATTCCCTGGCCGGGGGACGGAGCTTGCCAAGGATTGAGAGAGGCTGTGAGGCGAAGTCATTATAGACTTGTTTAAAGTCCTCCGTAAGAGGGATGCCCTTGGAGGGACGCTCGCCTTGAAAAAGGAGAGACTGATGTCCCTGATCGGCCCGACTGTAAAAAAGTGTCGGGAAGATATTTCTCCAGCAGGGCTTGAGTCTCTACCGCCAAGGACCGACAGGTCTGGGGTGTAATCTCAACCTGTGAAGAGGCATCATCCTCCGAAAATCCGGACTGAGAAACCTGATCCCAAGAAGAGCGGTTTAGGCAGTCCCAGGATTCCTCCCCAGGCGGAGCACCAAGTGCCGCTGGAATGGGAGCAGTCCCGACCGGACGATCAATGGCTGAGCGTGGTCGGGAGACGCCCGAAGTGGGGCGGCAAGACTCCTGTGTGTTGGAACCCAAACACAAGGAGCCGGATACCTGAGAATAGGAACCGGATCCCAATCCACTGGTTGCAGTGGAGTTAGACAAGGGAAAACCAGTGTTCCTAGCCGGATAACCGGCAAAACCGGAATCGGGACCCGGAAAACCAGTATCCGAAACCGGTATCCGAACCGAATCCGGTATCCGAACCGGAACCGGTATCCGAACCGGATCCGGTATCCGACCCGGACCCGAGTCGGGTAGGGTACAGGTATCCCCCCTTCCCCCTTGGGGGGAGGGGTTGGAGTCAGGCGTGGTGGGGAGTACAGACACAGAGTCTGACCAACCACTCCGCTCCACAATGATCTTGAGATAATTCAAAAGTTCATGGGAGACGCCTAACTCAGAAGAAGTAGTCGCCCCTTGGGGGCTAACCTTCTTCTTCTTGGCCCCCCCTGACACATGAGGTGAACACACAGTCGGTGTCAAGGGGAGAGAGTCCGCCTCGCCTGTTGGCTGGGCAGTACTCTGGCGCTTACGCTTCTTGGGCAGGTGGGCATGTTTATCGCCCCCTTTACCCTTTGAAACGGGCACCGCCTCCGTAGTAGGCCCTGAAGGGAGTACTTTTGGAGGATCACAACTCTTTTTTTCCCTTACCCGCCTTGCTTGTGTTAGAAGCGTGCGGAGAGACAAAAGGAGCCGACCCCTGAGCAAGCACTCCTATGGCTGAAGAGCGAGGAATGCTGCTCGAGCGAGACGAACTGTGGGCAGGGATAACACCCACAGTTTCATCGGTGAGAGGTATTGGCCGGAGGCACTCACTCTCGTTATACAAGTCTCTTTCTTCGAGAGAGGTATTGGCCGTGTTCCAGCACTCACTCTCTCGGTTTTCCCCGCATGAGTTGGTAGTCAAAAGAGACGGCGAACTCATAACGGGGCGAGCCGTACACGAAGTAGGCCCTAACTTACCGACAGTCGAAGCTCCAGGGAAGATAACGGTGGTGCGAGAGGAACCTCTCGCAGCCAACCCTCCCACAGGGGAACCACTAGCTGTAGACGGAGCCTTCGACATTGCTGAAAATTAAAGACAAGCAAGCACAAATATAGAACTAAAAGGCAACCAAACCACTCACAAAACGGAGTGGGAAAAACTCCTGTATACGGAGACTAACAAAAGGTATAACAACCCACTCACAATACGAAGTGGGAATAAACTCCTATATACGGAAACTAGTCAACGTTCTCTACAAACCGCTTGTCTAAGCGCGTTGAATCAACCACCTATAATACACGGGGAAGATCCCCTGACACAGTGTACTAGTACACCGTCTGTGTAAAGCCCAAACGGGGAAGAGAAAACGGCGATCTTTTTTTATTCAATTAACCGTGAAGGAGGTTGACTTATAAAAAGTCCGATACACCAAAAAGAGTATTAGGATTTGGTGAACGGGATTTTTAATGCGAACAGCAACCAAAAAGGCTTTTGGAGGTAAAAATCTCGCGTTTTAGGCTAAGACTTAGCTCATAGATGTCACTTCACTGACGGGCGAGAAAGGAAGAGTAAGAGTATGGCGGTGGCGCGATTGGATTGGTGGACGGGGAGTACGCGCGCGCGGGCAGGGGCTGCGCGTTCAAGACTTAGTTTTTCTCGAATGACGGCATAGTTTGGGAAACTAGCAAATAGGTAGATACATCGATTTATTGCTGTAAATAACTATCTTCCCTGAGTTTATCATGAATGTTGTGGGTGTAACGGTTTCCAATCAAATGTCACAAGTTGTGGATGAACGGGACACCAAAGAATATCTGCAACTTTCATCAATAACTCTTGAAGTCAGTAGTCTCATTGCAGTTGTTGTTGCATTGAATTAAATAGGGAGCCTGAAGTAACCAGGCAAATACTTATCATCAAGAGCATTATGGATGTGCCATTATGTCTCAAAATGAGACTTTGTGGATGTAACACGGACACGATGTCCAGTTACATCCACACGCTGGTTTTTCATAATTATTTCCAAAATACATTGTGGAACAAAATGTTTATGATTCTCAGATGCTTTTTATTTTCACCAGAGATAGAATGGTCAAGTAAGAAAATTCTAACTAGACTTTTTCATCGAATTACAGAGGATTAAAGAAACAAGAGCCCCAGGGGGCACGACGCTCACCTGAGGTGGATCAATTCACATCTGGTGCATGTTCTCTCTAGGCACATGAACAACTTTCATTCTTCATCTATAGAGGTATCTCTATACACAATACCAAGTCTGAGCTTCCTACCAAGTTCGGTTAAATTCCAATCATGGGTTTTGCAGAAGAAGCTGAAAATGTAAAAAGTTTATAGATGGCGGACAACTTGCCCCACCCCCCCCCCCCCCCTCCAGTATGTTACCCCCACAGACCCCCTATAGGGCCACCCAGAAAAAAATCTCCATACACAATACCAAGTCTGAGCTATTCCTGGTTCTGGAGAAGATGTTTGAAATTTACATAGCTTTTACACTTGGGGGCCCTCCCCCTGGGCCCCCCTGGGGGCCACATGTACCATTTTAGCAACTTTGGGTCCCCTACCCCTAAGGATGATTCCTACCAAGTTTGGTTGAATTCCGATCATGTGTTTTGGAGAAGAAGATCAGAATGTACATTTTGCCCGGCAGCGCCCCCCCCCCCCCCCTCCAGTATGTTACCCCCACAGGGCCCCTATAGGGCCACTCAGAGAAATTTCATGAACAACATTCATTCTTCATCTATAGAGGTATCTCCATACAAAATACCAAGTCTGAGCTATGCCTGGTTCTGGAGAAGAAGTTGTTTGAAATTTACATAGCTTTTACAATTGGGGGCCCTCCCGCTGGGCCCCCCTGGGGGCCACATGTACCATTTTAGCAACTTTGGGTCCCCTACCCCTAACGATGATTCCTACCAAGTTTGGTTGAATTCCGATCATGTGTTTTGGAGAAGATCAGAATGTACATTTTGCCTGGCAGCGCCCCCCCCCCCCCCTCCAGTATGTTACCCCCACAGGGCCCCTATAGGGCCACTCAGAGAAATTTCATAAACAACATTCATTCTTCATCTATAGAGGTATCTCCATACACAATACCAATGAGCTACATGTATGCCTGGTTCTGGAGAAGAAGATGTTTGAAATTTACATAGCTTTTACAATTTGGGGCCTTCCCCCTGGGACCCCCTGGGGGCCTCATGTACCATTTTAGCAACTTTGGGTCCCCTACCCCTAAGGATGATTCCTACCAAGTTTGGTTGAATTCCGATCATGTGTTTTGGAGAAGAAGATCAAAATGTACATACTGATATATATCAAATGGGTTATAACACTTGAGAATATTGTCAAATATATATGTAAAAGGTTAACAAAACTGTTCCATTTTATGCCTAAAATAATTTAAACCGTTAAATACATCAAAATATACAGTTTCAAGCTAATTTTCATGGTCTGGAGAATGCAATGATTATATGTTAAATATGTAACGTATGTAACGTGAGTAATGTGAGTAATGCTAATTTTTGTAAATTTGTCAAACATATGTAATGTTTCTCAAATTCTGAGCATCTACATTGGTGAACCTCTATGTCAGTTATAAAAATCATATACCCACTGCTTTTAATTCCACCCAGTATCAGGACACTTTTTGAATAAAGACATGTGCTTGACTTATGCGGTCCAAAAATGTAACGGGAGTAACGAAAGTTTGCTTGTCTATATTTTCTGGGCAGATTTGTAGAATTGAATTCTAATAACATTGTCAGGTTTGAACCCTTTCTTTCTTTGACATAAATCCATGAGTTCATTATCTCCCCAGCAGTTAGGCATTTTTGTTCTTTTATTGCAGGACCTGCAGTGTGAGGAGCTACATTTTTGGCTTGTTATGCAAATTCGTATCTATAGGGAGTGTGTGAGAGCTTGAGTGATTCTGAATGGGAGGGTATGTGCTTTTGGAGAGTAATTAAGGGTGCTAGGGGTTTCCTGACATGTGTAGCTTGTACTGGCACTCTCCCTTGTTGTCTTTGGAGAGAGAAGACCTGTGTCTTAGCTTTGGCTATCTGTGTAAGACTGCTAGATGGCCATTTCATCTATAGAGAACCAAGCCTGTTTCCACAAGTTAATCTGTAGCTCCTTTTGATGGGGTCTCAGCTTTATCTCGGCCACGCCCAGGCTGCCCGCGTGTCTGGACTCAACTACGGAGGGCGCCTTTGTGGGCCCTTTCTGTGTGGGAGCAACTTATACTTTGTGGAACGGCAGGAATTGCGAGAATCTTCCTCTTAGTGAATCGGCTTTGTGGACACTGTGTGACTGTTGCTCGTTGTGGAGGCCAGAGCTCCAAGAGTTAGAGTCATTTTCTACACGACCACGCCTCCCATCGGCTGTCGTGGCAGAACCCCGTCATCCTTGCAACCATCGTCACCCATGAGTGAATTAGGCAGATTTTCCAGAACTCTTTAACACCATTCCTGGTGTCGCCAACTACGGGGTAAGACCGTTCTTATTTTATACTCGATTCTCCAGATAGAATTTCTGAGATCATCAACTACGCTTGAATAATCGGACATCGATGAACTCAACCTCTTTTTCAGAGAGGCGTGATTAGTATCTTCATATACAGACACTTTCAAACTGGGACATAATTATGGACTGTTTTGTTATTAATATTGTACTTGTTATTAATATTGTAGATTCTTTCTGAAACATAACAAGCAGTATTGAATGAACTTAAAGTACTAAGATCTTGTGAGTTGGTTTTTGGTTTCAGCTGGAACATACTGTTAAAAGACAAGTGTTTAGATCGAAGTATAGATTTGTAATTCATTTGATCCACTTAACAACTCCAGTTTATTATAAAATTGCCGGCATTAGGGCATCTTATTTTTGGTGTTCTGTGTTAACACAACAATATATCAGTTGTTATAAATATCCATTTTTTTTGTACAGTTGTTTCACTTTGGAAATATTTTCCATTAGTCTCCTGTTAAAAATGAATATTGAATAAAGGAGACCTGCAAACAGAATTTCTTTATTTTTAACTAGTTTCTTTTGTTGTGATCTGGCTCAAACCTGACAAACATAGCAAGGTGTATTAAGAAATCATTACACCTTGTACAGAAAAGAGAGATTGTCAAACCCCACAGTAAAAAAAATATGGCAATTACAATATGCCAAGGTGCCTAAAATGTGTAACGTGAGTAACGTGGAATTGCCATCATCATTTTTGTATTCATTTGATAATATTTCAGTAACAGGGGGTCAATTTTCTTCTAAATTTTGATATGTTATAGCTGAGACAATTCTCTACAAGATCAGTCTCTACCATTTTTCATTTTGATGACGTCATCACAATGAAATTTTCAATTAAAGATGCCATGTCAGAATTTTCTCTATTTAAGTGTCATGTCTATGGAAGATGATTTTTTTTTAATCATGAATCTACATGACATCATTCTCTGAGCAGTATCTCAGTTATTTTCGGTCTATTTCCTTCCAGATTTTAATATGTTGTAGCTGAGACTAAGCTTTTATAAGTGCGGTCTCCAATTTTTGATCAGATGTCGGGATCATGCCCAATTTTTAACTACAAAATGTGATTTGATAATCCCGTTTTTCGTTTACGTGTTATCTCTATGGGAAATATTTTGGTATATTGGTCAAAGCACTTGCCTCCCATTCCGGTGACCCAGGTTCGATCCCCGGTGGGTCCATATTTTTTTTATTTTTTTTTTTTGCTTCTTTTTGCCTTTCATTTTACCATCCTCTTCGACTATTATAACATAAACAATCACAAACCATGTAATAAAATGCCTTATTTTACATGTTACATGTATGTCTATTAGAAAGTAGTGTGCAGTAGTTTATGTACAACCCTATGGAAATTTTGATTCCCTGTCGTGTATTAAAGCTATGGGGTTTATCTCCCAAGTATCCTGCAAAATCAAATAGTCCTGTTTGATATCACAATTTCTTAAAATTTTTGTTAGTCATCAGTCCTAATAAGGTCAAGTTCCTGCATCTTTTTCAAGGTCATCAGATTATTGTGACGTCATCCAGACGCCATTTTCTACAAATCAACTTATGGTCATATCTTCATAATAAAATGTGATTTCTCTTTCATATTTGGCATGGTTAAGGTCACTGTCATTGCAGGCATGGTCATCACCATTATCCCCATCATCATCATTATCATCACCATCATCATCATTATATCATCATCTTCATAATCACCATCAGCATTTTATCATCACCATTGTCACATCATCAATCATCATCATTATCACCTTCATCATCCTGATTATCATCACCATCATCATCATCATCATCACCATCACCATGATTATCATCAACATCAACATCATTATTATCATCACCGTCATGATCATCATCGCTATTATTATATTATCACCATATCATATAATCATTTTAACCATCATTATATCATCTTCATTATCATAATCACCACCACTGTCATCATCACCATAATCACTTTACAATGACCGTATCACACATTTTGCTACATTCCTGTCCTCAAGAAGCATCTCCATTCATGGCATTCTTGACTTCCTATCTTCAGTTTAGTATTTCCCCATTATAATGATCATCCTGATTACAATCATGATCATACCAATTGAAAGACAGACCACCTAATTCGTCCTCAAGACGAATTAAATTTCTAGTTCTTCTTTGGATACACTAATACTTTACATACGATACTGATTGAGGAGAAAGACATAATAAAAGAAAAAGTTCTCCTCTGATTGTAAATTTAATTAGTACTCAAGTCACAAGCACAGACTCAACTAAATCCTTCAACATGGGGCGACATATGTACTTTCAAGACTGCCTTGAATTTCTCTATAAACATAGCAAAGAATATTTCAAAATGGTAATTATAGAATAATTCTGGTAATATATTGTCATTTCTTACAGACATCAAAGGAAATGGGGAAACAAATCTTCTACATGGCAGCAAAATCTTCCTTCTGGTATGTTATAAGGAAAAGTAATTCCTTGCAATAATTGGCAAATTCCAACCAGAACTTTGCAATTTCTGGAGATGCCGTGATGCACATTACAAGTCTTTTGGACCATGCAATTTATATTCATTATGTGTCGACATTACAGTCAAACTTTGATGCACTAAAATAAAGTTATTAAAGTGGTATTATAGACAGTTTGTGGTTCATATCCACACAAAGCATCTGCCTAAACCACTAGTTATGTCCCTGCATGTTTAACATGTATGAGACTCTACTAACAAAGGGATTCAAAGTTTTAGTTTTAAAACATTAAAAAAACAAGAGCCCCAGGGGGCACGACGCTCACCTGAGGTGGATCAATTCACATCTGGTGCATGTTCTTTCTAGCACATGAACAACTTTCATTCATCATCTATACACAATACCAAGTCTGAGCTTCCTACCAAGTTCGGTTAAATTCCAATCATCGGTTTTGGAGAAGAAGCTGAAAATGTAAAAAGTTTATGGATGGCGGACAACTTGCCCCACCCCCCCCCCCCCTCCAGTATGTTACCCCCACAGACCCCCTATAGGGCCACCCAGAAAAAAATCTCCATACACAATACCAAGTCTGAGCTATTCCTGGTTCTGGAGAAGATGTTTGAAATTTACATAGCTTTTACACTTGGGGGCCCTCCCCCTGGGCCCCCCTGGGGACCACATGTACCATTTTAGCAACTTTGGGTCCCCTACCCCTAAGGATGATTCCTACCAAGTTTGGTTGAATTCCGATCATGTGTTTTGGAGAAGATCAGAATGTACATTTTGCCTGGCAGCACCCCCCCCCCCCCCCCCTCCAGTATGTTACCTCCACAGGGCCCCTATAGGGCCACTCAGAGAAATTTCATGAACAACATTCATTCTTCATCTATAGAGGTATCTCCATACAAAATACCAAGTCTGAGCTATGCCTGGTTCTGGAGAAGAAGTTGTTTGAAATTTACATAGCTTTTACAATTGGGGGCCCTCCCACTGGGCCCCCCTAGCCCCCCTAGGGACCACATGTACCATTTTAGCAACTTTGGGTCCCCTACCCCTAAGGATGATTCCTACCAAGTTTGGTTGAATTCCGATCAAGGGTTTTCGAGAAGAAGATGAAAATGTAAAAAGTTAACGGACGACGGACAAATTTCCATCGCAATAGCTCACTCGAGTGAGCTAAAAAGCCTGTACATCGCAAATGTTACATCACCCTTTCTACTTCCTTCAATATCAGATAGTACATAAACCTGTCTAGAAATCCTTGCATTTTTCACTCTTAAAGGAAAGTCCACCCTGGTATTTAGTTGATTTGAATAAAAGTAGCAAAATGAGAGAAACAGAATAGTAAAAGTTTGAGCAAATTCCAATAAGAAATGAAGAAAGTGATGCATTTTTTGAAATTGTAATCAATCAAACACAAATTGGCAACAACGTGATGTACAGTATCTTGCAAGCTTCTCTCCCATTTGCTCAGTACAGAAAATTTCATAAATTTTCATTTTTTAGGTTCCGATGAAGGAATAGATTTGTTTCATACAGGTTTGGTGTAAAATATATGAGCAACTAGAGCACTCGGAGGGGGGGAACCAGTCCGAGTACATGTATCCCGCGAACCTGTCACCCATCCCCCATTTGAATCAATGTTGTGACTGAAATGGATAAAGTGGCAATTTGGGACCTCGGGTATCACTGCTGACAAAAATGACCTTTCTGTACTTTTGTCATTTTTTAGTTGTTTTGAAATTGAAGGTGATCCGACAAAAACTGCAGCCGGTAGAGCGCTCACAAGAAAGTCTTTACTATTTATTTTAAAAATATGGTTACCATGGCAATGATGACTCCACTCACACCAAAAATAGGCGTCTTCATCTTACCATAATGCACCTCCATGCGAAATATGAAGATGATCCGACAAGAACTGCAGCCGGAAGAGCGCTCACAAGAAAGTCTTTACTATTTATTTTAAAAATATGGTTACCATGGCAACGATGACTCCACCCACACCAAAAACAATAAGCATCTTCATCTTACCATAATGCACCTCCATGTGAAATTTGAAGGTGATCCGACAAAAACTGCAGCCAGTAGAGTGCTCACAAGAAAATCTCTGCGGCGGACACGGACGCGGCGCGACGATGCCAAATCCATAGTATCCCCGAACACCAGTTCGGGGGATACAATAATTATATCTAAGGTGCAAGTATTATAGTTAAATATGGAAATTAATGCTTTTGGGTACAGGGAATAATGGGAGAGGAGCTCGCAAGATACGTCACAGAGTTGCCAATTTGTGTTTGATTGATCACAACTTCAAAAATTGTTAACTTTCTTATTTCCTATTGGAGTTTGGTCAAACCTTCTTGATCTGTTTCTTTAATTTTTCTGCTTCTTTTAAAACCAACTTGTAATCAGGGTCGACTGTCCCTTTAAGTTACAGATGTGGTGCTGTGAGACAGTCACATGCTTGCCCTTGATTAAAATCTCTGTGACCTGCAGTCCCCCTCCCCAGCCCCATCCTGTCAAGGGCAGATCATGTAGTGAATGGAGGTCACTCATCAATCTCATGTACATGTAAATGTAACAAGTTCTTAATTTTACTTCCTGTAATTCTATAAAGCATTACAGATTTTAAAAGTCGAAAGTCCTTCCTGTTTCATCAATTTTCCAATAATCGAGCCTTTGTCTTTCCTCAAAAGTGTTGTTGTTTTTTTAATTTGGTACATGGGAGCTTTTTTATGATTAGCAAGAGTTACACTGAGATTTCACCACAGTAATTTCCATATCATTTTGTTATTTTCTTCTTTGTTTCCAGTGA
The DNA here is from genome assembly GCA_025617745.1 of Heliocidaris erythrogramma. Lineage (NCBI taxonomy): Eukaryota > Metazoa > Echinodermata > Echinoidea > Camarodonta > Echinometridae > Heliocidaris > Heliocidaris erythrogramma. The sequence continues at coordinate 17,304,336 of CM046868.1, read as the reverse complement.
AGTGATTTAAACCATTCAACTATTACACCTCTACCACTTTGCCTCCAGCTTATCAAACATTCTTCTCTTGCATTACACATTCACCACTGTCATATTATCAACAGAACTTTAGCAAAATAATGAAAGGGTCAAAGTTTGCTTACCTATGAACGGTTCATTCTCTGATATATACAATACTTCATCATCCCTGCAGCAAGAGAAATGATGGGGGGGGGGGGGGGAAACAGGTTCTACCATAAACATGTTTATTCCACTATTTAAAGGTATTTTCATTTTAAGAGGTTAGCTCTATGTTACATTATGTTTGTTTACTTAAAATATCTAACATATTTTTTATAATAACTAAGTTAAATCACATTTAGTTCTCATGACTTTTCATTGGATTCAATTTTCAAGTTTTGGGGAGAACAGAAACTAAGATGACAATAAAATTTTGATAGTTTTCCTTTAAAGAAAATCACCTCCTGGTAATAGTTTTAACTGTACATCTTGTTTCTCATTTTCCCGCTTATTTCTTTCATTATCACCTTCTGTAGTCTCTCAGAATAATATGGGGGGGGGGGGGGTGGGGCGAGGAGGGACAAATTATGGCTATTATGTTAAAAAGAGATCCTCAACATTTTAAGCATCAAGAAAAATAAATGGAGATTTAAACTTCTTGTACTTTGAATCTTTCAAAAAAAATCAGTAGAGGAATTTTGTCCTTGTTTTTTTTTTTAAACCTTTGTAAAGTAATGGCACCATTACATAAACTACATCTTTTTGATATCAATTATTCCTAACTACAAAACTAAGTACAGTTAACCTTGCATAACTCGAAGTCGCATAAGATGAACTTTCCCCAAGTCAAATCAATTTTTGACCAAAATATGCAAGATATGTGTTATATACATTTCCTACATGTAAGTCGAATTTTTGTGGTCCGAACAGATTCGACTTATGCAAAGTTAACTGTACTAAGTTATCATTTTGAGAAGCCAAGTACCTGATTAATGAGGCATCTTCTATTCTACCTCCTTGTGATGTGAATACATGAGTAGCTGTTAATCCTAGGCAGTTACTGGCAACCAGTATGAGTCTCTCCATTGTATCTGGGCATGCTATAACCTGGAAAACAATGCAATCAATTTCCATCACTTAATTAACCAGTCATCATCATCATCATCATTGCCATTCTAGGCAGTTACTGGTAACCAATATACTATTGATACATGGTTGGGAGTGCGTTAGTACGATCTGGCAACACAGAGGTTTTTATCGTGGTGTACTATACGAGGCGCAAGCCGAGTGTGTTTGACACCACGATAAAAACCTGCATGTTGCCAGATCGCACTAATGCACGAACTCACAACCATGTATTAATAGTTTTATAAAACGGGTCAGGCAATATGATTATGAAGTCTATAAAAATGGTTACGAACTCCATAGAAACGCCAAGAGTCGCACAGTCACGGAGGCTGCCATTTGCTTTCCTGGATGACATCACAGAAGCGCAGCGCAGCCATGCCAACACAAGTCATACGTGTTTCAGTGCGCTCATGTAATCCCTGCGCTAAAATGACAATTAAACTACGCGATTTCATTGCGTTTTAAGTTTGCACGCACAAGAGGTACGCGTACGCGCAGCTCAGCCATGGTTTAGAGCCTTTTTGCCGTATGTTATCACTTTTTTTTGGCACGGTCACATGGTGTTATTTGACCAATCAGGATGGCTACATTCTTGAACCCGTTTTATAATTACCAATATGAGTAGCTCCATCTTATCGGGGCATGCTATAACCGGGAAAACAATTTCATCAATTAATGAAGATACTACAGATAGTACTATGAATTCAAAATATAGCGTTGGATAGAGACATATTGAAGCTTTAGACCGCACTGATTACTCTGATGAGTGCAAGACAAAAAGCTTCAGCATGTCTATTCAACGTTGTTCTTCAATCTAAACACCTTATAAACTGCCAATTACAAATTTCCTCATTTCATGGCTTGGCACTTTCGCTTTGATTCCTGGTCCTGAAAAATAGATTACATGTACATTCAAGATTCTCACCAGTGGTTTTACGAAGTGTGGTGGACTTTTAAAAAAAATAGTAAGGCCAAATTCTCTCCAACAAGAGTACCAACAGGAAAATAAATGTCAATGCATAATTTCAACTGGTCAAAATGCTTCAATTTTTCTAAAATATTAATTATAATCAGTCGGACTGGACTAAACTCTAGACACTCCGAGACTCGGTTGAATGTGGACAATTAATTTTGTCATATCATTGAACAACATACATTGAGCTTTATGTCATTACATACATGTACATTTACTTACAGGTACATGTACAAGTTAGTGGCTAAATCAAGGTCATGTACTGTACACTAGTTTGCATTCGTGTAGAATTGTATTTTTCTGTGGTAGACCCTACGTTTGACAATGCTCTTGTATGCACTGAGGGTATTTAACATGCCGTGCTATTAATCAAGGTAATATATGTATGAAGTCTATCTTTTTGCAATACCAGATCTCGTCAAGCTGCATACATGTATATTCTATGTTAATTAACCCAGCTTGTGCTATATATTGCATTTTGTGTGAGAGTTTAGCAGTGTATCTGACCGCATTCGTCATACACAGCCAAGGATTTCTCTTGTTTAAATTCATATTCAGTTGTACATTTATGCTCTTGTCATATGTATTGAATACATGTACATAACCTTTCTAGCTTACAAAGGAAAGAAGAGATAAAGTACAACATGGCTCGTTATCCAGAGATGAATTGGATTGCTCCTAATGTTTCTGAGGAGTTCAAGCTTTTTAAGCAACGGATGGAACTTTATCTTTTGGACAATGAGGTAACAGATTCAGTGGAAGCAAGCAACGAAGATTAAACTAGCATTAGGAAATGAAGGTTTGAAGAGAATAAACGCATCTGGTTTGTCAGAGGAAGACCAGAAGAAACCCGACAAAATATGGGAACTGTTCGAGAGGCAGCTGCGAGTTTCAGTCAATTCAGGATCCACAGGTTGGAGCTGATGAGATACCGGCAAAAGTCTGACGAGACTATTGATGACTTTGTGAACCGGTGCAGGAGCAAAGCCAAGGAGTGTGCTTTCTCAGATGAAGAATTAGCAGAGAGGCTCATTGAGCTTGTCATTACGTCTACAATGACTGAACAGTATCAAAAGGACCTCCTTGATAAACCAAAAGGGTTCTTGATAGACCAGTTAGTAGACGAGGGTTGGAAATATGAAGCAATTCTGGCTGGTAAGAGATGCTTGCAGATCCTGCAGACTCCTGGGCACCAAGGGAACATTGATGCTATCCATTCAGACAGTCAACGGAGTTGTGGGAACTGTGGTCGTAGACACCCTCCAAGGAAATGCCCAGCTTTCAAGAGCATCTGCAATGCCTGCGGAAATAAGGGCCACTGGGCAAAGAAGTGTAGGAAAGCAAAAGGCAGCAAGCAGCCCCAACAGACTCCCGTTAGAGAACTGCCACATGAACAGAAAATACGGCAGTCCAAATCAGGGAGAAGAAGGTCGAAGTCGAGGCACAGGGGTCAACGCCAGGTACATGAGGCTGAAATCGAAGCTTTTGAAGAGGATAGTGATGGAGTAGACTTCCACATGGTAGTGATCACCATCGATTCGGTTGACCAGGAGACTGAGGCTTATGCTAAGCTAGACATCCGATGTCCAAGTCTTAAGGGACAGCACCGTCTGCACGCCAAGATCAACACTGGAGCAAGTGGAAATGTACTCCCACTACGCACACTTCAAGACATGTATGGTGATCGATGGAACGACGTCCTTCGTCCTACGAGAGCAAAGCTCTCTGCATATGGTGAATCGCCAATACCATGTTTTGGCACCATTAGGATAAAATGCAAGTACAGAGACTCCACTTGGACAGATCATTTGTGGTATGTTGTTAGCGTCAAGGGACCAGTCATTGTTGGGCTCCCATCTTCCAAGAAGCTAGAGGTGGTAACCCTCCATGGGGTGAGGCAGAGTCCGGTGCAGGTTACACAAGCCAAGCACCCATCAATCCAGTCAATTGATGACCTCAAATCAGCATACCCGAAGCAGTTTGATACCTTGGGGAAACTTCAAAGGAGCAGCTTCTCTCTATCTCAAGGATGATGCTACGCCTTCAATAGACCCGCCAAGAAAGTGCAGCGTTCACATCCGTGACAAGATGGAACAACAGGGTGTAATACGGAAAGTCTACCATTACACACAGTGGTGCAGCTCTCTGACGACCAGTGTCAAGAAGGATGGGAGTCTAAGACTCTGTCTGGACCCGAAGCAGCTAAATAATGCACTCAGCCGATGCCCTCACAAGATACCTACATTAGAAGAGTTGAATCCGGAGTTCAGTGGGGCACGTTTCTTCTCCAAACTAGATGCCAAATCTTGGTATTGGTCGGTATATCTGGAGAAGAAGTCACAGGAGTTGACTACTTTTAGGACGCCTTTTGGCCGATACTGCTTCGAACGTCTGCCGTTTGGATTATCTGTTAGCCAGGACATCTTCCAGGAGCGCATGGATCATATCATTGCCCAGGTCCCTGGATGTGTGGGAATAGCAGACGACACTGCTGTTTTTGGTGAAACAGAAGCAGATCATGATCGGAACCTTCTCCAGCTCATGGAAACGGCACCAAGTGCAAGATCAAGACGGATCACATTACAATTTTTCGGATCCATCTACACCGCCGGTGGGATCCGCCCTGATCCTCAGAAAGTGGAGGATGTCTGCCAGATGCCTGCACCACAGAGCAAGGATGAACTGCATAGATGCCTTGGACTTTTTACCTATATGGCATCATACATCCCGAACTACGCAGAACGTTCATCAATCCTTCGCGACTTGATCAAGAAAGATCTGCCATTTCTCTGGCAAGAAGACCATCAATGTGCTTTTGAGGCGCTGAAACATTCCATCAATCCCGAGTCATGTTTGAAGTACTTCAGCCCCCGAGAAGGGACCACCCTCGAAGTAGACGCTTCACAGAAGGGTTTAGGAGCATGCCTCCTCCAAGGAGGAAGACCAGTCGCCTTCGCTTCTAAAAGTCTATCACAAGCACAGGCCAATTACTCGAACATCGAGCGAGCAACACTTGCTTTAGTGTTTGGCATCATGAGGTTTCACACCTACCTGTTTGGGAAGGAGTTCACGGTTGAGACAGATCACCGACCCCACGAGATGATCTGGAGGAAGCCTTTGGCATGTGCACCACCCCGTCTCCAACGACTCCTCATTAAGATACAAGGCTATGACTGCCAAGTCAGGTACAAGCCTGGGAAGGACATGGTGCTCTCAGATGCCCTGAGTAGACTGCCAAACCCCAACAAGGCACAAGATGTCCCACTCGACATCCAAGTTGATGAGTCACATTTGGATGCTGAGGACTACCATGGAGATGACCTCGCTAGGTTTGGCTACTCCAAGCAGAGGCAGCTACAGATATTGGACACTGTCACTCATAGCGACATTACTATACTCGCTAGTAAGCGAGTGGAGTCGACTCCAACATAGTCCTAAATTTTTAACTTACAGACTTGAAACTCCCATCCCCTTTGATAATTTGGGGAGAAAATATGCGAGTTAGACTTCCATTTACTCAGATGAAATTTTCAGTCCATTTCCAGATAATTTACAGGATACTTGTTGTCACAACTGGATATGTCCAGAGGACTTTGACATGTTAATCTAGATTTAGGTTGTTTGACCAACTCTCACGAACCAAGAAAAATTAATTCTAGAAACAGTTATTTAAAGTTAATATTCTGTTTAATAAGACAAAATCCCATCTGGGATTATAAATCTTCAAATCAAATCAGAATATAATACAACAATCGTTTCAATAATCTGGTTAACAGTATAAACGTACAACAATATGAATTTGAATAATATAATTACTTTTAGCACATATGCATAATTATGATTCCTATTTAAATACTAATTATTGTATAAACGTTATAGGCCTGTTTACTAAATAAATGTTCACGTGAATTATCGCTTTCTGTTGGAGTTTCTATGTTTAATTCTACATCGGGCGTGATGAACTGAAGATGATGAAGTAGAGGTAGCGATGAAGTAGAGGTTGCGATGTCCTTCCTTGAAGGAGCTCCGTCGTTGTCCTGAACGCGTAATAAGCTTGGGTGAACGACTAGTCTCATCGCACCTTGAAACCGACGAACTTGACGGGTATCCGATCATTCCACGAATCCGTGAAATCTTGAATCCTCAAATATTTCTAGGATCCAGAAAATTCCGCCATCTACAATACAATATTTATCAAACAAGATGACGTCATATCTATAAAGCCTATGGCCTTAATTATATCAAACATGTACTTGAATAATCAATAATCAATATATAATTCAAACATGCACAATCAATAATGAAGGCATAAAAGATCAATTCTAGTTCACGATTTCAAATATCAACCTAAATGAAATCTATAGAAACAAATACAGAAGTCTATAACTAAGACTATCAGGACACTTTCCTTTCGCAATCAAAATTACATCATGCAAAATTACTGACAAGCAAACTCTCCAAATGTGATTTACAAAATACACATAAACATCAAAAAGTTTACTCTCATATTATGGCATTGAATAAGTAAATAATTATTCAGGTTTCTGTCATATGAAAAAACTATACCAAATGTTTATAATAATCAGTCTTTAGTGCTCTTGTAATATTTTAACAAAGTCAGAAAAAGGATCAATTCTTCTCTCAGAAATAAGACATGCATTTCGACACAAAAGTAGCTTAAAAACAAATGAAATGTCACTTACAGTCTGATTGGAAAAGTCCTGCTTACTGGAACCACAGGCTGCCTACCCTGGCATCTTGGGTGTGGCTCTCTGGCAGTATTGCTACTGCAACCTTAGCAGCTCAAAGCTTCTAACAAAATGGCTGCGCTAGCATGCATGCATTGCCCTAGCTTGCCTTAGCTTTCCCAACCTAGCAGAAAACCACTCTACCATGAAATAACAAAAGACTGCATGGTACAGTAAGCCCCAGCCACTACAATACTGACCTGCTTAGGAATTACAAACACCTGCAATTGTAAAAGATGCTATGTACCTTTGACACTTGTCAATAAACCCTATATTGTATTGGAATCTCTTTGGCGTGATATTTGATAACTTGATTCAAATTTCATTTTCATTAGTGATCGTACAGACAATGAAAGCTTGTGTATGTTCGCAATCGTTGTCAATAATTAGTCTTACATTCATTCACAGTCTTAAAACTGCCATTCGTTAAAATATCATAATTCCAGAATGAAAAGAATAAAAAAGCTTTGTGATATCATGCATAATTTTTGTTATTTTTATCACTTTTATAAGCAATATTACTTCTTTCCACTCATTTGTATTTCATCAATTCCTTGTATAACAGTCAAACGATGTGTGCAACATAAAATTAGTGGCTTAAAAATCCTCTTACCTTATGAATAATAAGTACGTCTCACAGACACATGTGTGTGCACCAGTGGTACTAAATATTCACAAGGTCTGATGATTTTTACGCGAATAAATATGGTAAGGCTTAAAGTAGTGTCATCTCCTTATGCGAGTATAAGTAGCTGAATGCAGAGACTAGCAAAAGCAAGATTCGCATGCGTATCCAGATTACATGAAGTGCACGCACACCCTCATTCATTCTCCAGCTGCGATACGTTCCTGCCTCTATGCAATTCTGTGGAAAGTGAGGACAAATCAATGCTTGAAATGTATGTACAGCTACATGAATCCATGTGACATGTAACTTGGGTGGCAGACATATCGACATTTCGTGTCACGGTACACTCGGACATAGTCATACACCTCAACACTTTCACCACTGCACAAAAGTCACCAACATTCACTCAAAATTGGCATTTGATTTCTAAATACCGACACCAACATGTCAATGAAATACAATAAATTCAACTCACTATTGTTGGAAAAGATAATTACAATTTACTGTCAGTTCTGGCAAAACTGTATATCAGAATCATTGTGTACATCTTTTGGTCACCGCGAGAGGGCGAGCGCTTGCATCTTCACGACAGAAAAACTCTGTCCCTATGTTAAAGTTCTGATTTTCCATGTTAGCCAATGTAGAGATCGATGCAGAGTTTCTTTGTGGCCAAAAAAATTAATATAAATATTAATCTTATTTTTTCCCCCATACATTTAATGTATGCAATCTAGAAAATATGCAGTATTATTGGCATTGTTCAATCATACACAGTATGCTTTCAGAAGGAGGGCTGGAGAGTCCGAACTAATGAGGGCAGTTCATTCTAGCCCCCCTTCGGAGGGCATACTGAGTATGATCAAATCTCTTTGTCTACATCTCCACATATAGCGTCAATGGAGATTTCATCAGACATCTCCACTACTGCACCACATCGTATAGTTTTGTTTATGTTGCATCACTGACAGCATACGTGCATGCACCAAAAAGTGGCCATTTTGAATCTGCCCCTTTTTTACCCAAATATATTCATTTTATAAAATTACAAGATTTTTTTCAGTAGACTATGTCAAGTCTTCCCAGAAGGAGAAGCTATCATAATGGTGAAGAACATTTCAGTAGCATGGACCAGTAAGAAAGTGATTTTCCAGGGCCTTTTTAAGAAAATTTGCACCCTAGTCTAGCCTGGAAGGCTCTTTGAAGAATAAAAACAAAAAAAAGTTGATGCTACTCTTCATAGAGCCTGGTACTTACATGTAATCTAGCTCTCCAATATAGCAGCCATTTTAGAGTCTAAAGAACCTCTTGAAAATCACCTTTACCATGAGCCAGCTTCTCTCATCTCCCATTTCACCATAGCTTTAGAGTATTAAAACCCCATTTTTTCCCCCTAGATTTAAAAAAAATTGAAAACAAAATGTGAAATTTTAATTTTAATGTTTATCAGTAGGTTCAATATTGTCCAAACTCCCTGAAAAAGCCTTTTGTTGCGCTTGTATACCCAGAAGTGTCCCGTAATGTCATCAACCTATACAGTCACTCATGCAATTTTGAGATCTATCTACCAGTCATTATACAAGACCGCTACGAGCGGGCCTTGTACGCATTCTGACGGGGCGTCTTCGGCACAGTGCTGTAGACTCGTAGCGGTCTTGTCTAACGTATGGTGGATCTGAAAATCGCGTGACTGTAGGTCAATGAAATTACGGGACACTTCTGGGTCTATGAGCGCAGCGAAGGCTTTATCGGGGGTAATTGTAAGTTGGTTAACTAAATTTAACATAATAAATCCAATCAATTAATAGTTGAAGTTTTATTTAGTTTAATATTTAGATAAAACTAGATGAATCTTCGACCGCGTGGTCAGAATTTATGCCTCCGCCATCACCAGATTGGAAATGTATGGCATACATGTACACTCTAAAAAGGATTGGTCCAACAAAATTACAAATCTTTCACTTAAAGATCATTGCAAGAAAATTCCATCAAAATAAATATTGGCTTAATACTTATTATTGCATAGATGGCATAAATTATACAAGGTTATCCAAATTCAACGCTTGGAAACATTTGAATTAATGATTATTATTAATTATAAAACGGTAAAATACAGCCCCCGATATAGCAGCTGAAGAGCTCCTTGAACGCTGCTGAGATGTGTGACAACACACGAAGGACCAGTCCTGTCTAAGCAGACGATGTCCCATAACATCTTACACATTTTTCAGTGCCTGTTTTGTCATCTCCTCTTCACTTATTTCTCTTACTTGACTAGCGTCAGTCTTAATGTTAGTCTGTTGCCTCACTCTTAACTCGTGTATGGTATTATTTTAATGAAAAATGCAGCGTTAAAAAAATAAAGGAATCAGTCACATGTAAACAAAATAAGACGCCATTGTATTTTCAGCTGCTTGCACCGGGGCATGTTCGGCGTTTCAAGAGGGAACGAATACAATCTGTGATATTATTCGGAGGGCTTTTCAAATTGAAAATGGGGTTTATTTCATTGATCATTGACCCTTCTCCTGTGTATTTACAATCAAACAGTTTTAGCTATCAGAATCAGTTTCACTTTCCCTTTTAGAATGGTGTGAAATAAGGTCATGTTAAATATACCAAACTCTTTATAATTTGATAAATAATTGCATTGCAATTACGTTCATTCATTATAGGACGTCGTCTGCTTAAGCAGGATCGATCCCTAGTGTGACGACATCAAAACATCGCTATATTTCTGGCGAATCCTCGGATATTCCAGATGCTTAGAAGAGCTTTTATTTATGTTGTTTTTATAATCATCAGATACGCAGTTGACATAAAACTTATACGATTGTCATCTGTATACGATTGCCAACTTATACGATTGCCATCTGTAAGCTTCCCAGTTTCTAGTGATACGTTAATTGCCATATTTGTGATTTTCTTTGCAATGTGATCTTTAAAAAGCACAGGAGACAGAAAATTTATTAATTTCATTTTCATCCCGTACAAATAAAAAACTTACCACTGATGACTTACAATCATCAAATACACCAAGGAAATAGGATATTTTATAGCAAATAGATATTTTATAGCAAATAGACCACTTTCCCCTTGAAATTTCTAATATAGGTAGGCCTAGACTCCATACATCACGAACCATTGTTATAATGACCTCTATGACCTTTGAACTTTGACCTTGAGACCCTAAAATCTAATCAGTTCATCGTCCCTCCCATATGCAAACATGGGCCAGGTTAGAAGCTGATCTGTCAAACAGTTCTTCAGTTATCGCGAGAACTAACCATTTTTATGTACATAATTACGGTAACCTCTGTGACCTTTGACCTTGAGACCCCAAAATCTAATCAGTTCATCGTCCCTCCCATATGAATACATGGGCCAAGTTGGAAGCTGATCCGCCAAATGAACCATTGTGAGCTATGACCTTTGAACTTTGACCTTGAGACCCTAAAATCTAATCAGTTCATCGTCCCTCCCATATGCAAACATGGGCCAGGTTAGAAGCTGATCTGTCAAACAGTTCTTCAGTTATCGCGAGAACTAACCATTTTTATGTACATAATTACCTCTGTGACCTTTGACCTTGAGACCCCAAAATCCAATCAGTTCATCGTCCCTCCCATATGAATACATGGGCCAAGTTACAAACTGATCAAAAAAACAGTTTTGAAGTTATTGCGAGAACGAAAAAGGGGACGCACGGATGAAGGACGTACGCACGGACGTAAGGACGGACGACCCAAAAACATAATGCCTCCGGCACCACTTACGGTGGGCGGAGGCATAAAAATATATGTAATTTCAGCAAAAAGCATGTCATCAGCACTTTGTAGTCGCAGTTTGCAACGCTAGACATGGTTGATAGACAGTGGTCAATACCCATTTGCATAGACCACTAGTGTTGCTGGACAATGTACAGTGGCGGATCCAGGATTTAGTAAACGGGGGGCACACACACACAAAAAAAAAGGGTTTTTCCCTACTCCAAAATTCTCTGACAAGCAAAAAAAAAAAAAAAAAGGTCCTCTGCATTTTAGTGGCGATCCTTTTCCCTCCAAAATTCTCTGATAAGCAAAGGCTATTTTGGGGGGCCGGGGGGGCACATGCCCCCTGTGCCCCCCCCTGGATCCACCACTGATGTAGTATCAACGGAACATGACTAATGCGGGTGATGCATGAACACATTTCATCAATAACAATGACAACAAGAACAAAATGTCAATGAATTAGTGGCGTGTCTCACTTATACATGTACAAGCTTATCTGAAGATCCACTTGGACAAGACTTCCTTATGTCCCAGCCACCTTATTTTTTTAATTTTTTTTTTTTTTGCTACCATATTATTTTTTTTTTTCACTGTTCTAACATTCTAAAAGAGGGTGAAATTTTTGGTGGCTTGGACATATCCCAGCCACCAAAATGTCACACTCTTTTTTAAATTTTAAATTAGTAAATAATAGCTTAGTACCTTTAAGGTTTATAGAGCTCAGCGATATCTTTCAGGAGAGCATCAAATAAGTCCTCCTGCATGTGAGCTAGCCCGACCAAACGCCGCGACAGCGCTGTGTATAGTTTACCTGTGAGCATGTCTCCACATATATTCTCTCAGCCTCAGGTGAAGGCTCCACTTGTCCTTGTCTGTGTTTGGCTGAACTGACGCTTTACTTGCCACCACAAATTCTCAATTGAATTAGTATTTGCGCTGGTTGTGGGATCCACAAAATTATGAGTGATTAACTGTCAGATGTTGGAAACCAGCTGTAGAAAGATAGTCGTATGCCTTCCAACAATAGATCGCGGACTACAAAGTACAGCTGCTGCATAAGCGCATGCACACACGTCGGGCACACATACAGCACACGTTTTCGCTGCGTGTGCACTGATAATGTTCTTTAATAGTCTTGCCTACATTACCAGTACTTTTTTTTTTCAAGTGCAATGCTAATATATTGAGAATCCTCAGTTTCAGAAATGGGAGTCCTAGGTTAGGGTCTACATAATCAGAGTCTTTATAATTCTCAGTCCTAGCTAAGGGTTTGGGTTAGGGTTAGAGTCCTATGGTCTAGACAATTCTCAGTCCTAGGGTCTACATAATCTAGAGTCCTAGGGTCAAGATAATCTAGAGTCGTAGGGTCTAATTCTAATAGAATTACGAGTCTAAGTAGTAATTAGTCTTGGGGTAGGTTAGGAATTGGGGTTGGTTAGTGTTATTTTAAGGTAAGATCTTTAAACAAATAAACGACAATAATCCATAAATAAATAGAGCACTGTAAAACTTTTAATCTTCCAATGGAATATGTTTCGTAATATTTTTATTTAAATGTCATGAAAACAAGACTACATACAGTATCAATTTCATGTATGCATTTACACCATAGCATTACATACTCATGTAACTCTATGTACTAGTTCACTCTCAACTCACAGTAATCGGAAGAGCGCCATCTGCTGTTATAAAAAACTCTTCACTTCTTATAAGTATGTTATGAGAACCCAAATTGCTAACACGCCTCTGCAGCTACATCGTGAGAGCGCACGACAGTAAATCAAGAGATCGGAGGTTTAAGGTCCACCCAAGGTAAGAACAAAAATATGTAAATTATCATATGGGCCAAAGTCGTTATTATGCCCAGCCGCCATTAAATCCGCCTGAACAAGTGAATAATTAGTCAAGTTTCTTGGTTTTCATTGTTGAAATTCAGTTATTTATAACGGAATAAACGCTATCGTTATCGATTCATAACTGAAAAAATTTCAGCAAGAAAGAGCGGGATTCGAACCCGGGACCTTAAACGCGAGTGCAGTGTAGACAGAGAATACTCTGATAGTCTGACCAGACGCCTTTACCACTAGACCACGAGCAATTGACAGCGAATCTGATCTTGCTGCACTACATACCTCCGCTCCATACAAATCCTATCTATACCTCCGTTCTGCTGTTTTTTTTATATCCTAGGTAGGATTCTTGCCAATTTGAGGATTACTGGGCATATTAGCTATAATAGCCATCATATGTAAATATATGTAAATGTAAATGAAATGAAATGATGATGATGTAGAGAGAGAGAGAGAGAGAGACAGACAGACAGACAGAGAGACAGACAGAGACACAGAGAGAGACACAGAGAGACAGAGAGAGAGAGAGAGACAGAGAGAGAGACAGAGAGACAGAGACAGAGACCGACAGAGACAGAGAGAGACAGAGAGAGAGAGAGCGCTTTCTGTTCTAAGGATGCCCTTAGATCATGTTAAGTCTGCACCAGTCATATCCTAGCCTGCACCAGAGACTACTATTTGTGCCCCCACAACAACTAATGGGGTGTTGCAAGAAAGTTGCGATTGATTGCAAGTTGCAACTGATCGGTATTGACCAATCACAATCATTGTTGGAAGCGCATCTTCTTGAATGGGCAGACGCTGAACCATTCAGAATGGTTGTTCTAATTTGCTTTACAATTTGCAATTGATTGCAACTTTCTTGCAACAGCGAATCTGATCTTAGTCTGCCCCACAACAACTAAGTATGAGGCAGAGACTACTAAGTGTGCCCCAAAACAAGACTGGATGCACACTTATCACAAAATCAACTAATGCACCTTACTGCTGAGTGGCCGTGTACCACTCTTCATCGCTGCTAGCGTTGTTTTTGTTTTTTTATTATTTATCATACATATACGCCGCCTACGTATTGTAGCACTAGCGGAGCGGAGACGCTGTCCTCCTTCCTAAATATTTTCTTTACTCCTTCGAAAAGAAAGTAACGTAACTGCCAAGATAAAAGCAACAATGTCATGGGTGAGTACTGATCACTTTTAACTAGTTAGCGGAAATATGTACCATTCATCCTGCCAATAATTTATGGATGTGTGCCCGTGAACTGTAAGCGGTACTTGGCCTTCGACCGGCGGGGTGAGCTCCCGTACGACGGGACTGGATGCACACTTATCACAAAATCAACTAATGCACCTTACTGCTGAGTGGCCGTGTACCACTCTTCATCGCTGCTTGCGTTGTTTTTGTTTTTTTATTATTTATCATACATATACGCCGCCTACGTATTGTAGCACCAACTCTTTATATTCTATTGTTTTTAACCTGATATAACAAGATTCCATTTCCTGCTATAAAGCCTATAACAAGGTAATTTTGATAGTCCCATGGACCTCGGTTTACTGAGTTTCCACTGTGACTGTAGTGTAGTTACATTTTTAGAGGGGTCTACTCTAGAGTTACATTTAAATGTGAGGTTATTAGAGTAGACTTGAGGACTCAATAAGACTCAATAAGACAATATCATGAATCAGTCATATCTGTGACTGTGAGGCTTGGTTGCAATTGCATTTGCAGAAGTTTGCCTTCAATTTTCATGATGAGGGCAGTGGGACTCACAGGACAGTCTGTATATGGGGCATGCCAGCCATGGGGCCGTGTTAATGATGAATGGCCGCTGTTACGCATCTCAAAATCTCAAAATCGGCCGGGTCAATATCATCGAGTTTCATGTCATGTATGAGGTCAATCATGGACATGGTCCATTAAGCTTTTGGAGGTCATCAGGTCATCGTGACATCATCAAGACGCCATTTTGTAAATTTACAAGATCGATTATATCTTCATAATCAATCATCAAAAATCAACTATATTCACATCACATAAACTTCACATGACGGGTCATCAAGGCATGTCCTCACAGGTCATCTACCGGTCAGGACGTGCGCATACGCGCGTCAAAATTTTAAAATGCTCAAAATCACGTAGGATCAAGTCTGCACACGTTTCAGGTCATTTTGAGCATTTAACAAATATCTCTGCATAAGCGTCCGCGCGCGCAAGTCTTAAATAACGTTAAAACGCTGTTTTTTTTTATTGATTTGCAATCCTGACACTTTTCTTCATCATTTCCATCAACTTGGAATCAATTTCAATCAATAAGGTCGTACGGGCGCGTCAAAGTTCAAAATTTGTGCGCGCGTCTATGGCGAAAATAACGTCAAAACGTGCAAAAACATGCCTCTACAAAATTAACTCTAGCTCTTTAAATAGTCCATAAACCCCTCAATTTTTTTTCATCATCAGGTAGGGTAGGAATCATAGATTTCATTTCATGTATCATTTGACCCTTATAAACATTATGATGTCATCAAAATGGCGCCAGAAGTCAAAATTTCCATTTTTCATGTTTTGACGTCATCACCTTTATGCAAATTTGGCTCTAGATTCGTAATTATTGGTCGCTTTTCGCACAGATTTTGATATGTCATAGCTGAGACAATTCTCTACAAGACCAATTGCCAGGATTTTTCATTTTGATGACGTCATTATAGTGAAATTTTCAATTAAAGATGCCATGTCAGAATTTTCCCTATTCGCGTGTTATGTCTATGGAAGATGACTTTTTTTTTAATCATGAATCTACATGACATTGTTCTTTGAGCAGTATCGCAGTTATTTCTGGTCTATTTCCTCCCAGATTTTAATATGTTGTAGCTGAGACTATAAGCTTTTGTAAATGTGGTCTCCAATTTTTGATCAGATGTCGGGATCATGCCCAATTTTGAACTACAAAATAGGATTTGAGAATCCTGTTTTTCGTTTGCGTGTAATCTCTATGGGAAATATTTTGGTATATTGGTCAAAGCACTTGCCTCCCAATCCGGTGACCCAGGTTCGATCCCCGGTGGGTCCATTAATTTTTTTTTTAAATCTTCTTCGACTATTATAACATAAACAATGACAAACCATGTAATAAAATGCCTTATTTTGCATGTTATGTCTATTAGAATGTAGTGTGCAGTAGTTTGTGTACAAACCTATGGAAATTTTGATTCCCTGTCGTGTATTAGAGCTATCGGGGTTTATCTCCCAAGTATCCTGCAATATCAAATAGTCCTGTTTGATATCACAATTTCTCAAAATTGTCTTAGTCAATTATCTTAAATTATCATTATATCATCTTCATCATCATAATCATCACCATTATCATCATCACCATAATCATTTTACAATGACCGTTTCACACATTTTGCTACATTCCTGTCCTGAAGAAGCATCTCCATTCGTGGCATTCTTGACTTCCTATCTTCAGTTTAGTATTTCTCCATTAATATGATCATCCTGATTACAATCATGATCATACAAATTGAAAGACAGACCACCTAATTCGTCCTCATGACGAATTAAATTTCTAGTTTTTTTGTTTTTTTTTGCTTCTTTTTGCCTTTCATTTTACCATCCTCTTGGACTATTATAAACATAAACACAAACCATGTAATAAACTGCCTTAATTTGCATGTCATGTCTATTAGAAAGTAGTGTGCAGTAGTTTGTTCATTATACCATCATCATAATCATCACTGTTATCATCATCACATCATCATCACCACCATCATCATCATGATTATCATCATCACATCATCATTATACAGTGAAACCTGTCTATAAAGACCACTCAAGGGAGACAAGAAAAGCGGTCCTTATGAGCAGGTGGTCTTTATGTACAGGTTCCTTTAATACACGTTTCAATGATAAACAATTTTCAAGGGAAACCAAAATTGTGGTCTTTATAGACAGGTGGTCTTTCTATACAGGTGGTCGCTAAAGCAGGTTTGACTGTATTATGATTATCATCACCGTCATCATCACATCATTATCATAATATTATGATTATCATCACCACCATTATCATGATTATCATCATGATTATCATAATCACATCATAATCATTATATTATGATTATCATCACCACCATCATCATCATGATCATCACCATCATCATCATCATCACATCATTATATTATCATGATTATCATCACAACCATCGTCATCATCATGATTATCATCATCACATCATTATCATTATATTATGATTATCATCACCACCATCATCATGATTATCATCATTATCATCATCATGATTATCATCATCACATCATCATTATATTATCTTCACCATCATCATTATCATCACATCATTATATTATGATTATCATCACCACCATCTTCATCATCATGATTATCATCACCATCAATCATCATTATCACCATCATCACATCATCATCATTATATTATGATTATCATCATAACCATCATCATCATGATTATCATCATCATTATGACCATCATGATTATCATCATCACATCATCATTATATTATCATGATTATCATCACCACCACCATCATCATCATGATTATCATCATGATTATCATCATCACATCATCATTATATTATGATTATCATCATTATCACCATCATCATCATCATTATGATTATCACCATCAATCATCATTATCAACATCATCATATCATCATTATATTATCATGATTATCATCATAACCATCATCATCATCATGATTATCATCACCATCAATCATCATCATGATTATCATCACCATCAATCATCATCATTATCACCATCATGATTATCATCATCACATCATCACATCATCATCATCATTATATTATCATGATTATCATCACCACCACCATCATCATCATGATTATCATATTATCATGATTATCATCACCACCATCATCACCATCATCATCATTATCACCATCATGATTATTATCATCACATCATCATCATTATATTATCATGATTATCATCACCACCATCATCATCTTCATGATTATCATCACCAACAATCATCATTATCACCATCATGATTATCATCATCACATCATCATCATTATATTATCATGATTATCATCACCACCACCATCATCATGATTATCATCATCACATCATCATTATATTATGATTATCATCATTATCACCATCATCATCATTATGATTATCACCATCAATCATCATTATCAACATCATCATCACATCATTATATTATCATGATTATCATCATAACCATCATCATTATATTATCATGATTATCATCACCACCACCATCATCATCATGATCATCATTATATTATCATGATTATCATCACCACCATCATCATCTTCATGATTATCATCACCATCAATCATCATCATTATCACCGTCATCATCATGATTATCATCATCACATCATCATCATCATCATCATTATATTATCATGATTATCATCACCACCATCATGATTATCATCACCATCAATCATCATCATGATTATCATCATCACATCATCATTATATTATCATGAGGACAGGTCACCTAATTCGTCTTCAGTGACGAATTAAATTTCTAGTTATTATTATCATCATCATTATTATTATCTTTGCTATATTCATTTTATGTTTGTGTAGGCCTAGATAATTAGATGTTGGCTCAAGGTAAATGTATATTATTTTAGGACATAACAGTTAAAATATGAGGGCAGTATACATGGTAATGTACCTTCATGGTCTTTTTTAGACCTTAATAATTATATTAACATTATCAACATTATCTGTCTCCGTCTGGACAAAATAATGTCCTTATGTTCAATAACCCTGTTCTCTTTCAGAAATTCATGTTAAAAATTGGCTAATAGATGAATTCTTGTGATTAGAACCTTGCCTGTGAATAAATAATTGTCAGTGATTTCTTAAAAGAAAAAAGCTTTCAAGGACAAATGTTTAGAAGATTATGTTCTGTCCTCTTAGTAGGTGTATCAAAACTATAAAGGAAATCTATTCTTGACCCTTTTTAATTTTACCAACACTACATTGAATTGAATGAATTATTTACTATTTCCCTTCCCACAGGATAGTGCTAGAGAAGCAGCTGGGAACAAGAGGCCAAATGTAAATGTTTAAGCTAACAAGGTAAGAGTTACTTGTGATGATATGCATACCGAGCTTTGTTGTATGGGTCTGTATTGGTTACCAGTAGGAATGTAATGGTGATACATGTATATCTGGAATCGGTCTTAAAATTCAAGTGGCCATCATCCTTCTTATGGAATGATTCCTGAAGATGTGTGACTTATATCATCCTCACTTTAAAAACACTGTGAGTGTGGACTTATAGTAAAGCATAAGCTGCCCCAAGTTAAACTATACAAAATTGGGTTTAAAAGTTTTGAACATGTAGTATACTGTCACAGAATTGATAATTCCTAAGCAATGATCTGCATGTTTAGCATTAATTTTATGTTCAACAAGCCAATTTTAATCACAATATTTTCATTTTTTTGTCATTTTTTTTTCAGACAAGACTTCTACACAGTTGTGAGAGCTGTGAAGGGCCCTTATTACCTCTACAACAGTTTACACAAACTCTGGAAGCCGTATTTCATTATCAAATGTGGACCAATTATCTTCAGGCAATGCCAAGCTCTCCCACAGTCCAAGCGAATCCCTACCCATAGATTCCAGTGAGACATGGCCCACCTGGTCATGTCTGAACCACCTCAGGACAGGAACAGGACGATGCAAAGTGCTTATGCAGAAATCAATATATAATGAGGATGAACAAACTGTGTATGACTGTAGGGAGGAACAGACAATGGATCACCTTCTGGTCTGTCCCTATCTACCAGAACCCTGCACCCCTGAAGACCTGGAAGGGTTCAACATCAAAGCCAAATCCTGCGTCCTATACTGAGCAGGTTTGTGTAAGGATCCGGGAAGAAGAAGATCATCAAATGTTTGGCATCTCCAATGTGCCAAGAAAAAGCAGCTGCTTTCTGACATGGCCCTCATTGCATGATGGATATATATTTCAACCCTCAGGACTTTGAGGAACTATCGCGATCAAGAAAATGCTTTAAAACCGTAGCAAATTGGGTACCCAGTAGCAGGAAGGAATTCCTTGAATGCTTGTGCACCACGGTACATGTAACTCAGCTAAAGCTGGGGTAATAGTTTATAATTGTGTAATGTGCTGAATAGATCAGCTGTTTCTCTATAATTATTTTTTTTTATTTTACTGTTAATGTACATATGATATTTGTATTTATGATTTTCATATTGATGAATCTATTATGAGATAATTGATAAACCTCACAACTTGTAGGAAAATCATATCTTTTGAAAAATGCACCCTTTTTATCATTTACTGTGATTTTTTTCCCTTTTCTTATTTTGTTTATCTTTCCTTACATGTATTTAATTGATTTTCCCTTATATACATGTATATTTCTTTGTTTCTCCTTCTCTCATTATATTTTCATATGATTATTTATGTATTTCTGTTTTAGGGGTTGTTGGTCTGGGCCCTGTTTCATAAAACTTGTCATCAATGACAAGTTGCAACTAGAAAGGCCGTCAAAGGCGGCAGACCCACGCCTTAGCGGCGCTATTATTCTTGAAACTGCAGAAATAGATATATTTTTACTGGTTGGTTCCCCTGTCGTATATAAAAAAAAGTAAACCCAATATAGGTTTTGTTTTTTTGCGATTATTTTTGTAAGCAGTAGCCATTCAAAGGGGATAAGAAGAGGCAGATATCCCCCCCCCCCCCAATAAATTTTGCCATATCTAGGTCATAGCTTTGTGTGTCCCCAGCCTTGAACAAATTCTTCTGAAAAAGATATTTTATTATTGAAACATCCCTCCCCGACAAGGAATTGATTAGACATGTCAGAGTGTGTGGCGTGGTGAGGAAAAAAATGTTAGCAATTTGTATTCAGTGTTCAGTCATGTCAGTGTTTGTAAATGTATTCATGTTCTATCTTTACATTGCAATTGGGGTTGTTGGTTTTTTTTCATCGGGCTTGGATAAAATAAATATGACAAAATAAGTTGGATCTCGACTTCAAAATGACATGCATGCGAGGCACAGAGCTTACTCACTCAGCTCAGTCACCACCCATCAACAAAGTCAAAAGTGTATAACTGGCGTACATTCGGCGAACCTCAGCCACCAAATTTTGCAAATCCACACGAATTAAAAAAAAAATACATACAGTTTTTGTATATATTTTACAACTACGAAATCCATTCAAACAGACATAAACTCAAATCTCAAATGACAGGACCGTTATAACCCAAAGAAAAAAGTTCAATCCTACCACAGTCAGCTCAGCCACAGGCACTCCCTAGCCCGACCAGACGCCGTCACTTCGCGACAGCGCTGTGTATAGTTATGTTCGTACAGCTACACAGCCCACTCACTCAGATCAACACACGCGAACACTCGCGAGTGCGATAGACTCACTCACGTCGAACAAACTCACCAGATTTTCACCGAAAACAATTAAAATCACGTACTACACGTCCACCAAGATAAAATAAATCACAAAAACTTCCACAACAAAGTGGAAAGAACCGGGGAAAATAAACAGAAATGCACAGAAGATAAGAAATAGAGGAGAAATTAGACGTGCTAGGCCTAGGCCCTAGGGTAGCCTGAATCTAAATAAATGAAGTTGTCGATAAAAAAGGTAGCGCGCGATAGCTACTTTCGATTTTGCAGTAGTACAGTTCAAGCGCGCGAAAAATCCCTTGTTGCTGGGATACGTTGGCTTTGAATATTCATTGCAGGCTCATACGGATTTGAAGTGAAATGGCAAATAATGGGTGTTCTAAAATTCATAAACCTGAATAAGATTTTTGGTGAGATGAAGTAATGAGTGTTTTGATTGGCCAAAATATTTCTGCATCGGCAGGCGAAGTTTGGGGTCATCAAACTTTCTAGTTTCTTTCCTGTCACTATCTGAACTGAAGTTCCTATACTTTACTACAGGGTCAAAACTTCAAGGTCACACATAATTTGCAGGGGTCAACCAATCATCACCAAAATCTAATCGATTCTTTCCTGTCAATTTCTGAACATTCCCTGAAAATGTGGTGCAAATCCGTTCACCCGTTCTCTCGTTATCTTGTACACAAACAAACAAACACACAAACAAACAAACAACAAGCGTGGGTAATTACTGTTATAATCTACTGAAATCCTTGCATCTTATTGGCTGAGAGCAAATTTGTCAGTAAACATCACAGACAAGACACTTGATGAAATGCCCCCCTGATGGTGGGTTATCTGTCTAAAGATTGTATTATTTATTGTTCAAATCATGATATGCCAATTTGTGATAAGTAGCCATCAATACATTGTGATTTAGCAACATTTGTACTTGATTGCAGAATGTTTTTTAAATTTAAAATCATGTGAGGTATAATTTCATTTTAAATGAAACTGCACAGAGGTGAAATCTTCTTTTCCCTTTAAATTATGATTTGTAATTGTAAGGAGTCTTGGTCTCTACCAGTTATTGTCAGGTGTGTTATGTATTATCCACTTCTATATTTTATGCATTTCTTAGTTTTTTCCTTCATTTATCTGTCCTTATGTGTTTTTCTCTATTCTTTTCTCTTATTTATTTCCTTATATACCTCTATGTATCTCATTCTCTCATTATATTTTCCTATATACATGTAATTCCTTATATATTTTTATGTTTTTGGTTGTTGATCTGGCATGGGGGGTGCTGTCAGTGGTGGGTTGTTGAAATATAGTATTACTTATCGTTCAAATCATGAGAAGCCACCTTGTAAGAAGTGTTCTTTTGGTAGCCATCAATACATTGTGATAATACTTGGGGATTATTAAGCAAGATTTCTACTTGTTATGTATTATCCCTTTCTATATCTTCTTACATGTATATATATATTTCTTATGCATTTCTTATGTTTTTCCTTCTTTATCCATTTGTTTATCTATCCTTATTTATTTGTTTTTCTCTTTCTATTCTTTCTCTTATTTATTTCCTTATATATGTCTTTTTATCTCATTCTCTCATTATATTTTCCTATATAATTCCTTATATATTTCTATGTTTTTGGTTGTTGATCTGGTGGGGGGGGGGGGGGGGGGGGGGGGGGGGGGGGGGATGGGGGAGGGGGTGCTGTCAGTGGTGCATTGTCAAAATATAGTATTACTTTATATCGTTCAATCATGAGATGTAAGAAGTGTTCTTTTGGTGGCCATCAATACATTGTGATAATACTTGGGGATCATTAAGCAACATTTCTACTTGTTATGTATTATCCCTTTCTGTATATATATATATTTCTTATGCATTTCTTATGTTTTTCCTTATATATCTCTTTGTTTCTCATTCTCTCAGTTCTCTAAATATATTTTCCTATAATTCCTTATGTATTTCTATGTTTTTGGTTTTTGATCTGGTGGGGGGGGGGGGGGGTGTTGAAAGATAGTATTACTTATCGTTCAAATCATGATATGTCAACTTGTAAGAAGTGTTTTTTTTGGTAGCCATCAATACATAATACTTGGAGATTAAAGCAACATGTTTTTTTAATGTTTAAAATTATGTGAAGCATAATTGCATTTTAAATGAAACTGCTCAGAAGTGAAATCTTCTTTTCCCTTTAAATTATGATTTGTAATTGTAAGAAGGAGTCTTGGTCTCTACCAGTTACTGTCAGATGTACATATTGTCCTTTTCTATATTTTCTTATGTATTTCTTAGTTTCTTCCTTCTTTTATCCATTTGTTTATCTATCCTTATGCATTTGATTTTCTCTTTCTATTCTTTTCTCTTATTTATTTCCTTATACATGTATATCTCTTTGTTTCTCCTTCTCTCATTATAGTTTCCTATAATTCCTCATGTACAGTATTTCTATGTTTTTTGGTTTATGTTCCAGTGGTGGGTTGTTCGTCTAATAATAGTATTACTTATTGGTCAAATCATGATACGTCAACTTGTTAGAAAGTTTTCTTTTCTGTAGCCATCAATACATTGTGATAATAGCCTACTTGGCGATTATTAAGCAACATTTCCACTTGATTGCAGGATATTTTTCTTCTTCAAAATTATGTTAGGTGTAATTGCATTTAAAATGAAACTGTCTAGAGGAGAAATCTTTTTTCATTTAATTATGATTCGTAATTGTTCTTTAGACAGATAATTTTGTGAAGTAATTAATGAAATATAAATCTGACTTCCCTCTCATATGGGCTATGCATGTTGAATACCTCTAATTTGTTGTGTTTGGAATATCCCAGGTTCTCATCCTTCTGAACCGGCCCAAACTATGCTTTTCTGTTGATAAATGTGTTATCTATGTTTGATTCAACATTTTTTTCACTCTCTTAATTAATGTCTGATTAATAAATCATGCCTCTTGAACATTAAACTGTAATTGGATACAAGACTTTTCAGTTACTATTTGTCCAAATTTTAATTACCTATAACCAGACCAAACATGAAACTCAGGAAATTCTAAAATCTCAACATGTTATATGACGCATACAAGTATATGACTGCATATTAAATGGTCAAATACCTTGGACATGCCCAATTACCTTTTCTGTACAAAGATCCACAGTTGCATTAACCTGGAAGGATTAATTTTAGTGCTCAAATTACAGAAGTACACACCTTTTGTTTTGTTTGCCTGATTCTATAGCTTTGCAATTATTTTTTTAAAGGTTCAGGCTACATGTATATATGGTAGGCTAGAAGCAGATGAGGATAACATTAGGTCTGAATTTTATGCAAAGCAATGCCCCCCACCCCCAGCAAATTATGTGCATGTGCAGGTTGTTGAAATAGGGACATGGAATCATGCTTATAAAAATTACAGACTGAAGGCCCTGGTGGTGAAAGTACAACCAATTTTGCATATAATGAAAGTAGAGGAGATATAGGGCCTAACTGCAGAGTTAGAAAAAACTTTAAATCATGAAAATAAGGATTAGGGTCCATCAATGGCAATACAAGGACAAATGAAAGTTTGAATACCATTTTATAAGTAAAGTTGGGTATGAATCAGATCCATAACTGAATGCAGCAGTTTTTTGAAATATTGTTCTCTCACGTTTCGGTATTAATTAACAATCATTTTCCAAATCTTTCCGCAAAATATACTATCAAAAATGTTCGTTTCACACACTTATAAATGGGTGAGACTACATGTTGTCACAAGATCGTCGCACACTTAGAGGACATTCAGCGGTTATTCTAACTATATCAACACAAGAGGGCATCCAGCAATGACAATGCATGGGGATGGGGTACCCTTTCAAGTAAATAGCTGGGTACGAGTTAGCCCTGGGATGCTGCCACGAAGTGGCAGCGTCCTGAGTGAAACCAGTACGATTCGGTGGGTCTCACAATTTACCAATGTTCAAATGACCATTGAAAATATGGCCATATAGGTTTTTTTTTTGGAATTAAAGTATCATATATTCGATGCCACTTACCTAAACAGACCTTCCGCAAATCAGCTTTTCCTAAAAAATGTGTAGAATCGATGAATGTCACTTTTTACTCTCAATTTTCGAAACTAGTCCCATTCGCTATGTTGTTGAAGCAGAAACGAAAATAGGCACTTGCGCATGCGTCTATGAATATTTATTACAATGACTCCATATTTTTCGTTACAGGAATAATGAATATTCATATGTCCACTGTGATCGCGCCGATCTCGAGCGCTCGCTCGAGCCCACTCGTCTAATGAATATTCATAATCCTCCCTTGTCTGTATTATATTGGAGCTGCTGACGCATGCGCATTTGCAAGCAAAACACCGACCTACGGAACTTTTTAGTACAGGCTCTTGGAGATAAATATGCCTTTTTTGTATCATCCTCATTGAAAAGAAAGACGACAGTCAATCAGAAAGTTTTGTAAGTACCTAAAGTGGCCTAAAATCAACTAATGTCATGTTTCATGGCTATCATTTTGACAAACGACCTTGTAATTAAGAGACATCCAAGCAATCGAAGGACTGCTGATCGCAGCCCGAACACTATGTGTTCGGGCTGCCACAGTAAGGTACGAGTCAGATTTATAAGTGAATACAGCAGTTTGTAAAAATATTGTTCTTTCACCTTCCGGTATTAATT
Organism: Heliocidaris erythrogramma; assembly: GCA_025617745.1. Classification (NCBI taxonomy): domain Eukaryota; kingdom Metazoa; phylum Echinodermata; class Echinoidea; order Camarodonta; family Echinometridae; genus Heliocidaris; species Heliocidaris erythrogramma. Next base: position 17,278,110 of record CM046868.1, on the reverse strand, counting down.
AATTTGCAAATCTTTCCAAAAACACATTTTCAAAATTACGTAGTTCGTTTCACACACTTATCAATGGGTGGGACTACATGTTGTCGCAAGATTGTCGCACACTTAGCGGATGATTCGGCGGTTATATTCAAAATATCAACACAAGAGGGCGTCAACAGTTAATCAAAAAATATGATAATGCTCTCAAGTGAACATTATTTTTGCTTTCTCTTTTAATAAACATATATGACACATATCTGCTTATTTTGTTTTAACTCGCTTTAATTCTTTCAAGAATATAGAAAGTCTTTTTTTTTGTCGCACAATTAACCAAATTTTGCGTGTAAAATCACATTGAAAATGCACACTTGGAAGCCAGCGAGACACAGCGAGCTATATAATTTCTTATACCAGTCTTGTCACACGCATGCAACCGAAAGAGTATAAGAGAGAGAGATCGCCGGTAAACGATGTTGCAAATAAAATGTTTTAATAACCCATTTAGTATACCCCCAAAAATTTTATACCCCATTTTTTTTTTTTTTTTGGAATGATATTTTATTGCTCCCTCTCAAGATCAATATTACATTTCAAGAAACAATCATAAGTCACATATAAAATAATTTGCATATACAAGGAAACTTAATGAAATACATTAATATCAGTAGAATTCTCTGACCTTATCCATGATTAAACAGGATTATTTTTTCGATGAAAGGAAAAAAAAAATACAATACATCAACCGTTAGACATAGATATATAACTATTTTCTTTCATGTAATACTTTATAGTAATAATAAAAAGAACTTTTGTTTCAAATAATCGTCTTGAGAAAGATACATTAATATCACATTAAATCATAATATATAATATTCAGACAAAAGAAATTAAAGAACAAAGTTTACAAATACCAATTATACTTTTAAACAATATAAGGTCTTCCAAAATATATTGAATAACAGAACAAAGGCTCTTTTTAGAAAGAAAAAAAAATACTACATATCGATCAATGCACATGCATTTAGAAAAAATATCAAATTATACATTATTTCTTGAAATGATTCTTTATAAGATTTAAAAAAAAAAAAAAAACTTAGAGGAAGTTTTTACTCAACCCCCATCAAGTGTCGCCCTCTTTTAGAAAGTTGGAACAGTTAAAAAAAAAAATTTTAAGTATGGTAGCAAAAGACAAAAACACAAAAAAAAAGAAAAAAAAAGTGGCTAGGACATAAGGGAACTCTTTCCATAAGCTTGTACTCCATAATAGTTTTCACAGGTGATTAGGCTTCAATAGCTATTGTGTGTATCAGCAGGCCTTTTTCCAGTCTAGATCATTCATACACGAGAGCCAAATAATTATTTAAAATTTCACTTTCAACTCTGAAACCCCAAATTTGTGGCACAGTAATAGTTGCAGAGTCCCTGAATCAGGTAATCTAGCAAAAATGGCCAAAGTCGTTATTATGCCCAGCCGCCATTTAATCCGCCTGAACGAGTGAATAATTAGTCAAGTTTCTTGGTTTTCATTGTTGAAATTCACTTATTTATAACGGAATAAACGCTATCGTTATCGATTCATAACTGAAAAAATTATCAGCAAGAAAGAGCGGCCTCGAACCCAGGACCTTAAACACGAGTGCAGTGTAGAAAGAGAATACTCCAGACAGTCTGACCAGACTGACCAGAATTATATACATGTGTGTATACTGGGTATTGGGGAAACAGATGTAATTTTGTTTCAAATGGAGGTTTTTGTGGGCAAACTGATACTTAGGTATCAGTCTGTATATATTAAGTTAGAAGTTCGTTAAGATACAAAATGTAGAAAGTTACAAAAACTTACATTTACAGCCCTCTTTTTGGTTCTTGTTACAGCATCACTGACAATGTGACGACTGCTCTCGACGTGTTGCTTACTCTGAGGGCGCTGTACAGTATGCCGGATACGGACACAATATCCGGCGGACAAGAGATACGACGGCGGGTGGCTATTTTCTCTCACAGACTTAGTCTTAGCTTACGAGGCAGGAAATGGCACGATATGCTTGCTGATACAGCCCCCATGCAAGAGAGTTTAGAACTTGATGGGCTATTCAGGCACTCATCACTCCGTATTATTTTGGGGTTGTTTTCTGCTCTATTAACTATGTTATTTTAATGTCATTTATTTTTATTTTTGATATTTATTGATGAGCTTCATGGGCGTCGCCAGGGGGTGCGGAGGTTGCGAACGCACCCCTTTTGTTTGTTTTTTTGTTTTTTTTTTTGCTTGTCAGGGAATTATGGAGGAAACTGGACCCCCCATAACTCCCCCACTGAGCGAATTTTGAACATCTGGCGAATTTTTTTTTTTTTTAACATAAATCATTATCATCAATGATCACTTTGAATGCTTGTACAATAAGAACAGAAATAAATATCATCTTTATAATTATGGACTGAAAATAAAACTCACGCACTACTAGTAGGCCTATTCTACTTTAGACATGCTCCTGCTATCCCGAATAATCTTCCACTAGAAATAAAGTCACTTAACTCAATCAAATACAGTGTATCTTTAAGAGAAAACTAAAATTCCTACTTAATGAAGCGTTTGAAATTGTGAATTCTTGATTTTACTGTTTTGTATTGTCCTGTGTTGGGGTTGTGCGGTAATATATTTTTTTCGGTATGTCATATATACAGTTAACAACAAAATTATTCATACCCCTTGGAAAATTCTAGTTTTTTGCATTTTTCCTAAAAATGAATGGTTAAATGAAGTTACTTGCACATCACTTGAATACATTTAGTTATCATCTGGAAATGAATGCCGTTTCCGGTTTCACCTCATTTGCATAACAATAGAAAAAGTGAGTTAAATCCAAACTGGGCGATGTTCAAAATTATTCATACCCTTGGTGATTTATTGACTTTGTCAATCAGTATGAATCCGATCCTTGTGATTAATGATTGTAATTCACTTTATTATAATAATACACCGTCACAAGGATTCCGGAGGGGTCTCTGCTGGGATATCAGGCCAGTACCTGTTCTCCAATAGCTCAATCTCCTTGAGGATGTGTCCACACATGCCTTCACCTGACCTTCAGGGAGTTCATTAGATTTTGTGTCCTACAGGTGATGCAGTTATCGACTTCATGATGACAGGACTATGATATTGAAATTTTCGGTCATTTATTCCATGCATTTTAATGAAAATTCTGTATCTACTTATGAAGCAAAGCACCATTCCTGAAGAGCCCTTCCCTTTTGCACTCCCTGTGGGAGGGTTCACCTTTATTCATTGGCCCCATTCTTAATCAGAGTGCTCAGGAAGGCCATGTTGGTGATATTAAAGTCATTTCATGACTCTAACCTCAGGTCACCATGAATAACAGTATGTAACCTTTGAGTACCATACACATCCCACATTGACTGTTACTGTATATCAATCTTCATATGGTATATTCTTTGTATCTTTGGTATGAAAGCTACAATCCTTGATATCAAAATGAATGTAAACCAAATTTATACCATATGCCCTCCATGTTACCAGCTGCAGTGCACAAAATGCTACCAGTTTGACAGTGCACTGGAACATAAAGATCAGTATTTTAAGCTTCACTAGAGTACCCACTTGCAGGTGTCCATATCAAAAATGTGTCAATCAGTGTAACTGAATAAACTGATTTATTAAATTGGCACCATCCAACCTTTAGACAACTACCATGGCCTCCCTAAACATAATGGAACAAAAGTATCAGGAAATACCTTCCCTTGACAGTGCAACAGTGAATGGCTCTAGGGAAGTCTCTCCAGGAAGAGTGCTTTGTTTCAACTTAGATACAGAATTGTCATTAAAATGTAAGGAATATTAACGAAAATATCAATATCATAGTCCTATCCTCATGACGTCTAAAACTACACCACCTGCAAACACAAAATCTGCTTTAAATCCATCAAATCCCCTGAAGACCAGGTGATGGCATGTGTGGACAACATCCTCAAGGAGATTGGGCCATTGGAGACCAGGTATTGGCCTGATATCTCAGTAGAGACCTCCAGAAGCATTGTGACAGTGTGAAGAAAGTGTTACGAGCATTAATCACAAGAACTGGATTCATACTGATTGACAAAGTCAATAGATCACCAAGGGTAAGAATAATTTTGAACATCACCCAGTTTGGATAATTCACCTTTTCTGTTGTTATGCAAATGAGGTGAAACCAGAAACAGCATTCATTTGCAGATGATAACTAAATGCATTCATGTGATGTGCAATTAATTCAGTTAACCATTCATTTTTAGGAAAAATGCAAAAAACTAGAATTTTCCAAGGGGTATGAATAATTTTGTTGTTAACTGTATATATATATTCGTAATTATTTATTCCTTTATAGTAATCTATTATCTTTTAATTTTTCTATATTATATTTAATTTTCAGTGCAACTTATTTCAACTTAGTCGTCTCAACAAATCCTTTTGGCCGCCCAATTCCAATAATACTCTATCTTGTGTTGTTATCTCTTGTATTGTTTTATCGTCTTATTATATTACCTTATTCTGTACTCTTGATGGACTTTGTTATTCTGTCAGGATTGTATTCCTTTGTTTTTTTATTTTATTGAATTTGAATAAAATTGAATTGAATTGAATTGACTGTCTTATCTTATATTTTGATGACGATACATTTGCAGTCTCAGAAAGTGCCAAGATTTATAAATTGGTAAGTTGATAAATATTAGGACGAACCCCGGTACTTAAGTTATGTACCAATTTGTACTAAAAGCACCCTCAACCCAAGCTTTTGCCTAAATTAGAGGTATATCCTCTAAATACAAGTACATGTCTTGAATAAATATTTTTGCCATAATTTTGTTGAAAATAATTGTTTTTTTGGTTTTCTTACACTTATATTGAAACTTTGGTAAATGTCATTAAAATGAAACTAAAAAAAAAAGGAGAAATAAATTACTAGTCTCTATGATTTCAAATGGGTAACCCTTGTTATTGGTGAGGGATCAACAGATCAACTAGAGTCCTATAATCAAATTTCATGTGTATAAGCACAGGTCCAAGGGATGAAGCAGATTTTTATTTGGGAACGACCCATACCGTACATTTAATTTTCGGAATTATAACCTCCCCTCCCCCCGAAGTGGTACATATGCGTGTCCAAACAAACAACATCGTTGAATATTAAAGGGTCGGAATTTGAAGACCCAAGGCGTCAACGACGTCTTGGGGAAAACGGGGTGTTTTTAGTCTTATATTCAACGGTTTTGATAAGAATTATATTAGCTGGTTCTTTGACCCCCCTTTCCCAACATTAAGACTGCAACAAAGACGGGTTATTTCAAGTGTATGATTTCAAATATGTCATGCAATTTTATTATATACAGGAGTAGTACAGCATCTTTATCCACTGACACCATTTTGGGTACATTTTAACACTGTGCCATACCAATTACGCCATTAAGAGGTACGTTTACATTTTTTGTGTCGTTTACATTGTCATCATACGCCATTTCCCATTTAGGGATATATTTTACATATCATACGCCATTTGTGCCACTAGTACAGTGGTATACTTTACATAATCATACGCCATTTGCACCATTAGTAGGGGTATATATTTTACATAATTATGCTGCGCCATTTAGGGGTAGAATTTGACACCAAGCAGGCCCGTAGACAGAAGGGGGGGGGGGGGTCGGAGGGACGTCTAGTCGGACACACACACACACACACGCACCTTTAATTTTTTTAACAGAATTACACACACGCTGTCAGTTGTACAGCATCAAAGCTGGTGTAGTGAGTTGCAGCGTTGCCAACATTTTGGAAAACGGCCTATAAGTAGATTTTAAAGTAGAACACTAATGATTTTAAATATTGGCTTTATACTTATTATTGCATAGATGGCATAAATTAAACAAGGTTATCCAAAATTTAAAGCTTGGAAACATTTGAATTAATGATTATTATCAATTATAAAACGGTAAAATACAGCCCCCGATATAGCAGCTGAAAAGCTCCTTGAACGCTGCTGAGATGTGTGACGACACAAGAGGGGCGAGTACTGTCTAAGCAGACGATGTCCCATAACATTGTACACATTTTTCAGTGCCTGTTTTGTCATCTCCTCTTCACTTATTTCTCTTACTTGACTAGCGTCAGTCTTAATGTTAGTCTGTTGCCTCACTCTTAACTTCGTGTATGGTATTATTTTGATGAAAAATGCAGCGTTAAAAAAATAAAGGAATCAGTCACTTGTAAACAAAATAAGACGCCATTGTATTTTCAGCTGTTTGCACCGGGGAATGTTCGGCGTTTCAAGAGGGAACTAATACCATCCAGCTATTATTCGCAGGGCTTTTCAATTTGAAAATGGGGTTTATTTCATTGATCATTGACCCTTCTCCTGTGTATTTACAATCAAACGGTTTTAGTTATCAGAATCAGTTCACTTTCCCTTTTAGAATGGTGTGAAATAAGGTCATGTTTAAATGTACCAAACTCTTTATAATTTGATAAATAATTGCATTGCAATTACGTTCATTCATTATAGGACGTCGTCTGCTTAAGCAGGATCGATCCCTCGTATGACGACATCAAAACATCGCTATATTTCTGGCGAATCCTCGGATATTCCACATGCTGAGAAGAGCTTTTATTTATGTTGTTTTTATAATCATCATATACGCAGTTGACATAAAACTTATACGATTGCCATCTGTAAGCTTCCCAATTTCTAGTGATACATTAATTGCCATATTTGTGATTTTCTTGAGTGTTCTAGTTTAAGAAGAGGTGACCATAGCTCAACACATACTCTAACAAATATTTTGTTTCTGTGACTTCAAAAATGTGTGTTCAAATCATCATTCACAACCCCTAAAATTCCCCTCGGGAGTCCTTAAATTGCAGTAGAAAGCATCTAGATTTTAACATTTTCAGGGTTGAGCATGCAACGGACCACCCCCTCCCCCCCGGCAAGGACCTGCAGGTCCGTATTGATTATGACAAAAAGGTCCACTTTTGCCCAAATCGACCCACCCCCTTTAGAAACCCTCGCTACGGGCCTGCCAAGGATTACGCCATTTAGGTTCACAAATCAGTGAGGGTATAAATATGCTAATTCGCTCCCTGATCCATCCAGGAGACTGGTGACAATTTCACCCGTAAAAGAAAAAAAAGTTTGTCCGTTGTGCAAGTCTTTGAGGGTGCGATTATCATCACGCGTTGTAATATTATCTTTACTGAACTTTTTAATGAAATGATGCATACGTTCCAAACATTAAGAATATTTAGTATTTATCTGTTGATAAAAATAATTCGCGGACCGCAAACTGTATTATTTATATATTTAGGTGATCTGTCGTAGTCGACAGATCACCTCTTATTTTCGTCAGAATTTTCTTTCTTTCTTTATTTATTTCTTTATTATTATTATTATTATTATTTATTTTTATTTTTCTCCCATTTTCTTGTTTCCACAAAATCTCAAAAACTTTTTAGTCAATTTTCATGGCATTTGAGTCAGTCATCAGGTCATATAAGGTCAAGCTCGGGTATCTATTTCAAGGTCATCAGGTCATCGTGACGTCATCCAGGCGTCATTTTGTGAAATCACATTATCAATCATATCTTCATAACGAGTCATCAAAAATTAACTATATTTGACACACATGAACTTCAGGTCAAGGGTCAACATAAAATGTCATCAAAATCCGCGCACGTACGCGCGTCAAAATTTAGAAATGCTCAAAATCACTTTTTAGTCAAATTAGAGTACGGTTCAAGACATTTTAAAGTAGAACGTTGATGATTTTAAATATTGGCTTAATACTTATTATTGCATAGATGGCATAAATTAAACAAGGTTATCCAAATTCAACGCTTGGAAACATTTGAAGTAATGATTATTATCAATTATAAAACGGTAAAATACAGCCCCGATATAGCAGCTGAAGAGCTCCTCGAACGCTGCTGAGATATGTGACGACACACCCTGGACCAGTCCTGGCTAAGCAGACGATGTCCCATAACATCTTACACATTTTTCAGAGCCTATTTTGTCATCTCCTCTTCACTTATTTCTCTTCCTTCACTAGCGTCAGTCTTAATGTTAGTCTGTTGCCTCACTCTTAACTTCGTGTATGGTATTATTTTGATGAAAAATGCAGCGTTAAAAAAATAAAGGAATCAGTCACTTGTAAACAAAATAAGACGCCATTGTATTTTCAGCTGTTTGCACCGGGGCATGTTCGGCGTTTCAAGAGGGAACGAATACCATCCTGCTATTATTCGGAGGGCTTTTCAATTTGAAAGTGGGGTTTATTTCATTGATCATTGACCCTTCTCCTATGTATTTACAATCAAACGGTTTTAGCTATCAGAATCAGTTTCACTTTCCCTTTATAATGGTGTGAAATAAGGTCATGTTTAAATACACCAAACTCTTTATAATTTGATAAATAATTGCATTGCAATTACGTTCATTCATTATAGGACGTCGTCTGCTTAAGCAGGATCGATCCCGAGTGTGACGACATCAAAACATCGCTATATTTCTGGCGAATCCTCGGATATTCCAGATGCTGAGAAGAGCTTTTATTTGTGTTGTTTTTATAATCACCAGATACGCAGTTGACATAAAACTTATAAGATTGCCATCTGTAAGCTTCCCAGTTTCTAGTGATACATTAATTGCCATATTTGTGATTTTCTTTGAATATCTACTTTAAGCATTTCAAAATTTTCCGTCCGCGCGTTATACGCGCGCGCAGCGTGTACATAACACATTACACTATTCTTGACAAGTTCCAACTATTTCGACCTTCCATAATGCCACACGTGTGCGTCAAACTTTCAAATTTGTGCGTGCTTCAATGGGCATTCTAATGTAAAAAGTGGTAAAAACATCTAAAATCCGCCATAGCTCGTCACAATGTGCGGAAACCCCCCAACTTCTTTACATATTCTGAAACCCTGGGGGATGTCCATTTGAATTCATGCAAAATTTTTGCTGATCGCATGTTCTGACGTCATCATATTTGCATATATGAACTCAAAAAAATGATTTTAAAAAAATGACGTCATCATTTTTGTATTCATTTGATAATATTTCAGTAATAGGTGGTCGATTTTCTCCCAAATTTTGATATGTTATAGCTGAGACAATTCTCTACAAGATCAGTCACCACCATTTTTCATTTGGATGACGTCATCACAGTGAAATTTTCAATTAAAAACGACATGTCAGAATTTCCCCTATTTGCGTGTTACGTCTATGGAAGATGATTTTTTTTCGAATCATGAATCTACATGACATCGTTCTCTGAGCAGTATCTCAGTTATTTTTGGTCTATTTCCTTCCAGATTTTAATATGTTGTAGCCTGATAAATACTCTATGAGGGTTCGGTTTTTTCAATCTGATGTTCTCGGGATCATTGTCAATTTTAAACTATAAAAATGTGATTTGAGAATCCCGTTTTTCGTTTACGTGTTATCTCTATGGGAAATATTTTGGTCTATTGGTCAAAGCACTTGCCTCTCATTCCGGTGACCCAGGTTCAATCCCCGGTGGGTCCATAAAATTTTTTTTTTTTTGGCTTCTTTTTGCCTGTCATTTTACCATCCTCTTCGACTATTATAACATAAAGAATCACAAACCATGCAATAAACTGCCTTATTTTCCATGTTATGTCTATTAGAAAGTAGTGTGCAGTAGTTTGTGTACAACCCTATGGAAATTGTGATTCCTTGTCGTGTATTAGAGCTATGGGCTTTATCTCCCAGTATCCTGCAATATCAAATCGTCCTATTTGATATCACAATTTCTGAAAATTGGCTTGGTCAGTTATATTCAAATTTTTGTCAGTCATCAGTCCTAATAAGGTCAAGTTCCCACATCTTTTTCAAGGTCATCAGATTATTGTGACGTCATCGAGGCGCCATTTTGTAAAAATCAACTTATGATCGTACATGTACATGTATCTTCTTCACGAAATGTCATCTCTCTTTCATATTTGGCATGGCTAAGGTCAATGTCATTTCAGTCATGGTCATCACCATTATCATTATCATCATCATGATTTTCATCAACATTATCATCATCATTGTGATGATATTCATGATGATGATGTTCATTATCATCAACATCATTATCATCATCACTGTCCTGATGATATAATGATCATCATCGTTATCATCAACATCATTATCATCACCACTGTCATGATATAATGATCATCATCATGATTATCATCAACATCATTATCATTACTGTCATGATTTTCATGATGATGATGATGATGATGATTATCAACATCATTATTATCATCACTGTCATGATATCCACGAATCATCCAAAATTCATGTTCACACACTTTATGCCCCACTGAAACAAAGGGGGCGCTATTTCACTAAAATAGGTAGTAGAGCCTACGAATTGAAAATGCTAGGAAAAGGCTGAAATCATAGAAATCGTGAACAGATTCATTATAATTAATGTCATCGTGATATCAACCTCATCTTTCACATTATCATTTTGTCATTCGTCTTCGTCAAAAATATTAAGATCAAAAGACAGATCACCTAATTAGTCTTCAGTGACGAATTAAAATTCTAGTTTTTAATTCATGATTGAATGGATCAAAATAAATAGTATAATAGAAATGTATGAGAATAGCACAGAGCTCTGGAAATAGATCTAGCCCACTACTAATGGGGGGGGGGGGGGGGGGGGGGGGGGGGGAGTGTGAAGTATACATTTGACCCCATGAAATCTAGTAAGGCCAAAAAAAAAAATTGTTGTATTGGCGTAACCCCCCCCGGCCCTAAAAATGTCGCTGACCCTAGGTTTTTTGGGGTTTTTTTGCTATCGATATCGCGTATCGTGCTGGCTTTGCGATCGCGATCGAAAAACCTGGAAGTGTTGAGGACAGAACTAGCTGCGTGTATTATGTACTATACTGTCGTTAAAAAAAAAAAAAAAAAAATCCCGACCTACCTACCCTATTTTTCAGTGACCCGTTACGCCAATACAACAATTTTTTTTTTGGCCTAAGCTGGCAAGCCAAAAAAAATCTCACTACCCTCCCCCCCCCCTCCCTCACTGAGCGACTTTTGGAGGGCTGGGAAAAAATGTCACCCCCCCCCCCCCCCCCCCCCCCCCCCCGAGAGACTTTTGAAGGGCTGGCGAGAAGAAAAGAAATACGGATCTTCCTCTCATCCGTTCCTGATCATTTCCTTGTAAGTTTTTCCCCTCTTAATTGACGCCAAGGTCCAGTTACGTCACTGCATCTAACTACATACATCTAACTAAACAAACAAAAAATTACTTTGTATAAACAAGGAGGTACGAACAAGCGCTTGGTATAAACAGTGCCGGATCTAGGAGTTTGTGAGGGAAAGGCATATTCTGAAATTTTCTGATCAAGTACTGAGAACTGAGAAAAAAGGTTAGCCGAATTTTGGCGTGTCTTGTACCTCCGATTTCTCTGATAAGCGAAAAAAAAAATCATTTTTTGGTGTCTTATTTCCAGGGGAGGGGGCTGGGCCCCATGGATCCGTGTTATGGGGGCGGGGGAGGTGATGACCTGGGCGAGGGAGCGAAGTCTAAGGATTATGGCGCCCGGGGCAAAAAGTGAAGTTACGGTGTTGGGGGTGGGGGAACTTTTCCATTTTTTTTATTTTTTTATTTTTTTTTTGGCGGGGGGGGGGGGGGTATATATCCATGACCATGAAGCTACAATGTAGCTGAATGGTAACACTAACTCATTAACAACCGCCAAAGCTGTGTTGACAACAGGTAAACAACGAGGTGGAGATCAAGGAAGCGATCGTGCCTTTACCATTACGAGCACTGGGGGCTCCCTTCATCATATCGTTAAAAAATAGAAAATGGAGGCACTGACCAGATGTCGATAGGAGATTTCACCAGAAGTTCCACTAAATTTCAGGAAACCCACTCCAAAGGTCACAAAACAAACTGGTAAGTTTTAATCATCATTTATTTTTCATATATCCATAGCATTACATATAATTTTATTTCCTATTTTTAACAAAACAGACACAAAAATGCACAGTGATGCATTATTAGTACCGCCTGCGTTCTGCCTGCGTTCCTACAGTCGGCAATGGCGTGTACCCATGAGTGCTTTATACCTCCGCTCCATACAAATCCTATCTATACCTCCGTTCTGCTGGGGTTTTTTTATATCCTAGGTAGGATTCTTGCCAATTTGAGGATTACTGGGCATATTAGCTATAATAGCCGCAAAAATTTTAAGAAAATTAAATCTTGCTCAGAGCCATTTTGTTTTCTGTTTTTAACTGCTGTAAAAGTAAATGTTGGACACAGTCCCACATAGGCAAGGGCCTATGGCATGCTATGAGTGGGCGTGTCCCTAGACTCGAGTCTAGGCCTAATTTAAATTTTAATTAAGTTAACTAATACATTAACATTGTCACATGATTGTACTAGGTCCCACACCACGAATAGTGGTCATATTGACCACTACGAATACAAAATGCAAAAATAGTTGGTATTTTCTGTCGCGTGTAGTAAAGGTATGGGGGGGAAAATAAGATAAATATTTTAAATACTTGCTTCCAAATTCAGCCCTTAAAAATCTCACTCCTACCTCAAATGGCCGTTAGAAACACTCATAGGTACACGCCATTGCCGACTGTGTAGGAATGCAGCCAACACACATCCCATACCTAAACTGCATCACTGTGCATTTTTGGCTATATTTAAGTGAAACTCATATATTGCAGTTTACTTAAATCTAAATACTTATGTTGAATAATAGATGATTAAAACTTACCAGTTTGTTTTGTGACCTTTGAAGAGGGTTTCCTGAAATTTTGGGTAGTTTTTGTTGATAACTCCTATCGAGACTGTCCCGTCAGCATCCATTTCGTATTTTTCACGATTACGATGAAGGGAGCCCTCAGCGCTCGTAGTGGTACCGGCGCGATGGGTTCGTCGATCTCCTACGAAGACTGGAAGGGCCAAACTGACGACGTAAAAAAATTAAAAATATTACGTACGTACGTACGTAATATTTTTTATTTTTTTACGTCGTCAGTTTGGCCCTTCCAGGTCTTCGTAGAATAGCTTGTGTGCGTAACATTCTGCGTACGTATCTACGGTGCGTAACCATGTAGAGCGGCCTCACTAGTGCGCAACATATTGAGAGCAGTCGTCATCCGTATGGAGGTGTGGGTAACAAGTACCAAAAACAAGGCTGTAAATGTAAGTTTTTATAACTTTCTACATTTTGTATCTTAACGAACTTATAACGTAAAATCTAAAGAGTGATACTTAAATATCAGTTTGCCCACAAAAACCTCCATTTCAAACAAAATTACATCTGTATCCCCAATACCCAGTATACACACATGTATATGATCCTAATGGTCAATATGACCATTGCTTGCTGATGTGGTTAGAAAGAACTTTTGATATTTTCAGCAAAATCTTGTCCAAAACCGGAGAAATCCCCGCCGATTTGTTTCGCGATCGCGTGTTGTTTACATACTGCCGATGTCTTAAACTAAAATCGGCCAATAAAATTTTTGTCCACGAAGAAACTCGGGATCGCAAGCGCACATCGATCTTTACGATCGCGCACACAGAAAATCGGGACTTTCCGTGTATGCCACATAGGATAGGGACCGAATTTTTAAGGAGAAAACTCTTTTGGGGAGATGTCAGCGCCCGCGGCGACCAGGAAATGTACACAATGACTCCGATAGCTCGTTTCGGGAGAATCAACAGTAAATTACGGATTTGATTTTTGGAAATATCTTTTCCAACATCGGTGAGTTGAATTTATTGTATTTCTTGGATATTTAGTGGTCGGCTTTTGTAAATTAAATGCCGATTTTGAGTGAATGTTTGTGACTTTTGTGCAGTGGTGTTTTAAAAAGTTGAGGTGTATGACTGCCTACATTATACACACGAAGTATAGGAATGTAGCTATGAGTATGAGTGCTAGGTCCCGGCACATCAGCAAGCAATGGTCATATTGACCATTAGGATCATATACATGTGTGTATACTGGGTTTTGGGGATACAGATGTAATTTTGTTTGAAATGGAGGTTTTTGTGGGCAAACTGATACTTAAGTATCATTCTTTAAGTTATCAGTTCGTTAAGATACAAAATGTAGAAATTTATAAAAACTTACATTTACAGCCCTCTTTCTGGTACTTGTTACCCACACCTCCATACGGATGACGACTGCTCTCAATACGTTGCGCACTAATGAGGCCGCTCTACATGGTTATGCACCATAGATACGTACGCAGAATGTTACGCACACAAGCTATTCTACGAAGACCTGGAAGGGCCAAACTGACGACGTAAAAAAATAAAAAATATTACGTACGTACGTAGTAATTATTACGTAATATTTTTTTTACGTCGTCAGTTTGGCCCTTCCAGGTCTTCGTAGGAGATCGACGAACCGATACTACTACGAGCGCTGAGGGCTCCCTTCATCATAATCGTGAAAAATACAAACTGGATGCTGACGGGACAGTCTCGATAGCAGTTATCGACAAAAAGGACCCAAAATTTCAGGAAACCCTCTTCAAAGGTCACAAAACAACCTGGTAAGTTTTAATCATCTATTATTCAATATAATTCTTTGGATGTAAGTAAACTGCAATATATGAGATATATAGCCAAAAATGCACAGTGATGCAGTTTAGGTATGGGATGTGTGTTGGCTGCGTTACTACACAGTCGGCAATGGCGTGTACCTATGAGTGTGTGTATACTGGGTATCGAGACTGTCCCGTCAGCACCCAGTTTGTATTTTTCACGATTATGATGAAGGGAGCCCTCAGCGCTCGTAGTAGTACCGGCGCGATCTCCTACGAAGACCTGGAAGGGCCAAACTGACGACGTAAAAAAATAAAAAATATTACGTACTTACGTAATAATTACTACGTACGTACGTAATATTTTTTATTTTTTTACGTCGTCAGTTTGGCCCTTCCAGGTCTTCGTAGAATAGCTTGTGTGCGTAACATTCTGGGTACGTATCTACGGTGCGTAACCATGTAGAGCGGCCTCACTAGTGCGCAACATTTAAGAGCAGTCGTCATCCGTATGGAGGTGTGGGTAACAAGTACCAAAAAGAGGGCTGTAAATGTAAGTTTTTATAACTTTCTACATTTTGTATCCTAACGAACTGATAACTTAAAATCTAAAGAATGATACTTAAGTATCAGTTTGCCCACAAAAACCTCCATTTCAAACAAAACTAGAAATGTGCATTGCTGGGGCCGCGCAATGCTAAATGTATCCCCCGGCACTGGCAGCGATTTGAAGGAGGGACAAAGACCCTCCCCCATCCCCTCCCTCAAACAAAAGGATGGTGTAGAAATTAGATGTGTAGGTTTCACTAAGACACATCTTCATATAAAATTTGAAAGAAATGTGTTGAGAGATATACCAAGATACATCTCCATACAAAATTTGAAAGAAATCCATCAAGAAATGTGGCCTGCAGAGTGCACTCACGCCATGCCCTGAAGTATGACCTTTGACCCTATAAAAGACGGAACACTGGTGGCAGCATCACCAAAAACTATAGGTTTTTAGATTACACCAAGAGACACCTTCATGCAAAATTTGAACGAAATCCGTCAAGAAATGCAGAAGTAAGAGTGCAAGAAATGGAAAAATGACCTTTGACCCTATAAAGGACGGAACAATGAGGGCAGCATCACCAAAAATTAAATATGTGTAGATTATACCAAGATACATCTCCATACAAAATTTGAATGAAATCCGTCAAGAAATGCAGAAGTAAGAGTGCACAAAAGGGACAAATGAGCTTTGACCCTATAAAGGACGGAACAATGAGGGCAGCATTACCAAACAGTAAAGATGTGTAGATTATACCAAGATACATCTCCATACAGAATTTGAAAGAAATCCATCAAGAAATGTGGCCTGCAGAGTGCACTCACGCAATTCCCTGAAGTATGACCTTTGACCCTATAAAAGACGGAACACTGGTGGCAGCATCACCAAACACTATAGGTTTTTAAATTACACCAAGAGACACCTTCATGCAAAATTTGAACGAAATCCGTTGAGAAATGTGACCGCCAGAGCGCACACAAAAGTACACACAAGACATCTATCAAAATATGACCTTTGACCCTATAAAAGACGGAACACTGGGGGCAGCATCACCAAAATCTATAGGGTTCCAGATTTCACCAAGAGACACCTCCATACAAAATTTGAACAAAATCCGTTCAGAAATGTGACCGCTAGAGCGCACACAAACTATCCAAAAAAATATGGCCTTTTACCCTATAAAAGACGGAACACTGGGGGCAGCATCACCAGAAACTATAGGGGTCCAGATTTTACCAAGATACACGTCCACAGGAAGTTTGAAAAAAATTCGTCGAGAAATGGGACCTCTAGAGCGCACACAAGAATGTGACGCGGCGGCGGCGGCGGCGGCGGCGGCGGCGGCGGCGGCGGCGGCGAAACGCTGCTGAATCCAAAGTATCCTCCGGCATACTGCCGGGGGATACAATTACATCTGTATCCCCAATACCCAGTATACACACATGTATATGATCCTAATGGTCAATATGACCACTCATAGCTACATTCCTATACTTCGTGTGTATAATGTAGGCAGTCATACACCTCAACTTTTTAAAACACCACTGCACAAAAGTCACAAACATTCACTCAAAATCGGCATTTAATTTACAAAAACCGACCACTAAATATCCAAGAAATACAATAAATTCAACTCACCGATGTTGGAAAAGATATTTCCAAAAATCAAATCCGTAATTTACTGTTGATTCTCGCGAAATGAGCTATCGGAGTCATTGTGTACATTTCCTGGTCGCCGCGGGCGCTGACATCTCCCCAAAAGAGTTTTGTCCTTAAAAATTCGGTCCCTATGTGGCATACACGGAAAGTCCCGATTTTCTGTTTGCGCGATCGTAAAGATCGATGTGCGCTTGCGATCCCGAGTTTCTTCGTGGACAAAAATTTTATTGGCCGATTTTAGTCTAAGACATCGGCAGTATGTAAACAACACGCGATCGCGAAACAAATCGGCGGGGATTTCTCCGGTTTTGGACAAGATTTTGACTTTGGATTTTGCTGAAAATATCAAAAGTTCTTCCTAACGGCCATTTGAGGTAGGAGTGAGATTTTTAAGGGCGGAATTTGAAAGTAAGGTATTTAAAATATTTATCTTATTTTCCCCCCATACCTTTACTACACGCGACAGAAAATACGAACTATTTTTGCATTTTGTACTCGTAGTGGTCAATATGACCACTATTCGTGGTGTGAATATGACCATTGCTTGCTGATGTGTATACACACATGTATATGATTCTAATGGTCAATATGACCATTGCTTGCTGATGTGGGGAGTTCCCACACCACGATTAGTGGTCAAAATACCAACTATTTTACAGAAATGTACCCGTGAGCACTCACGGGTACATTACTGTAAAATAGTTGGTATTTTTTGTCGCATGTACTAAAGGTATGGGGGGAAAATAAGATAAATATTTTAAATACTTGCTTTCAAATTCAGCCCTTAAAAATCTCACTCCTACCTCAAATGGCCGTTAGGAAGAACTTTTGATATTTACAGCAAAATCCAAAGTCAAAATCTTGTCCAAAACCGGAGAAATCCCCGCCGATTTGTTTCGCGATCGCGTGTTGTTTACAAACTGCCGATGTCTTAGACTAAAATCGGCCAATATAATTTTTGTCCACGAAGAAACTCGGGATCGCAAGGGCACATCGATCTTTACGATCGCGCACACAGAAAATCGGAACTTTTCCATGTACGCCATAGGGACCGAATTTTTGAGGACAAAACTCTTTTGGGGAGATGTCAGCGCCCGCGGCGACCAGGAAATGTACACAATGACTCCGATAGCTCGTTTCGCGAGAATCAACAGTAAATTACGGATTTCATTTTTGGAAATATCTTTTCCAACATTGGTGAGTTGAATTTATTGTATTTCTTGGATATTTTGGGGTCGGTTTTTGAAAATTAAATGCCGATTTTGAGTGAATATTGGTGACTTTTGTGCAGTGGTGTTTTAAAAAGATGAGGTGTATGACCGCCTACATTATACACACGAAGTATAGGAATGTAGCTATGAGTGCCCGTGAGTGGCTATGAGTGGGAGTTCCCACATCAGCAAGCAATGGTCATATTGACCATTAGAATCATATACATGTGTGTATACTGGGTATTGGGGATACAGATGTAATTTTGTTTCAAATGGATGTTTTTGTGGGCAAACTAATACTTAAGTATCATTCTTTAGAGTTTAAGTTATCAGTTCGTTAAGATACAAAATGTAGAAAGTTATAAAAACTTACATTTACAGCTCTCTTTTTGGAACTTGTTACCCACACCTGCATACGGATCACGATTGCTCTCAATATGTTGCGCACTAGTGAGGCCGCTCTACATGGTTACGCACCGTTGATACGTACGCAGAATGTTACGCACACAAGCTATTCTACGAAGACCTGGAAGGGCCAAACTGACGACGTAAAAAAAAAAAAATATTACGTGCGTACGTAGTAATTATTACGTACGTACGTAATATTTTTTCTTTTTTTACGTCGTCAGTTTGGCCCTTTCAGGTCTTCGTAGGAGATCGACGAACCCATCGCGCCGGTACTACTACGAGCGCTGAGGGCTCCCTTCATCATAATCGTGAAAAATACAAACTGGATGCTGACGGGACAGTCTCGATAGCAGTTATCGACAAAAAGGACCCAAAATTTCAGGAAACCCTCTTCAAAGGTCACAAAACAACCTGGTAAGTTTTAATCATCTATTATTCAATATAATTCTTTGGATGTAAGTAAACTGTAATATATTATATTTAATTAAATATAGCCAAAAATGCACAGTGATGCAGTTTAGGTATGGGCACTCACGGGTGCATTTCTGTAAAATAGTTGGTATTTTCTGTCGCATGTACTAAAGGTATGGGGGGAAAAATAAGATAAATATTTTAAATACTTGCTTTCAAATTCAGCCCTTAAAAATCTCACTCCTACCTCAAATGGCCGTTAGGAAGAACTTTTGATATTTTCAGCAAAATCCAAAGTCAAAATCTTGTCCAAAACCGGAGAAATCCCCGCCGATTTGTTTCGCGATCGCGTGTTGTTTACAAACTGCCGATGTCTTAGACTAAAATCGGCCAATATAATTTTTGTCCACGAAGAAACTCGGGATCGCAAGCGCACATCGATCTTTACGATCGCGCACACAGAAAATCGGAACTTTTCCGTGTACGCCATAGGGACCGAATTTTTGAGGACAAAACTCTTTTGGGGAGATGTCAGCGCCCGCGGCGACCAGGAAATGTACACAATGACTCCGATAGCTCGTTTCGCGAGAATCAACAGTAAATTGCGGATTTCATTTTTGTAAATATCTTTTCCAACATTGGTGAGTTGAATTTATTGTATTTCTTGGATATTTTGGGGTCGGTTTTTGAAAATTAAATGCCGATTTTGAGTGAATATTGGTGACTTTTGTGCAGTGGTGTTTTAAAAAGATGAGGTGTATGACTGCCTACATTATACACACGAAGTATAGGAATGTAGCTATGAGTGGGTATGGGATGTGTGTTGGCTGCGTTACTACACAGTCGGCAATGGCGTGTACCTAGTATGAGTCACTCCCGGGTACATTTCTGTAAAATAGTTGGTATTTTCTGTCGCATGTACTAAAGGTATGGGGGGGAAAATAAGATAAATATTTTAAATACTTGCTTTCAAATTCAGCCCTTAAAAATCTCACTCCTACCTCAAATGGCCGTTAGGAAGAACTTTTGATATTTACAGCAAAATCCAAAGTCAAAATCTTGTCCAAAACCGGAGAAATCCCCGCCGATTTGTTTCGCGATCGCGTGTTGTTTACAAACTGCCGATGTCTTAGACTAAAATCGGCCAATATAATTTTTGTCCACGAAGAAACTCGGGATCGCAAGCGCACATCGATCTTTACGATCGCGCACACAGAAAATCGGAACTTTTCCGTGTACGCCATAGGGACCGAATTTTTGAGGACAAAACTCTTTTGGGGAGATGTCAGCGCCCGCGGCGACCAGGAAATGTACACAATGACTCCGATAGCTCGTTTCGCGAGAATCAACAGTAAATTGCGGATTTCATTTTTGTAAATATCTTTTCCAACATTGGTGAGTTGAATTTATTGTATTTCTTGGATATTTTGGGGTCGGTTTTTGAAAATTAAATGCCGATTTTGAGTGAATATTGGTGACTTTTGTGCAGTGGTGTTTTAAAAAGATGAGGTGTATGACTGCCTACATTATACACACGAAGTATAGGAATGTAGCTATGAGTGGTATGAGTCACTCATAGGTACACGCCATTGCCGACTGTGTAGTAACGCAGCCAACACACATCCCATACCTACATGTAAACTGCATCACTGTGCATTTTTGGCTATATTTAATTGAAACTCATATATTGCAGTTTACTTAAATGCAAATACTTATGTTGAATAATAGATGATTAAAACTTACCAGGTTGTTTTGTGACCTTTGAAGAGGGTTTCCTGAAATTTTGGGTCCTTTTTGTCGATAACTGCTATCGAGACTGTCCCGTCAGCATCCAGTTTGTATTTTTCACGATTATGATGAAGGAGCCCTCAGCGCTCGTAGTAGTACCGGCGCGATCGGTTCGTCGATCTCCTACGAAGACCTGAAAGGGCCAAACTGACGACGTAAAAAAATAAAAAATATTACGTACGTACGTAATAATTACTACGTACGTACGTAATATTTTTTATTTTTTTACGTCGTCAGTTTGGCCCTTTCAGGTCTTCGTAGAATAGCTTGTGTGCTTAACATTCTGCGTACGTATCTACGGTGCGTAACCATGTAGAGCGGCCTCACTAGTGCGCAACATATTGAGAGCAGTCGTCATCCGTATGCAGGTGTGGGTAACAAGTACCAAAAAGAGGGCTGTAAATGTAAGTTTTTATAACTTTCTACATTTTGTATCTTAACGAACTGATAACTTAAAATCTAAAGAATGATACTTAAGTATCAGTTTGCCCACAAAAACCTCCATTTCAAACAAAATTACATCTGTATCCCCAATACCCAGTATACACACATGTATATGATCCTAATGGTCAATATGACCCACTCATAGGTACACACCATTGCCGACTGTGTAGGAATGCAGCCAACACACATCCCATACCTAAAGTGCATCACTGTGCATTTTTGGCTATATTTAAGTGAAACTCATATATTGCAGTTTACTTAAATCTAAATACTTATGTTGAATAATAGATGATTAAAACTTACCAGTTTGTTTTGTGACCTTTGAAGAGGGTTTCCTGAAATTTTGGGTACTTTTTGTCGATAACTCCTATCGAGACTGTCCCGTCAGCATCCAGTTTGTATTTTTCACGATTATGATGAAGGGAGCCCTCAGCGCTCGTAGTGGTACCGGCGCGATCGGTTCGTCGATCTCCTACGAAGACCTGGAAGGGCCAAACTGACGACGTAAAAAAATAAAAAAATATTACGTACGTACGTAATATTTTTTATTCTTTTACGTCGTCAGTTTGGCCCTTCCAGGTCTTCGTAGAATAGCTTGTGTGCGTAACATTCTGCGTACGTATCTATGGTGCGTAACCATGTAGAGCGACCTCACTAGTGTGCAACATATTGAGAGCAGTCGTCATCCGTATGGAGGTGTGGGTAACAAGTACGAAAAACAAGGCTGTAAATGTAAGTTTTTATAACTTTCTACATTTTGTATCTTAACGAACTTATAACGTAAAATCTAAAGAGTGATACTTAAGTATCAGTTTGCCCACAAAAACCTCCATTTCAAACAAAATTACATCTGTATCCCCAATACCCAGTATACACACATGTATATGATCCTAATGGTCAATATGACCATTGCTTGCTGATGTGAATATGACCATTGCTTCACTCCCGGGTACATTTCTGTAAAATAGTTGGTATTTTCTGTCGCATGTACTAAAGGTATAAGGGGGAAAATAAGATAAATATTTTAAATACTTGCTTTCAAATTCAGCCCTTAAAAATCTCACTCCTACCTCAAATGGCCGTTAGGAAGAACTTTTGATATTTACAGCAAAATCCAAAGTCAAAATCTTGTCCAAAACCGGAGAAATCCCCGCCGATTTGTTTCGCGATCGCGTGTTGTTTACAAACTGCCGATGTCTTAGACTAAAATCGGCCAATATAATTTTTGTCCACGAAGAAACTCGGGATCGCAAGGGCACATCGATCTTTACGATCGCGCACACAGAAAATCGGAACTTTTCCGTGTACGCCATAGGGACCGAATTTTTGAGGACAAAACTCTTTTGGGGAGATGTCAGCGCCCGCGGCGACCAGGAAATGTACACAATGACTCCGATAGCTCGTTTCGCGAGAATCAACAGTAAATTGCGGATTTCATTTTTGGAAATATCTTTTCCAACATTGGTGAGTTGAATTTATTGTATTTCTTGGATATTTTGGGGTCGGTTTTTGAAAATTAAATGCCGATTTTGAGTGAATATTGGTGACTTTTGTGCAGTGGTGTTTTAAAAAGATGAGGTGTATGACTGCCTACATTATACACACGAAGTATAGGAATGTACCTATGAGTGCATTGCTTGCTGATGTGGTATGAGTGGGAGTTCCTTTCATTTTTTACATTTTAAATCATCATGTACCGAAAATTAAATGTCCTAATCTACATGCAAAGGTATTCCATAATTATTCTGACAATGGGAATATCATTTCAAGCAAAACCGAGAAAGTAAAGTGAAGCCTGGGCCAGGTGTGAAACTGAAAATTCAAAATTTCAATTTTGTTTTATTTTGCCTGAAAACTTGACACAGTTATACACAGATGGGACTGTACACAAAACTTAGCTAGTTAAAATCCAATCACACAATTAGCCAGTTCACGCAGTTATAAACGTTCTGTTTCACACAAATAAAATTTATCATCAAATTTACCACACCTTTCCATCAGCAGTCCTTCCATTTCGAAAAATTGTGACTCTGGGGCGTCGATTTGCTGCCATTTTAGCAGATCTGTGAATCAGCCCACAGAACTGAGTTCTGTGAGGTCGTGGCTAATTCTACATCAGTCCGGAACCTGAAGTTAGCCCAAGCGATCCTAGAGTCAATCTAGAAACGTTGCCAATTTGAAGGAGCCTAGAACTAATAATAGTGCGGTTATGCCAGTCGTACACGTACTAGTACGTAACTATGACTGCGCTACCTTAATTCATTCAAGAGTGTCGTGTAACATGAATTACATCACTGGCGTACTGGTTGGGGGGGGGGGGGGGGCTTGGGGCGCTGCAGCACCCCGCCCCCCCCCCCCCAAGAAAGAACAAAAGAAAAAAGGGAATCAAATTACCTACCAAATATAATAACAAAATTACATTTTAAAAATGTATATTGGACCCTGTGTCCCTCTGACAGCCCCCTCAGTTCTTTTGGCTCATTACGCCAATGAATTACATAACACTAAGAAAGGCATAGGTAGGCTTCTTTTGGGAGGAGAGGGTGGGATGAAATACGGGTTCACATCCCGTGTGGATCGGGAATGAAATAACATTTTTATTCGAAACTAGGAATTGGTTTTAAAGTTGATGATCAAAATGGGTATAATTTATAATGGGTCCAGGCATGGAGAGTGCACTGGCATTATTGGGGAGGGGGGGGGGGGGGGGGGGGGGGTCTGGGTTTGAGGCAAACGTCCGAAATGGTAGATAAAATACAAATGAACAATGTCATCAATTCCGGGCTGAGGGTGTGGGGTCTTAGCTATCACTACCACCCCGCCCCCCCCCCCCCCTCTCTCTCTCTCTCTCTTTCTTACTTCTGCTTTTCTGTTCCTTTTCTGTTTTTCACGACTAGAGTTACTAGTAGTTACGCCACTTGACAAAGTTCCAAAACAAATTATTCTAAGAGGTATACAGTCTGAATAAGACCAGAAAATGCACTGAGTTTCGTAAGTGGAAGCAGAGGGCAATTTGATATGACAATACTGTATAACCCGAAAGAATGTACTTGAACTTCTTCGGAAGTACATTTTGAAACAACTTTCCCCCTTGCTTTTGTAAAAGATTTTTCTTTTAATTGTTTATTTGAAAATAAATGACACAGGTTTGAATGTCATTAATTGATTATTTTTCGTGAAAAACAGAAATGATTAAGATGTACATCAGTCCAGCACATAGCATGGTATAACACATACTAGTTCGAATGTATCACGATTTGGCTATACTAATTCGGAAAAAATGCAGAAAAAAGACAATTATTACTTTGAATAATCATTTTAAAATAAATGATGCAGGTTAGAATGTCATAACTTTTTTATTTTTCGTGAAAAACAGAACTGATTAAGATGTACATCAGTCAGGTACATGTTGTACATCAGTCCAGCACATAGCATGGTATAACACATACTAGTTCGAATATATCTCGATTTGGCTATAATAATTCGGAAAAAATGCAGAAAAAAGGACAATTATTACTTTGAATAATCATTTGAAAATAAATGATGCAGGTTAGAATGTCATAACTTTTTTATTTTTCGTGAAAAACAGAAATGATTAAGATGTACATCAGTCAGGTACATGTTGTACATCAGTCCAGCACATAGCATGGTATAACACATACTAGTTCGAATATATCTCGATTTGGCTATACTAATTCGGAAAAATGCAGAAAAAGGACAATTATTACTTTGAATAATCATTTGAAAATAAATGCCACAGGTTAGAATGTCATAACGTTTTTATTTTTCGTGAAAAACAGAAATGATTAAGATGTACATCAGTCAGGTACATGTTGTACATCAGTCCAGCACTTAGCATGGTATAACACATACTAGTTCGAATATATCTCGATTTGGCTATACTAATTCGGAAAAATGCAGAAAAAGGACAATTATTACTTTGAATAATCATTTGAAAATAAATGACACAGGTTAGAATGTCATTAATTTATTATTTTTCGTGAAAAAAACAGAAATGATTAAGATGTACATCAGTCAGGCACATGTTGTACATCAGTCCAGCACATAGCATGGTATAACACATACTAGTTCGAATATATCTCGATTTGGCTATACTAATTCGGAAAAATGCAGAAAAAAGACAATTATTACTTTGAATAATCATTTGAAAGTAAATGACACAGGTTTGAATGTCATAACTTTTTTTATTTTTCGTGAAAAACAGAAATGATTAAGATGTACATCAGTCAGGTACATGTTGTACATCAGTCCAGCACATAGCATGGTATAACACATACTAGTTCGAATATATCTCGATTTGGCTATACTAATTCGGAAAAATGCAGAAAAAAAACAATTATTACTTTGAATAATCATTTGAAAGTAAATGCCACAGGTTAGAATGTCATAACTTTTTTATTTTTCGTGAAAAACAGAAATGATTAAGATGTACATCAGTCAGGTACATGTTGTACATCAGTCCAGCACATAGCATGGTATAACACATACTAGTTCGAATATATCTCGATTTGGCTATACTAATTCGGAAAAATGCAGAAAAAAGGACAATTATTACTTTGAATAATCATTTGAAAATAAATGACACATGTTAGAATGTCATTAATTTATTATTTTTCGAGAAAAACAGAAATGATTAAGATGTACATCAGTCAGGTACATGTTGTACATCAGTCCAGCACATAGCGCGGTATAACACATACTAGTCCGAATATATCTCGATTTGGCTATACTAATTCGGAAAAATGCAGAAAAAGGACAATTATTACTTTGAATAATCATTTGAAAATAAATGACACAGGTTAGAATGTCATTAATTTATTATTTTTCGTGAAAAAACAGAAATGATTAAGATGTACATCAGTCAGGCACATGTTGTACATCAGTCCAGCACATAGCATGGTATAACACATACTAGTTCGAATATATCTCGATTTGGCTATACTAATTCGGAAAAATGCAGAAAAAAGACAATTATTACTTTGAATAATCATTTGAAAGTAAATGACACAGGTTAGAATGTCATAACTTTTTTATTTTTCGTGAAAAACAGAAATGATTAAGATGTACATCAGTCAGGTACATGTTGTACATCAGTCCAGCACATAGCATGGTATAACACATACTAGTTCGAATATATCTCGATTTGGCTATACTAATTCGGAAAAATGCAGAAAAAAGACAATTATTACTTTGAATAATCATTTGAAAGTAAATGCCACAGGTTAGAATGTCATAACTTTTTTATTTTTCGTGAAAAACAGAAATGATTAAGATGTACATCAGTCAGGTACATGTTGTACATCAGTCCAGCACTTAGCATGGTATAACACATACTAGTTCGAATATATCTCGATTTGGCTATACTAATTCGGAAAAATGCAGAAAAAAGGACAATTATTACTTTGAATAATCATTTGAAAATAAATGACACAGGTTAGAATGTCATTAATTTATTATTTTTCGAGAAAAACAGAAATGATTAAGATGTACATCAGTCAGGCACATGTTGTACATCAGTCCAGCACATAGCATGGTATAACACATACTAGTTCGAATATATCTCCATTTGGCTATACTAATTCGGAAAAATGCAGAAAAAAGACAATTATTACTTTGAATAATCATTTGAAAGTAAATGACACAGGTTAGAATGTCATAACTTTTTTATTTTTCGTGAAAAACAGAAATGATTAAGATGTACATCAGTCAGGTACATGTTGTACATCAGTCCAGCACATAGCATCGTATAACACATACTAGTTCGAATATATCTCGATTTGGCTATACTAATTCGGAAAAATGCAGAAAAAAGACAATTATTACTTTGAATAATCATTTGAAAGTAAATGACACAGGTTAGAATGTCATAACTCTTTTATTTTTCGTGAAAAACAGAAATGATTAAGATGTACATCAGTCAGGTACATGTTGTACATCAGTCCAGCACATAGCATGGTATAACACATACTAGTTCGAATATATCTCGATTTGGCTATACTAATTCGGAAAAATGCAGAAAAAAGACAATTATTACTTTGAATAATCATTTGAAAGTAAATGCCACAGGTTAGAATGTCATTAACTTTTTTATTTTTCGTGAAAAACAGGAATGGTTAAGATGTACATCAGTCAGGTACATGTTGTACATCAGTCCAGCACATAGCATGGTATAACACATACTAGTTCGAATATATCTCGATTTGGCTATACTAATTCGGAAAAATGCAGAAAAAAGGACAATTATTACTTTGAATAATCATTTGAAAATAAATGACACATGTTAGAATGTCATTAATTTATTATTTTTCGAGAAAAACAGAAATGATTAAGATGTACATCAGTCAGGTACATGTTGTACATCAGTCCAGCACATAGCATGGTATAACACATACTAGTTCGAATATATCTCGATTTGGCTATACTAATTCGGAAAAATGCAGAAAAAAGACAATTATTACTTTGAATAATCATTTGAAAGTAAATGCCACAGGTTAGAATGTCATAACTTTTTTATTTTTCTTGAAAAACAGAAATGATTAAGATGTACATCAGTCAGGTAAATGTTGTACATCAGTCCAGCACTTAGCATGGTATAACACATACTAGTTCGAATATATCTCGATTTGGCTATACTAATTCGGAAAAATGCAGAAAAAAGACAATTATTACTTTGAATAATCATTTGAAAGTAAATGCCACAGGTTAGAATGTCATAACTTTTTTTATTTTTCGTGAAAAACAGGAATGATTAAGATGTACATCAGTCAGGTACATGTTGTACATCAGTCCAGCACATAGCATGGTATAACACATACTAGTTCGAATATATCTCGATTTGGCTATACTAATTCGGAAAAATGCAGAAAAAAGGACAATTATTACTTTGAATAATCATTTGAAAATAAATGACACATGTTAGAATGTCATTAATTTATTATTTTTCGAGAAAAACAGAAATGATTAAGATGTACATCAGTCAGGTACATGTTGTACATCAGTCCAGCACATAGCGCGGTATAACACATACTAGTCCGAATATATCTCGATTTGGCTATACTAATTCGGAAAAATGCAGAAAAAGGACAATTATTACTTTGAATAATCATTTGAAAATAAATGACACAGGTTAGAATGTCATTAATTTATTATTTTTCGTGAAAAAACAGAAATGATTAAGATGTACATCAGTCAGGTACATGTTGTACATCAGTCCAGCACATAGCATGGTATAACACATACTAGTTCGAATATATCTCGATTTGGCTATACTAATTCGGAAAAATGCAGAAAAAAGACAATTATTACTTTGAATAATCATTTGAAAGTAAATGCCACAGGTTAGAATGTCATAACTTTTTTTATTTTTCGTGAAAAACAGGAATGATTAAGATGTACATCAGTCAGGTACATGTTGTACATCAGTCCAGCACATAGCATGGTATAACACATACTAGTTCGAATATATCTCGATTTGGCTATACTAATTCGGAAAAATGCAGAAAAAAGGACAATTATTACTTTGAATAATCATTTGAAAATAAATGACACATGTTAGAATGTCATTAATTTATTATTTTTCGAGAAAAACAGAAATGATTAAGATGTACATCAGTCAGGTACATGTTGTACATCAGTCCAGCACATAGCGCGGTATAACACATACTAGTCGAATATATCTCGATTTGGCTATACTAATTCGGAAAAATGCAGAAAAAGGACAATTATTACTTTGAATAATCATTTGAAAATAAATGACACAGGTTAGAATGTCATTAATTTATTATTTTTCGTGAAAAAACAGAAATGATTAAGATGTACATCAGTCAGGCACATGTTGTACATCAGTCCAGCACATAGCATGGTATAACACATACTAGTTCGAATATATCTCCATTTGGCTATACTAATTCGGAAAAATGCAGAAAAAAGACAATTATTACTTTGAATAATCATTTGAAAGTAAATGACACAGGTTAGAATGTCATAACTTTTTTATTTTTCGTGAAAAACAGAAATGATTAAGATGTACATCAGTCAGGTACATGTTGTACATCAGTCCAGCACATAGCATGGTATAACACATACTAGTTCGAATATATCTCGATTTGGCTATACTAATTCGGAAAAATGCAGAAAAAAGACAATTATTACTTTGAATAATCATTTGAAAGTAAATGCCACAGGTTAGAATGTCATAACTTTTTTATTTTTCGTGAAAAACAGAAATGATTAAGATGTACATCAGTCAGGTACATGTTGTACATCAGTCCAGCACTTAGCATGGTATAACACATACTAGTTCGAATATATCTCGATTTGGCTATACTAATTCGGAAAAATGCAGAAAAAAGGACAATTATTACTTTGAATAATCATTTGAAAATAAATGACACAGGTTAGAATGTCATTAATTTATTATTTTTCGAGAAAAACAGAAATGATTAAGATGTACATCAGTCAGGCACATGTTGTACATCAGTCCAGCACATAGCATGGTATAACACATACTAGTTCGAATATATCTCCATTTGGCTATACTAATTCGGAAAAATGCAGAAAAAAGACAATTATTACTTTGAATAATCATTTGAAAGTAAATGACACAGGTTAGAATGTCATAACTTTTTTATTTTTCGTGAAAAACAGAAATGATTAAGATGTACATCAGTCAGGTACGTGTTGTACATCAGTCCAGCACATAGCATGGTATAACACATACTAGTTCGAATATATCTCGATTTGGCTATACTAATTCGGAAAAATGCAGAAAAAAGACAATTATTACTTTGAATAATCATTTGAAAGTAAATGACACAGGTTAGAATGTCATAACTCTTTTATTTTTCGTGAAAAACAGAAATGATTAAGATGTACATCAGTCAGGTACATGTTGTACATCAGTCCAGCACATAGCATGGTATAACACATACTAGTTCGAATATATCTCGATTTGGCTATACTAATTCGGAAAAATGCAGAAAAAAGACAATTATTACTTTGAATAATCATTTGAAAGTAAATGCCACAGGTTAGAATGTCATAACTTTTTTATTTTTCGTGAAAAACAGGAATGGTTAAGATGTACATCAGTCAGGTACATGTTGTACATCAGTCCAGCACATAGCATGGTATAACACATACTAGTTCGAATATATCTCGATTTGGCTATACTAATTCGGAAAAATGCAGAAAAAAGGACAATTATTACTTTGAATAATCATTTGAAAATAAATGACACATGTTAGAATGTCATTAATTTATTATTTTTCGAGAAAAACAGAAATGATTAAGATGTACATCAGTCAGGTACATGTTGTACATCAGTCCAGCACATAGCGCGGTATAACACATACTAGTCCGAATATATCTCGATTTGGCTATACTAATTCGGAAAAATGCAGAAAAAAGACAATTATTACTTTGAATAATCATTTGAAAGTAAATGCCACAGGTTAGAATGTCATAACTTTTTTATTTTTCGTGAAAAACAGAAATGATTAAGATGTACATCGGTCAGGTACATGTTGTACATCAGTCCAGCACATAGCATGGTATAACACATACTAGTTCGAATATATCACGATTTGGCTATACTAATTCGGAAAAAATGCAGAAAAAAGACAATTATTACTTTGAATAATCATTTTAAAATAAATGATGCAGGTTAGAATGTCATAACTTTTTTATTTTTCGTGAAAAACAGAAATGATTAAGATGTACATCAGTCAGGTATATGTTGTACATCAGTCCAGCACTTAGCATGGTATAACACATACTAGTTCGAATATATCTCGATTTGGCTATACTAATTCGGAAAAATGCAGAAAAAAGGACAATTATTACTTTGAATAATCATTTGAAAATAAATGACACAGGTTAGAATGTCATTAATTTATTATTTTTCGAGAAAAACATAAATGATTGAGATGTACATCAGTCAGGTACATGTTGTACATCAGTCCAGCACATATCAGGGTATAACACATACTAGTTCGAATATATCTCGATTTGGCTATACTAATTCGGAAAAATGCAGAAAAAGGACAATTATTACTTTGAATAATCATTTGAAAATAAATGACACAGGTTAGAATGTCATTAATTTATTATTTTTCGTGAATAAACAGAAATGATTAAGATGTACATTAGTCAGGTACATGATGTACATCAGTGCAGTACATAGCACGGTATAACAGATACCAGCTCAAATATATCCCGATTTGGGTATTCTAATCATCAGAATACCAACATAATAATTGGTATTATTTGGAATAATCATTTGAAAGTAAATGATAATAATAATAATAAATAGTTTCTTTTATAGCGCAATATCCAATCCTTATAAATGATCAAAATAAATTAATCAACTAAAATAAATGATGCAGGTTAGAATGTCATAACTTTTTTATTTTTCGTGAAAAACAGAAATGATTAAGATGTACATCAGTCAGGTATATGTTGTACATCAGTCCAGCACTTAGCATGGTATAACACATACTAGTTCGAATATATCTCGATTTGGCTATATTAATTCGGAAAAATGCAGAAAAAAGGACAATTATTACTTTGAATAATCATTTGAAAATAAATGACACAGGTTAGAATGTCATTAATTTATTATTTTTCGTGAAAAAACAGAAATGATTAAGATGTACATCAGTCAGGTACATGATGTACATCAGTGCAGTACATAGCACGGTATAACAGATACCAGCTCAAATATATCCCGATTTGGGTATTCTAATCATCAGAATACCAACATAATAATTGGTATTATTTGGAATAATCATTTGAAAGTAAATGATAATAATAATAATAAATAGTTTCTTTTATAGCGCAATATCCAATCCTTATAAATGATCAAAATAAATTAATCAACTAACTAAAAGTCAACAAAGAAATATGACGCAAATGTAATGCAGTTAATTACAGTGTAAATATATATATGTTTTAAGATGCTTCTTAAAGACCTCAGCCTGACCCAAAACAACCATATATGGACGTAAAGCTTAGTAAACAAAGAATATAATTACCCTGGTTATTCATAAATTTTCGTCTCCGTTTATCCATAAAAAATAAAAAAGATAATTTTTTGGTCCGCCCCCCCCTATGGCGTAACACTGCAGGGGGTCGCTAGACGTGTGACGACATGTCATGTATACAGCTCCGAGTGCGTCTACACGATATGTCGTCATCAAATTTTCACCCCCGCAAAGTAGCGTTCCTCAGAGACGGGGCCCAAACCACCGGGGCTCAACATTCGGGACGCTGTTACTCATTCCACAGGAAACGGAATCTCATGAAGTTGGTTTCAATTTGTTCAGAAAATATATAGCTCCCCGTGGATGAATAAAGTGTATATTTCAAAATTCGGTCAGGCTGAGGTCTTTAAAGAATTCGACTCAATGCTATACAGCGTAATTCACATGGTAGCTTATTCTATGCAACTGGAACACTGTAATGAATTTTGGAATGTATTCTAGGCACGTAGAAAGCTCTTGTGTCCGTAGTTGCGCGAATTTTTTGTAAGTGGAGTGACCGGAAGATTGTAGCAATGATGACAAAAGATATTCAGGGGCAACATTATGTGTACATTTATAAACAAATAGTGCACTTTTGTACATTATTCTTTTTTCAACTGGTAGCCAATGAAGTTGTCCAAGCAGTCATTTTCGAATTTTGTACATTATGCCATGTTTCAATCGATTTTGTCAAAGCGTTATTCAAAGAATTATTCAAATTTGTTCGTAGTAGGTCCATGGCAGCCCTGTAACGGGAGCGGGTTCAGCTGGCGAGCAGAAATCTGCTTGAACATCAACCCCCCCCCCCCCTAGAGAATCATAGGGCGAACAAATTTGAACACATTTTAATTTGCCTTTGTCCCGCAACTTCATAAAATTGCACAGTCATTTATAAGGCCTAGTCAACTTACGTATTTGGCCCTTCATTTTCGGAATTTATTTTTCATTTTGCTATAAATTTCTGTCAAATACTGAATGAGTTCAAAGAGTCATTCAAAATTGTCGCCCGCTCGTTGTAAGGTCTTGTCTGTGAGAAGAATTTCAATGACAATTTCTTGAAATCAACTTCGAAAAGATGGATTTGATGATAAGATTTTGCAGCGGATCGCCAGGTCAGAATTTGAATGACATCTGACGAAAATGAATGGAGATATGTTACCTTTTGAATGACATTTTAATTATTAAACTATCTTGACATTTGGAAGATCATTGTTTATTCTTATCAGCCTATAGGACGAAATTGAAGCGCTCTATATGGTGCATTTTGATTTTTAAAAAGGGTTAGATTGGACAGGAAATGCTGACATTTCAAGGAGATTGCTTAAAAACGCCATACAAAGATAATGTGGGACGATAAGCAGTTATAAGCATGATAAACGCTAAAATGAAATCTGTTGTAATGGAGAAATATAGAAAAACATGCTTGAAAAGAGAGGGTGTATTTAATGTGTCTGTTCACTTCAAAATAGAGAATTTTCCCGCTCTCAAGTTGCATGGAGTATATTGTCTCCTGGTCTAGTCAGTCAGGCCCTTAAATATTTGATTATGGTCCTCTAATACAGTCTTTTTAACCGGAGTGCCGTGATAGTATTTTATATATAAAGCATCGCCTTCTTGGAAACTATAATAAAAAATAGGATGCCCCCGATAACACTGGGGTATTTTGAAAATAAAATTTAGGAGATAATAAAGTGCGTTTTTCACTCGTTCGCTTTTCTCACTCACAAACCTTAGAAATGAGATAGATTCAGGCTTTGAGATCCAAGAATATTTCCATAGGATTTGTTTATTGTAGTGTTGTGTATTTGAGTAAAGGCCTCGTTCACGGGGTAACAGACCTCTAAAATAACTTCCATGAGTGAAACGATGGAGAACACTTTAAGAGAAAAATTCCACGATTATCTATTCCATATAGTCAGTATAGGACCCCTTTTACATCTAAAGTCGCGAGGCCTGGCCGTGGCTCGGCCGCGGCCAGGCCCCAACCAACACAGTGGGTGGTACTCGCCTCACCCAAACGATTCACCCTTTTACATTACACGGCTTGGTCGCGGCCAAGCCTGGCCCCGCTTCCGTGAATGCGCCGTTTGTGGCGCTCTACTTGTAAACAAATAATATTGACGATGATAAAACTATGTCGGGCGTGCGGGGAAAGAATGAAGTCATCGCTCAAAATGTGACGTTGCACGCACCTCATTAGCATAAACGGCCACGGCCAGGCCCCGTTTGCTTTTACACTACCTCGGGTCGTGGCCGAGCCGCGGCTCAGCCCGGGCTCAGACTACCTCCTGAGCTGGTCCGAAAACTGGCCGCGGCCTAGCCTTTTGACAAGGCCCTCGTGACTTGGCTATTTTTCTTGGCAAGTAAGCTAGTAGTGGCTGCATAACAAGACTAGCCGCCCAGCCCGGTGAATGCGCTATCGAGCGACGTGTCTCGATGGGCCTTTTGCAACCTGGCTTGTATTTCTTATGTTATCCTTTGTTCCTAGCGAGGATCTGCTACCTTTTTGGTAGGAGCCAATCAGCGAACGTATCTTCGCATGACGTCAGCATAAATTTGGTATGAAAATCGCCTTCAACAGCTCGAGCGCTGGCTCGCTCAGCACGTACTGCACCCGGCGCAAGCTACATCAATCATGAACGAATCACATGGAAAGCAAGCCCCGAAGAGACCGTTGTGATTGGTCGATAATCCTCGGTGTAGGCGTGTTAGCATACGAATGTCAACTCGTGAATAATTCATATCGGACGATGGAAACCCAGGTTCCAAAAGGCCTCGCGACTAAAGTCGCTCGATCGCGCGTTCACCCGGGCCGTGTTGATTCTTTTCGTCGCCGGCTAGTCTCATCTCAGGCACAGCATGACGAGGAAAATGGCCAAGTCACGAGGCCTTGTCAAAAGGCTAGCCGCGGCCTGGCCTCGGGCCTGGCCCCTTTTGCTTTTACATCACCCAAAAGTCGCGGCCAGGCCGTGGCTGAGTCGCGGCCTGGCCGCGACTTTTGGGTGATGTAAAAGGGGTCTAGTAGGATCCTCAAAGCCTGCTGTGTACAAGCCACGGTGTTGGGCATGATTGTGACAAACATGTGTTGGAGTATAGAATCGTGATAATTGTATATACCTGAGTGATGTGCAGTCACATAATTTTTGTTTCTTATCATATTGGAAAGTTATGACATGTAACTTTTTTCCATTTAATTCGAAGTAAACCCCCCGAAATATAGAAATGAACGTACATCGTTCGGACTCTCAAGAAATAACGGGGCATTATTCTGACAAGTATTTAGCATGTTTACCAGACCAATATAAAACATGTTAAGTGACAGTGTATTCTGAGTGGTGTATAATAAGGTATTTGTTAATGAGACATGTCGGAATTGTGATATTTGAAAGGTAATCAACTTTTCAGGCTAAAAACTTTAAACATATTTCACATATTTGATATTCATATACCTGCCAAATTGCTATACTAATGTTTAAAAATCAAAGTGCAATAATTACCTCATATATACACTGTCCTCCAAAAGTTCGAGTACACCTGTAATAAGAACTTATTTCTCACAATCACCCACAGTTTATTTATCATCAGATGTGTTGTATTGCAACAATTTGGTATCAAACTGAGGAGTAGACATCACCCTTCATGGTGACACCAGTTTAACATATATGTAAAGGGGCAGTCATGCGTTAAAAAGGCAACCTATCCCCAAAATACAATTTCCAGCAAAATGAGAAGGTCATTGGTATAGTCATGCAGAAAACTAGTATTTTCATCTCAGAAACACATCAACATTTTGGGAACACCACCATACTTCTCTTCTCCGTACTCCTTTTATGTTGCGCCTCCATTCTTCCCCCTTTTCCCCTCTTTCCCCCTCTTTTTTTCTCTCTCACTTTCCTTTTTTCTTTTTTCCTCCAATCAAGCCCAGTGGTCTAGGAATGTTATCTTTTTTTTGTAGGTAGTTATTTTCTTTTTTATATATTTATTATGTAATATTATGTATTGTGTTACTAAGACACCCTCTCCTCAAGCTTTTGCGTTTAGAGGTGTGTCCTCCAACTTATGTATGTACCACATGAATGTGTATTTTGTCGTAATTTTTGTTAAAAATACATGTACATCATTTTGCTCATTTATTACTTTGTACACTAATATTGAAATATTGGAAATAAATGTATTGAAATTGAATTGAATTGAATTTTTGGTTTTTCATTTTTCATTGAAAGTCATATTCTTTGCATTTGTGTATACCCTTAAAGGAAACATTATGATTAAATGAATGGTATGTCATGAGATGTACATTTATTCATTTTTCAGTTTTATTTTATCATGTTTCTGGCCATATACACTTCTCATCTAAGGACATGCCCCTGGCAGCGATCACAACACTGCATATCCTGGGCATCCGGCTGGTCAAGTTGTGGAGGTAATTATGGAGATAGTCACTGGAAATGACTTTCTATGCCTTCTGGAGATGAAAAAGTATTGTCGTTCATCAGGACAATGACCCCATTTACTAAAACTACCTGGAGAAAAAAGAAAAAAGAAAAAGGGTCCTGAAAATAATGGATTGTCATCCCGATATACAGAGCTGCATGTTGTGGGGAGTGCTGGACAGGAAGGTCTGATAAAAATGCCCAACAAGTGAGCTTCATCTTCTGAAGGCATTGGAATACATTTCCAGTGACTACCTCCACAAGTTTGTCTTCCTGCAGAAAAATGACCCCAAACATTCCTCAAGGCATGTAAAACTACCTTTAAAAACAGAAGAGAAAGGGGTCCTGAAAATCATGCTATATCGGAAGAGTTCTACGGGAAGGTCCGAGAAATATGCCCAACAAGTGAGCCTCATCTGTTGGAAATCCTTCAGAAGGCACGAAGAGACATTACCAGCGACTTCCTCCCCCGTCTTCCTCCACAACTATACTTCCACAATTTGACCAGCTGGATGCCCAGGATGGGCCGTGATGTTCTCGCTACCAGGGGCGGGTTCTCTGATATACACTATGATTTATGAACATGGCGAACAATAATAATAATAATAACATAATAGTAATGAAGGGATGTTCTTTTGTCTACCAGACCAATTGTGGAGGGTACAATGAGGAGCTGTATATTTTGTCCGCTCTCTTTGTCATCGTGTTCATAGTGATAAGAAGTCTTTATTATTCGAAACGAGATCAAATAAACCTTTGAAAAATTATTACATGTGCATCTCATGCAAGATATTATTAATTTAGCCATTATTCTCCTTGAAGAAATAAAACAAACGCAAAGAAAGGTATGTTGTACATGCGATGTACCAGACTATGTACAACATACCTTACTAGTGATGTACATCTTAATAATTTCTTGTTTTTCTTCAATGAAATCTAATCAAGTCATGACATTCCAAACTGCTTGATTTACTTTCAGATAATAACCTTCAAATAATGACGTTATTACATTTTGAAATCACTTACTTCCATATGAGGATTCAAAATAATGACGTGTCTAAGTTCTATTTGCATTTCGTCTGTTTAGAAAAGCCTAATCGGGATATATTGGAGCTGATATGTGTTATACCGTGCTATGTACTGGACTGATGTACAACATGTACCTGACTGATGTACATCTTCATAATTTCTGTTTATCATAGAATATAATGAAGTTATGACGTTCTAACCTGTGTCATTTACTTTCAAATGACTATTCCAAATGTTGACAAGATATTATGTTGGTATTCTATTGATTAGAATACCAAAATCTGGATATATTTGAGCTGGTATCTGTTATACCGTGCTATGTACTGGACTGATGTACAACATGTACCTTACTGATGTACATCTTAATAATTTCTGTATCGTAGAATATAATGAAGTTATAAAATTCTAACCCGTGTCATTTACTTTCAAATGATTATTCACAATGTTGACAAGATATTATTATGTTAATTGAAGAGAGTTAATCAGTTGTCTCACGATGTGCAAACGTAAACGTAGGTAGTCTGGCGTTTCGGCTGCTATATACTGTTAGCCTTAGTCATAGACAATGAGCCGGGATGTTGTTGTTGTTGGAGCTTGATGGCGCTCTTCAATCTTCATAGATTATCTGCGCCACTGACGTTCCATATTACTTATTTGGCCTCATCTTTGTGATGTCCACTTTGTTGAGGTGGGTTCGCTTTTCCCGTCCAATGTCTTCGGGTTTGAACTGGCTCACCTGCCTCTGCGAAGTGCAAAATTAGTTTCCCATCACCTTTAATTGTGCATTATTGTAACCAAACTTTCGTACCAAAAATAATGAGGACAATGACGAGTCGAATTCCTTTTTTTATATTTTTTCGATTTATTGCACTATTTCTATAGTATAAGGTACAATTATAATACGCATGCCCGTGGGTTATACGTATTTATACAAATATATATCATATAAAAAGGGGACAGTTTATTTGTGTGCCCACTAGTAGTCTCAGCTCCTCGCATAACTGAGTAACTGGTGAACTAGAAGGGGTGCATGGACCTCTGTCTTTTGGCCTCTTATGTGCAACCCACAAGGGGTGCATGGGCCGCTGTCCTTGCCACCCACAACTAATCGCCAGCCGCGAAGGAGGCCTTCTCCAACCGTTGACCAATAAGAATTCTTTACTGGCCCCAGTATCCGATTTACTGTAAGACTATATGTGGCTAAAACAGTTTTTCGGTTCAAAGTATATTTTTGTTTTCTTTAATATATGTCAATTATTACACTTCATCTCACAATATTGAGAAAAAAAAAACACAACAAATTACACCCCTTTTACTCTCTTTTGGGCGCTCTAACTACAACCTTACTTTGAGGATAACATACTCTCCAGACTATATTCCATATTGGAAATGTAAGAATATGCTAATATGAAGCAGTAAAATAGTTATTCAAATCTTTTTGTTGCTTTAATATAATTCAAGATGACTCTAAAATTCGCATCTCTTCCCAATAATTTCACCAAATCCAACGTGACTAATCTAAGTCTTCTTTGCATTGTTCTTCTTTCTCTTTCGTATTTCTTACATTGAAGAAAGAAATGTTCTATTGTTTCTGAGACATTACAATATGTACAAAAACCATTTTCATGTTGGTTACATATGAATAATATAGTAATTTAATTTGCATTTTCCTAGTCTTAATTGATGGATTATAACCTCCTCATTTCTGTTAAGACCTTGGAAATTTACAGTTTCTGTAATGTCAGGCTGTATTTCAAATAAATGTCTACCATTTGATGAGGATTCCCATTGAACTTGCCAAGTTTCTTTGTAAATTGATGACATATAGTTTGTTAATTCCTCTTTTATATATGGAATTTCCAGATCAATATTTTCTTTTGACGCTCCTTTTTGGGCTAGATTATCCACTATTTCATTACCTGCAATACCGCAATGGGATGGTATCCATTCAAAATTTACAGCTACATCTGACATTTGTAGTATTTGTAGTTTATATAGTATATCACCTATGAGATTATTTTGTATTTGATTGTTTTCTATAGCCTGAAGTGCTGACAATGAGTCTGCTAGAAATACGACTGACATTCTTCTGCAATCTTCAAGCCATTCCAGAGCCATTACTATAGCTGCTAATTCTGCTCTCATTATATTTATTGACGTTAATCTAAAAAATCTTTTTATATCCAGTTCAGGTATAAAAAATGCAGAACCGGTACTTTTGTCTTCTTTTTTTGATCCGTCAGTATATATTTTTAAATAACCTTTCCATCTTGTATGTATCCTTTCTAAAACACAATTCTTCATGTCATGAATTGAATTACTTTTCTTGTTTATGATTTTGTGAATATGATATGATATGTTGGGCATATTATAAGTCCAAAAAGGTTCTCTTAATATTCTTTGGCTCAACTGCTGAACTTTAAATTCGGCATTACATGCTCTTTTAACAAAGGGTCGTTGACCTGGTTTCCAAGTATATTGATCAAGATACCAGGACGGTTCGATTATTTCCAAAGTAGGATGATGGGTATCTCTATTTGACAAAAGATAGAACATATATTTGTCAACAAATAAATTTCTTCTTAGTTGTAAAGGACGTTCACCACATTCTACCTGAAGTGCTTCAAGAGAGGAGTTATAAACTGCACCTGTAATTATTTTCAATGACTGATATTGGACTGAATCTAATTCTTGTTTTGTTGAAAGACTTGCAGAGTCATATAATTCACAGCCGTAGTCCAATATAGATCTAATAAGTCCTTTGTAAACTAGGTAAAGGATTGAACTATTATTTCCCCATCCTGTTCCTGCAATGCAACGTAATAAATTAATTCTCTTACAACACTTCATTTTCAATGTATTAATATGTTTTTTCCATGTTAGTCTGACATCAAACCAGATGCCGAGAAATTTATATTCAGTGTATTGCGGTATTAACCTCTCTTTTATCGTGATTTTTACTTGTTTCTGTTGTCTGTTAGTAAACACCATTGCAGCAGACTTTAGAGGAGAAATTATCATACTCCAGGTTTTGCACCACTGTTCAATTTCTATTATGGCTTTTTGCATTTTCTTTTGCAAAAAGTCTATATTTCTGCCAGAGTAAATACCGTGCTATGTACTGGACTGATGTACAACATGTACCTGACTGGTGTACATCTTAATCTTTCTGTTTATCATAGAATATAATGAAGTTATGAAATTCTAACCAGTGTCATTTACTTTCAAATGATTATTCAGAAGGTTGACAAGATATTCTGTTGGTATTCTACTGATTAGAATACCCAAATCGGGATATATTTGAGCTGGTATGTGTTATACCGTGCTATGTACTGGACTGATGTACCACATGTACCTGACTGGTGTACATCTTAATAATTTCTGTTTATCGTAGAATATAATGAAGTTATGAAATTCTAACCCGTGTCATTTACTTTCAAATGATTATTCAAAATGTTGACAAGATATTTGTTGGTATTCTACTGATTAGAATACCTTAATCGGGATATATTGGAGCTGGTATTTGTTGTTCTGTGCTATGTACTGGACTGATGTACAACATGTACCTGACTGATGTACATCTTAATAATTTCTGTTTATCGTAGAATATAATGAAGTTATGAAATTCTAACCCGTGTCATTTACTTTCAAATGATTATTCAAAATGTTGACAAGATATTATGTTGGTATTCTACTGATTAGAATACCCTAATCGGGATATATTGGAGCTGGTATTTGTTGTTCTGTGCTATGTACTGGACTGATGTACAACATGTACCTGACTGATGTACATCTTAATAATTTCTGTTTATCATAGAATAAAATGAAGTTATGACATTCTAACCTTTGTCATTTACTTTCAAATGATTATTCAAAATGTTGACAAGAGATTATGTTTGTATTCTTCTGATTAGAATACCCCAGTGGGGATATATTGGATCTGGTATGTGTTATACTGGTGCAATGCACTGGACTGATGTACAACATGTACCTGACTGATGTACATCTTAACCATTTCAGTTTATCATGAGAAAATAATTAAGTTATGACATTCTACCTGTGTCATTTAATTTCAAATGATTATTCATTATTCAAAGTTTTGAAGAGATATTCTATTGGTATTCTTCTCATTGAAATATCACAATCGGGATATTATATTAGAGCTGGTATGTGTTCCGTGCGTTGTACTGGACCGATGTACAGCATGCACCTAACTGATGTACATGTATATCTTAATCATTTCTGTTTTTTTTTTTAATGAAAATAATGAAGGTACCATTATTCTAACCTGTGTCATTACTTTCAGATCCATTTTTTAAATGTTAAAAATATATTTTATTCAGGTTTTCGTCTGATTATTATAGCCAAATCAGGATATATTCGAGCTGGTATGGGTTATACTATGCTTATATACTTATATATTTATATGAAAATAATGAAGGTATGAAATTCTAATCTGTGTCACTTACGGCAAAAATGATGATAATATTGGCCAAATGGGGATATATTCCACGTGGTAATTAATGTACTATATACCCAATTGATATACAACATTAACATTTTGATTATATCTGTTTATCATTATTTTTGCTCTAAGTATGAATGTTAGTATTGTTCCTCTATTTACTCTCCATTATACAAGTTTGATTCTCCTCACATTGCTAAGATTGACTTCAGTCCTACATTAATACGGCTTATATGACACATACTGTTCGTTAATTGGCAGTCGCAAAACAACCCACATTTCTGTAGGTCTATATCTCAACATTTCTATTATAAACAATTAAAAAATATCTTTTTGACAACAAAAAGGGGGAAAGTTGTTTCAAAATGTACTTCCGAAGAGGTTCAAGTACATTCTTTGGGGTTATACAGTATTTTCATATTAAATTGCCCTTTTCCACTTACGAAACTGCACAAAACTGCACAAAAGAAGCCTACCTACTAGTATGCCCTTCTTAGTGGCATTTATGTAATTCAGTGGCGTAATGAGCCAAAAAAATTGAGGAGGCTGAACAGAGGCATATAGGGTCCAATTTATGAATGCTTGCGATCGAGCAAAAAAATTGACCTTTTTAAAATGAAAATGCAATTATATATCTGCTAGGTAATTTGATGCCCTCTTTTCTTTTGTTCTGGCGTGGATTTTTTTTTTTTTTTGGGGGGGGGGGGGGTTGGCACTACACTCTTGATGAATTAAAGGTATCGCAGTCAGTCATAGTTACGTACGTGTACGACTGGCACAACCGCACGATTATTACTTATAGGCTCCTCAAATTGGCAACGTGTCGAGATTGGCTCGAAGATCGCTTGGGCTAACTTCAGGTTCCGGACTGATGTAGAATTAGCCACGACGTTCTGTGAGGTTGAGGCTATGTTGCAGAGATGCCAACCGTTCCGGAATATGCATGAGGTCAAAATTAAAATGTGAATTACGCAACGGTTGAATGCTTGTGAGAGAAAACATGACAACAATAACCATGCTCTCCGCTATTCACTTGTCATGAAAGCCTTGAAATCCACCTCATACATATTCCGGAACAGTTGGCAACTCTGATGTTGGCGTCATTTGGGCAGCTATTGAACGAGCAATTATGAATATTCATAAGTACGGGCGCGCCGCGCTAATTTAATCGCGCTCGCTCTGATCTCGATCTCAAATGCCAAAATTACGCCAATAATGCTGGAATCGCGCCAGTCTCACTGTACTTTGTCAAATATGAAACAAGAAGAAAATGAAAAGTCGGATTTTTTTTTTTTTTTTAACATTTATCGATATCTTATGGGTTGGATATCATTTTGTACATTGAATCTCACAATATGACACCTTTATTTCCATTCTTTTAGGTGATTTCAATTGTAAAAACAAAGAAATGCCAAAATTACGCCAATAATGCTGGAATCCCGCCAGTCTTAATGTACTTTGTCAAATATGAAACAAGAAGAAAATGAAAGGTCGGATTTTATTTTTTTTTAAACATTTATCGATATCTTATGGGTTGGATATCATTTTGTACATTGAATCTCACAATATGACACCTTTATATCCATTCTTTTAGGTGATTTCAATTGTAAAAACAAAGAAATGCCAAAATTACGCCAATAATGCTGGAATCGCGCCAGTCTTACTGTACTTTGTCAAATATGAAACAATAACAAAATGAAAAGTCGGAAAAGTTCTATTCGTTTACATTTATTGATATCTTATGGGTTGGATATCATTTTGTACATTAAATCTCACAATATGACACCTTTATTTCCATTCTTTTAGGTGATTTCAATTGTAAAAACAAAGAAATGCCAAAATTACGCCAATAATGCTGG
Organism: Heliocidaris erythrogramma; assembly: GCA_025617745.1. Taxonomy (NCBI): domain Eukaryota; kingdom Metazoa; phylum Echinodermata; class Echinoidea; order Camarodonta; family Echinometridae; genus Heliocidaris; species Heliocidaris erythrogramma. The sequence goes on along the minus strand of CM046868.1, from coordinate 17,234,220 downwards.
AATCGCGCCAGTCTTACTGTACTTTGTCAAATATGAAACAAGAAGAAAATGAAAAGTCGGAAAAGTTCTATCTGTTTACATTTATTGATATTTTATGGGTTGGATATCATTTTGTACATTTTATCTCACAATATGACACCTTTATTTCCATTCTTTTAGGTGATTTCAATTGTAAAAACAAAGAAATGCCAAAATTACGCCAATAATGCTGGAATCGCGCCAGTCTTACTGTACTTTGTCAAATATGAAACAAGAAGAAAATGAAAAGTCGGAAAAGTTCTATCTGTTTACATTTATTGATATTTTAAGGGTTGGATATCATTTTGTACATTTTATCTCACAATATGACACCTTTATTTCCATTCTTTTAGGTGATTTCAATTGTAAAAACAAAGAAATGCCAAAATTACGCCAATAATGCTGGAATCGCGCCAGTCTTACTGTACTTTGTCAAATATGAAACAAGAAGAAAATGAAAGGTCGGATTTTATTTTTTTTTAAACATTTATCGATATCTTATGGGTTGGATATCATTTTGTACATTTTATCTCACAATATGACACCTTTATTTCCATTCTTTTAGGTGATTTCAATTGTAAAAACAAAGAAATGCCAAAATTACGCCAATAATGCTGGAATCGCGCCAGTCTTACTGTACTTTGTCAAATATGAAACAAGAAGAAAATGAAAAGTCGGAAAAGTTCTATCTGTTTACATTTATTGATATTTTAAGGGTTGGATATCATTTTGTACATTTTATCTCACAATATGACACCTTTATTTCCATTCTTTTAGGTGATTTCAATTGTAAAAACAAAGAAATGCCAAAATTACGCCAATAATCCTGGAATCGCGCCAAACTAACTGTCTAACCAATATTCGAAGTCCTGGTAGGTATTCTCACGCACCTCGATGCATCATGTACAATCTCTATGGAAGAGAGCGCGCGCGCGGAATCCGAGCTCATGAATAATAATGAGGGTGCCCAAATCACGCCAACATAGCCTCAACCGTTCTGTGAATCAGATCAGCCAGACCAAAGAGTTTAAATACGAAGAGTGCTCAGTGCCGAAATAAAGCACGCGTATTGTGGTACATGCCGAACGGAACGGCCCAGAGGGAAAGGTTATAGTCTTAATTAAGATGTTTGTATTTTTTCATTTTCTTTATTTTTTTCTTCTTTTCCTGGAGTACAGGCGAAGAAAACAGTATAGGGCTCCGAAGCCATCACCAACGCAATAGGGCCTTTACCGATTATATGAAAAGGGGGATGGCCTCCGTGTTTTGAATTGAATTAACTAGTAACCAACAATATAGCAGCTGATGATATAATTTATTTATTACCAGTCCTATTCTGTCTTTGTAGGAATATACCATTACTTTTGCCCCAGCTCTCTTTGTCTCTCTCTCCTCCCCCCTCTCATTTTTCTCATACTCTCTTTAGACTCTTTTCTCTCTTACAACCGATCTGTAAAAAATGACTCCAGTAGAATTGAGGACAAAATAATGATCTCTTATTTGTTTTACTTGTGTTTTTATTAGGAAATCAACAGAAATCACAACAATTACAAGTGATTTACATGATTAAAAACAATCACTGAGCAAAAAAAAAACAACAACAAAAACAAACAGTAAAAATAAAGCAATTGGAACAAAGTTTAAAAAAATAAATAAAGGTGATCCCTTATTGCTTCCCAAATCTTTCAATTTAATGAGATCGACAACCAACACTATGCAATCATATTCTTCACATCCATGACATAATAGCAGGGGCGGATCAAGAGGGGGCGAATCGGCCGCGGCCCCCTTCTTGAAACCCAAGTTGGCATATACGGGCTCTTGCCTAAATTGTGAAAAAAACCCGAATCGAGCACCAAATTTAGTTTGGAAGCCCAAGAGGCTAACAATGTCGTTCTCAACCCTCCGGGAAAAACCTGTAAAAAGGCCTACCACGCAAGTCTGACGTCACAGTCCGGGCATGGATCAGTGGCGGATTCAGGAGACTTTTAAAGGTTGACTAAATTAGAGAGAAAATGGGTGCTCTTTCCATGTAGCTTTGCCTTCTAATCACGAATCTGCCAATCGATTGTCCAAATTATGTCTCGTTTTGGCGAAAAAGGGGGAAAAGTAGAGGTTTTGGGAACGTTCCTTAAAACTCGTGAGCTGATTGGCTAACCCCCAAGTGACGTATGAAAAGTAAAAGGCACAAGATCTGCAGGCTGCAGCATATAGTATTGTACACAGAATGCGGTATTTGACCCCTCTGTTCAACTGACAATTTATGAAAATAGGAAATTAATCAATATAATCTTAGGAGTGAATAATCATTAGCAATATATTTTCTACAAGATCAGAAAATGCTTTTGCCCAAATATACAGCACTTGTTTTGTTTTTTAGCTTTTCTTTTGAGCAATGTTCTCATCCATCTGAGCTTGCCGAACGAAAGTTTTATGTGTCTGTACAATATCCTACACATCTTTAGTACGGCAGTGACTATGTTCCCCTCGTACAAAGCGACTGGTGAACGCTTTTGTTTTGTTTATTTCACTTAGGGCTTTTTTTTTTACTTCCCTTTACATAGTACGTTAGTACTGACTTGATTCTGGCTGAATTCGAGTAACTTATATAGAGAGAGGAAAAGTGCCCGCGATTCCGAGTTGGAGGACTTTTCTGAGCCATGCAGATACGAACTCTGATTTATCAGATGATTTATAATTATCAGACCCCGAAGGCAAAGAAGCTCGAGTGGCAAGGGGAAATTCGACCATAGGGCCTATGATATGTTTGAACCCCTCGCAGAATACGGTGAAGGGCCGTGGGTGAAGTAACTCCAGGGTTGGAGCTCCCTGGGAGTTACGGGTGAAGTAGACCGAAAATGCTGACTCTCGTTCGGTCGTCTTAGCTAAGGATCCTCAAAATCATCTTCGGCAAAGTGATCGCTGCAGATTGCACTCCACTCACTTGGCCAGCCCTTGCCACTGTGCCCGCATGAGCTTTTCATTTGCGACCCACAATTTCCGTAGATTTTCATCTTTAGGAAACTGATGTAGGCTTACACCATCTTTAGTGGTCTTGCTACAGCCCGCAACTATACACCGATTAGGCATTATTGATGAAACTGTGTCCCAAAATCAAAGTTACTGTGAGGAATTATACACACGAAAATACGCAATGCAAATGGTCGATGCGGCGAATATCATGCTCGGCACCGTGCTGGGCCTGCCGGGGGCCTCCGGGATCGCACGGTATAAGCTATTGGAATATTTTCACTTACTTTTCATGCGTCACAGATCACGTGATCACGATGTCGCTTCGATGGGTTTTTTTAGGGGCGGGGCTTATGACTGTGTAAATCAGCAAAAATGTACTTTTCAATTGATTATAAAATATGACTGAATACATTAAAAATTGTGTGATGGATATTTTTTGGCTCCTGATGACACCTTCCTACGAAAAATGGGCAATTATTTTTTTATTTTAGTGACCCTTTAAATAAAATTGTATCCCCCTTTTTTTTTTGCTTGTCAGAGAATTATGGAGGAAAACTGGACTCATAAATCTGATACCTACGCCCCTCCACTGAGCGACTTTCGGAGGGCTGGCGAGAAGAATTTTTTTTTAGAACATTGATTATACGAATTTATTTAACACATTGAATTTTGCCTCTGGAACATTAGAAATATAATAGTGAACTGGAATTTAGTTAGAGTTTCTTCTAACCGGCTAGGCTGGGTTTGCTTTCGGGCGGACGTACCGGGACGTATACGTCTGCTACATGGTCGTCTGCTAGTGCACGATCTCATTGGATTTCGTCGACTCACGTGATCGGTACACGCCCATATTAGGTCATCGATATTGGAATGCACGTGTAGTATGGCAAATTATTTTTTTGGTCGAAAGCATGCATATTCCCGGGGATTTGTGCGGGGTTTATTGGACTCATCGAGCCTCAATTATACCCTTCCATAGCTTTAAATTTCATGTAAATCACATTTTTCATAATTTCAAATAAATACTAGGGGAATTAAAATCATTTCAAAACCCCTGTTTTCATGTGTTAACCAATGGGAGCTGGAAGGCCCAAAGCATGCATATTCCCGGGGATTTATGTGGGTTTATTGGACTCATCGAGCCTCAATTATACCCTTTCAGAGCTTTAAATTCCATGTAAATCACATTTTTCATAATTTCAAATAAATACTAGGGGAATTAAAATCATTTCAAAACCCCTGTTTTCATGTGTTAACCAATGGGAGCTGGAAGGCCAAAATCATGCATATTCCCGGGGATTTATGGGGGGTTTACTGGACTCATCAAGCCTTAATTATACCTTTTCAGAGCTTTAAGTTTCATGTAAATCACGTCTTTTATATTTTCAAATAAAAATTATGAGAATTATAATCATTCCTTGTTTTCGCGTGTAAACCTATGGCAGGAGAGTTTTTGGGGGTAAAAAGCATGCATATTCCCGGGGATTTATGCGGGGTCTATTCAACTAGTTGAGTCTTAATTATACATTTTCAGAGCTTTAAATTTTATTCAAGGCACATTTTTCAAAATTTTGATTTAATTCTGCGGGAATTATAATCATTCAAAAATTCCCGTTTTTGCGTGTTAACCTATGGGAAACGGAAGGCTAAAAGCATGCATATTCCCGGGGATTTATGCGGGGTCCCTTGCACCTTTTGAGCCTTCATTAAGCCTTTTCAGAGTCTCGAATTACATGTAAGCCACATTTGCACTAAATTCAAGGTAATACTAGAGGAACTATAATCATTTTTAAAATCCATGTTTCACGTGTTAACCCTATGGCAGATGACTCTCTCAAAAAGCAGGCATGATCCAAGGGATTCATAGCGGCATTTATTGACAAAAAAGGTTCAAGAAATGTTTTTTTTTAACTATCCATCCTTTTTCTCGTGCAAAAAGCAGATTTCAAAAAGATAGAGTAAGATATGAAATATCAAGAAAAAGTGAGACATCTTTTCACGTGTTATACCTATGGAGAACGTATTTTTCCGAGTCTGTTTTTAACACAGCAAATTATGCCTGCAAAATGTACTACGGAAGTAGGTCAGAGTAATCTGTCTTGATACTATTTAAAGTCTTTGGTCAGACCAACCAGCTGATTTGGGTAGAGACTATTTGAGCACCAAGTCGACCACATTAATTCAAGGCGTACGCGTAACGCACTAAATGAATATTCATGACATAGTCCAGGCGGCAGTAATCGCGCATTGGTGCTCAATATAGTGACTTGGTGCTCATGAAACGTGTGCTAAACCAAAGACTTTAAATAGTATCACTACAGATTACTCTGACCTACTTCCGTAGTACATTTTGCAGGCCGATTCGCCCCCTCTTGATCCGCCCCTATTCTGTCATGGATGTGAAGAATATGCTTGCATATAGTGTTGGTGGTCGATCTCATTAAATTGAAAGATTGGGGGGAGCAATAAGAGCAATTTTTTACAGATCGGTATTGTAAGAGAGAAAAGAGAGTATGAGAAAAATGAGAGGGGGGAGGAGAGAGAGACAAAGAGAGCTGGGGCAAAAGTAATGGGATATTCCTACAAAGACAGGATAGGACTGGTAATAAATAAATTATATCATCAGCTGCTATATTGTTGGTTACTAGTTAATTCAATTCAAAACACGGAGGCCATCCCCCTTTTCGTACAATCGGTAAAACCCCTATTGCGTTGGTGATGGCTTCGGAGCAAGCCCCTATACAGTTTTCTTCGCCTGTCGTCTCACATTTCTACAGCAGAATATTACAAATAACTTACTGTAAGTTGGTTATATTGGTGGCGTATCCAGGAATGCAGGGAGAGGAAGGAGGCTCACGCCTGACGAACGAAAAAATCATCAGATGCATTCTATTTTGAATTTAAGCAAGGAAAACAATTATCACAGTTTTCAGATTCTTTCTGTGCGGGGGGGGGGGGGGGGGGGGGTGGTATACATTTCCTTTCATTCGATGTGTAACTAAGATAATTATGTCAGATTTGGTTTTGGCTGGCACATAGGGGCACGTACATTCCTGGATATATAATCTTGGATACGCCACTCTTAATGTAATCTTTATATTTATATTTATTTATTTATTTATTTATTTATTTCTGATATTTATACAGGGTGGCTCATATCACCAATTTGGTGGTCTTCCATGAGGCCCTGTTTGGTAACAATAAAACAAATAACATCAACAATAATCAATATATATAAATACACAAGCATAAACACGTATAATACACATTAATCGGTATCCTCATTAGTTAAGTAATCATTCAGTAATATTCATTGACTATTTACAAGAATTGTCGAATCGACTTTAAAATTAAGGATTATTAGCATTGTAAACTGTGAAATAATCAAATTAAAATATGGATGATAACCACACATCAAAATGAGGGGGAAATAATTAATTAACAACACATATACCAAAGAAGTTGGTATGCATAATATCCCCATATAGTTCACCGCTTACATCTCCTCTGCAGATAACAGTGCTTTTAGAGTGTATTTGAAACTGTTTAAAGTAGGCAACAGTTTGATAGAAGTTTCAAGTTGGTTCCATACTGCAATTCCAGATATTAGGGGACTATGTTTGTATGTGTCCGTCCTAAATTTAGGTACACGCAATGTATCTCTTACAGCATGTCTTGTGCTGTGATCATGTAGAGAGCTGACATGTTGTAAATCTTTTTTTAAGTATTCTGGTGCCACGCCATGCATTGCTTTATACATCATCACTGCACGTCCAAACTGGAAACGTGTCTGAATAGGCATCCAACCTAACCGACTAAACATATCTTTTGAGGATACATCGAATCCTTCTCCCAACACTATACGGGCAGCCCGTTTCTGAACCTTTTGTAGTTTAATAGTTTGTCTTTGGAATCTTTCAGACCAAACAGAGGAACAATAATCAAAATGAGGAAGGACGATGGAATTATATAGAAGTTTCAGAGACCTAGTTGGAAGATAACTTTTTGCTCGCTTAATTACACTAATATTTTTTTGAGCAGTCTTAATAACTTTTTCCACATGTTCCGTCCATCGCAACTCCTCATCGATCATGACACCTAGACACTTGGCAACTTTAACTCTTTTCAGACAACTGCCGTTTAGTGTGACAGAAAAATCCTTTACACTATTAAGAATTGATCGTGGTCCAATAAGCATCACATTTGTCTTATCAGCATTTAGAACTAGACGGTTTTTTGTTACCCACGAAAAAACATTTTCTAAACCTTTTGTTAGCTTTCGCTCTACTTCTGCAACACTTCTTCCGTTAACTGATAGAGTGGTGTCGTCGGCATACATATCAACAATACCTTCATCAATACATTTTGGTAAGCTATTAATGTAGATAGAAAAAAGAAGTGGCCCAAGAATTGAACCTTGTGGGACACCCATCACAATTTTTGAGGAACTTGAAGTGGTCCCTTTAAAACTAACCGTCTGTTCTCGGTTAGACAGATATGATACAAACCACTGAACACTCCTATCAGAACAGCCAATGGCTTTCAGTTTATGTAACAGAATATCGTGATCAACAGTGTCAAATGCTTTCCTCAAATCACTGAAAGCAACACCTGTTAATTCATTGTTATCAATATTCAATGACCATTGGTTAACTAATTTCATAACAGCTGTTGCAGTAGAGTGAAGGGGACGAAAACCTGATTGGTTAGCACACAATATTTCATATTTGTCGAGAAAATCACATAGTTGGAAATGCACAGCTTTTTCTAGAATCTTGCTTACTACGGATAATATCGATATTGGTCTGTAATTACTGGGAGTGGACATATCACCAGCCTTGTAAATTGGAATAACTCTCGCTTTTTTCAAGATTTTAGGCACTTGTCCTGTTGCAAGTGACTTATTGATAAGGCACGTTAAAGAGTCAACAATGACATATTTCGCCATTTTCAAAAGACGGCAACTTATTCCATCATCACCTGTTGCTTTATCGTCACTCATGTTTTCAATTTCTTTTAAAACAAATGCGTTCGTGACTTGATGTAGCTCAAACTTTTCTTCTTATAAGGAATTACTCGCACGCAATCTCATTTTTCTGTCTTGAATTTTAAAAGAATAAGGCTAATAAAATTACATTGCAGGTCTATAATCCCTATAATTTCCATAAATCATATAAAATGAAATATTCTGATTTAATAGAAAAATAATTATTTTTAAATAACTTTTCTCGACATTCCCGTCAGATATCGCAGTGTTTGCAGCTTAATATCAGGGAACATTTTTGGACCCCCCCCCCCCCAATCATCACATAAATATTAATAGAAATTTCATAGCAAATAACTTTAACAAAATACAAACATCTAGTTCCAGGCCCCCCTCCCAACTCTCTCCTTCTCCTCCCTGGTGCAATTAGAGTTGATTTCTACCTGTTTTGGGACATAAGTTTGTATTTGAAGGGACAATATCAAGATTGTGCCCTTTAGTTACGGCTTTACCAAAACTCAAAAGGCAAAAGCGTTGTCCAGAAAAAGAAAAAAAAAATAAAGAAAATACAAAAATACAAACATCTTGATTAAGACTATAATCTTTCCCTCTGGGCCGATCGACATGTACCACAATATGCGTGCTTTATTTCGGCACTGAGCACTCTTCGTATTTAAACTCTTTGGCTAAACCCACAGAACTCCTAAAGACGTCTTTTAGGAGTTCTGTGGCTAAACCCTACGAGGATTGTAGGAGTGATTAGCTGTACAATTACGTTTCAAATAAACTTTATTTACGTCTCAGTATTGTCTTTGATATCATTTCATCTAAACACTGACTTTGATTTGTACTGATTTTAATCTTGATGACTGTTTTCAAACAAAATAGCGCATTGGTGCTCATTATAGTACCTTGATGCTCATGAAACTTGTGCTATACCCTACGAGGATTGTAAGAATGATATATTGGTAGAATTTTGTTTCAAATGAACTTTATTTACATCTCAACATTGTCTTTAACATCTATTCATCTAGACACTGACTTTGGTTTTCATTGGGTATAATCTTGATGACTGTTTTCAAACAAAATCGATATAGAAGGCAAGATTTCTCGGAATGTCGATCTCGGTTAAAATTTTATGGAGATTTGACCGTTTCATACCTATAATACAGATTAGAGTGAGTCATTTATTTTGATTCAAAGTTAGATATGAACTTTGAAAATGTCCGACAAGAATGTCAGTACACTGCAGGAGTCAGGTTTTGGTTCGGCGGGGTCTCGGTGTCGGGTTTGGACCACAGAACTCCTAAGTTCATTCACTCTCTCCCTCTCTCTCTCTCCGTCTCCCTCTCTCCCTCTCACTCTCTCTCTCCCCTCTCACTCCCTCTCTCTCTCCCCCTGTCCCTCTCCCTCCCTCACTCTCGTTTTCTCTCTCTCTCTCTCTCTCCCTCTATCATGTCTATCTCGCTCTCTCTCGTAGCCTTGAGTTGAGCCTTAAAAGTATCAGCAAGGAGTTAACTCCTTGGTATCAGTGTATGTAAAAGGGAAATCCATAAACCGAGGAGTACAAGGACTCATTGGTACTACTAGGCTTAAACTAAAGCTTTTCAAATATTTTATGCTATAACCACTCGAAGGACTGTCTTTTCCACAGGTAAATAATGATGTAAGAAGTAAGGAAGTGCATAATTATAAAGAATTCATATCCCCTCTCATGTTTTCACATGTTTCAAAATCAGTCAGTGGAATCATTTTTATCTTTACCATTTTTAAAAATATTAGTCGTGTCTTCCATAATCATTATGTATACAATTTCACGTGTCTGTTTTTGGAAAAAAGTTGTCACGCGAATCTGTATTGTACTTCATTTAATTAATGGGAGGCGCGATGGTATAGTAGAGCCTGAATGTAGTGGTAGCAGTGGTCTCGTAATTTGGAGAACCCGGTTTCGAAACCAAGTGGATGCGCTTGTGCCCTTTGGTAAGGCTCATTACCAAGTCCCTCGGAGAGGAATTAAAGCCGTAAGTCCCATGGATTCATACTTTCAAGCACACACATGCTTCCATAGCATTCAGGTAAAATAAACCACCAAACCTAGATGGTAAATTCATGATTTATTTCTGAAAGAAGGAAATTTTCTTTCTGAAAGTAGGAATATTAAGGGAATAATCTTGATCCTTATTACTGTGAACAAGATTTTCGTAATTATGATAAATTATGAAATTAAATCGCAGTTACCTATTTCAGGTTATTTTTTCTTTATTAGGCCCTTACTCGCACCATTTCGAACTGTAAACAATTTCCACATAGTTACATGTCGGCCCATAAAAGGCAAAATCAAAGAAATTGGAGGTGAACATAATGATAATAATGATGTGAAAGTAATTATATGTATTTTCTTCAGATGAGTCAGTGCTGAGTTACTTGTTTTGTATAAACTCAATACATAACCAATTCGTGGGGTGACAAATTTTTGTCCAATAAGAGACGCGTGAATTTTACTTAATGTTTATGGAGGTCACGACAAAAACTTTAAAAAGTAAACCAGTAAAGAGTAAAGAGTAAAATGATTCCACTGACTGTTTTAAAACGCAACTTTGAAAGACTTTAATTAATGGATTTCCCTTATATGGATATAATTATCTACGTGGATATAAACGCAGATATATACTACAGAGAGACTCAGAGCAGGAGAGAGAGGGAGAGAGAGAAAAAAAAAAGAGAGTGATGGGAGCGCGCGAGAAAGAGAGGGAGGGAGAGGGAGAAAGAGGGGGAGCTGAGGGAAAGCATTTTCATGTTTGATAAATTATATCAAATCTGTGTGTCTTGTATGTAGAACCTGAAAACTCCCATCTCGCCCTGGTAGAACCGCATGCCTCCGCTCGCACATTTGCCAACCGTCTGCTCGTCGACGATGTCTTCAGTTTCAAAGTTCACGCTTTTGCGCACTTCAGTCTTCCAGCTGAGCTTATGAATTATTCATGATAATTTGCGTTAACGCATGCGGAAAAAAAAATTCGCGGTCCATCATATGGTACTGGGAAAAAATACACATTTCTAACTTTTTCGTACTGTTGATACAAAATTGAGATCCTTTTATTTTAAGACTTTTCATAAGGCTATTGCTCTAAATAAATTTCTCTATAAGATTTAAAGAAGATATTCACCATACTGCTCTCTGCAGGCGCGGATAGAGGGGGGATGGCGCAAGGGGCGTGCACCCCCCCTGTTTTGTCTGACAAAGTATGCCCCGGACCCCCTAGATGGCCGTTTGGCTTTGTCAAACGGAGGGTTCCTCAGTGAGGGCCCCCCTTTCTGAAATGCGCTCCCCTCCCCCCTTCCTGAAAATCCTGTATCCGCCCCTGCTCTGTGTGAAACAAAATGTGAAACAATGGTGCATTTATTTTGCGAATGTAAATTCATTAAAATAAAAGTGGCTTTGACCATAGCGGAATATTCCTTTTGCAGACGGTCATTTTTCCATACTTTACGTGAAATATATATGCGACTAAGGGGGGGGGGGGGGGGGGGGTAACTTTGAACCATTCCGCTAGCGCTCAGAGAAAAATTCAGAAAAAGTGACTAGACGGAGATCGTAGAGCAAGGTTCAGACTATCGAAAAAATGTAATTTCATTAAGATAAAAGTGGCTTTGACCATAGCGGAATAGTCTTTTTGCAGACGGTCATTTTCAATACTTCCGTATAACATAGATACGGGACTGGGGGCGGGGTGATGTAACTTTGAACCATTCCGCTAGCGCTCAGAGAAAATTCGGAAAAAGGTGACTAGACGGAGATCGTAGAGCAAGGTTCAGACTATCGAAAAAATGTAATTTCATTAAGGTAAAAGTGGCTTTGACCATGGCGGAATATAGCCTTTTTGCAGACGGTCATTTTCAATACTTCCGTATAACATAGATACGGGACTGGGGGCGGGGTGATGTAATTTTGAACCATTCCGCTAGCGCTCAGATAAAAATTCGGAAAAAGCAACTTGGCGGAGATTGTAGAGCAATGTCTAAACTATCGAAAAAAATGTAATTTCATTTATATAAAAGTGGCTTTGACCATCGCTGAATAGTCTTATTGCAGACGGTCATTTACGTGTAATATTATATATAGCCTATACTAGCAGAAGCAGCCCGTGAACATCCACGGGCGCTAGCTGTGTTTATGATTAATCACCGTACCGTATATTTGTTACAATAATCAAGTGAATTAATAAAAAAGTCGGGTAAAGTTATTTTTACCAAGAAGTATTTACAACATGTCCATTGGCGGACCCGGGGGGGGGGGTGCTTCTGGCCCGTGCCATCCCACCCCCCCCCCCGTTCAATGGCAGGAAAGTAAGCATTTTGACCATAGACGATCCGCCCTTTTGTTGATTGTGCCCCCGCCCCCTTTTAGAATGAAACCTTCTTTATTTTGCTTGTCAGAGAATTATGGAGGGACCCCCATAACCACCCCCTCCTGAGCGAATTTTCTAGGTCTGACGAAAAAAAAATTCTCACCACCCGCCCCCCCCCCCCAGGTCTGCCTTTTCCAAAAGTTGACAAACCTGCACTTGTTTTCCCCGCCTTATACTAAATTCTGGATCCGCCCCTGATCATGTGAATATGTCTTATTTATCCAAAGCTTGCATGAGTTCTGAAGAAAATTCCTTTTAATCTTGATGAAAATTGATGATATGGATATAATAATGTTCGAGTAGAATATCCATGCATAGACCTAGAGGGAGCGATTTGATCTTGCCATGTTTCTGTGGTTTATTAATACTCAGAGTAACATCCATAATTAGCGGTACGTCCCCTGTAAAGGATGCAATAATGAGAAAAATGAATTTGTCATTTTATTTTCAGGGGGATTATGGCCCCCTTATATATGGGTCTTGGGAGGACCGACGGATCGACTTCCCCCCTACTACCCCCCCCTCCCCTCCAGCTCCCCCCATTTCATTGTCATCCCATCACCCCCAGGGCGAGGGAAGAAGGGATTAATATCATTATACGTATTCATAATCATTATGGAAATATTTTCGAAGGAATTTTTTTCTTCTTATCAGATTTTCTGATAAAGTGTCAAATTACCGGTACCGAACGTCGTGAAACTACACACTAAACTGTGTGTGTGACCATGAAGCTTCAAATGATGTAACTCTATACCTGTATGATGACCTGTACACGTACGCGCGAACGATCTAACACGTGTGTATAATACTGTACTGTACACTGAAGCCATGCTGTTCTTTGGCATAGCTCCCCTTCAAAGGGAAAGGTATATGGGTTGGCTGGGCCTGAAGCTACAAACCCGCTTCATGGGTTGGTGGAAGTATTAGGCCTACTCCCTGCGGAAATTCAATGTTTAAAAATGAATTTATGAAATACGGACGGGACGTCAGCCCTCAAGAAGTGCCTCCCACCACCCTAAGAACCCTTCCCCACCCGTGGGTACTAAAAGTCGGGGACCGAAAGGGCCAGGGGAGGAGCCTATTTGAACCAAAAAAAGAGCCCGAAATCCTTAGTTTATTATAATATAAGACTAGCAGAAGCAGCCCGTGGACATCCACGGGCGCTAGCTGTGTTTATGATTAATCACCGTACCGTATATTTGTTACAATAATCAAGTGAATAAATAAAAAAGTCGGGTAAAGTTATTTTTACCAAGAAGTATTTACAACATGTCCATTGGCGGACCCAGGAGAGGGGTGCTTCTGGCCCGTGCCATCCCCACCCATAATTAGCGGTACGTCCCCTGTAAAGGATGCAAAATGAGAAAAATGAATTTGTCATTTTATTTTCAGGGGGATTATGGCCCCCTTATATGGGTCTTGGGAGGACCGACGGATTGACTTCCCCCCTACTACCCCCCCCCCCCCCTCCAGCTCCCCCCATTTCATTGTCATCCCATCACCCCCAGGGCGAGGGGAGAAGGGATTAATATCATTATACGTATTCATAATCATTATGGAAAAACCGATGTGTTGGCTCAGTCAGTAGAGCGTCCGCCTCACAATCGGGAGGTCGTGGGTTCGAACCTCGGCCGCGTCATACCAAAAGACGTTAAAAGATGGGAGTTGCTGCTACCTTGTTTGGCGTTCAACAATTGAAGGGATAGAGCAATGTCGATCTGGCGCTGCACAGTGGCTGCCGGGCCCACGATCAATTGGGCAAAAAGAATTTCCATTTCGGTTAATAAAATTTGGGGTGGACTTTAATTGGATTATTATTATTATTAATATTTTCGAAGGAATTTTTTTCTTCTTATCAGATTTTCTGATAAAGTGTCAAATTAGGGTCTGTGCTTGCAGACTATACCGTACCGGTAGCGAACGTCGTGAAACCATAGAGTTACATACACACTAAATTGTGTGTGTGACCATGAAGCTTCATACATTTGTATGATGTAACTCTATGCGTAATGTACCTGTATGACCTGTACACGTGCGAACAATCTAACACGTGTGTATAATACTGTACTGTACATTGAAGCCATCCATACAGTACATGCGGATATGGCCACGCTGTTCTTTGGCATACCTCCCCTTCACAGGGAAAGGGCATAGGCTGGGCTGCATGAAGCTACAGACCCGCTTCATGGGTTGGCAGAATTATTAGTGTGTGTGAATAGAGGGGAGTGGGCGGTAACTTTGAACCATTCCGCTAGCGCTCAGAGAAAAATTCGGAAAAAGCAACTTGGCGGAGATTGTAGAACAATGTCCAAACTATCGAAAAAGTTTGATTTCATTAAAATTAAAATGGCTTTGACCATAGCGGAATAGTCTTTTTTCAGACGGTCATTTTCAATACTTACGTATAATATAGATACCGGACTGGGGGCGGGGTGATGCAACTTTGAACCATTCCGCTAGCGCTCAGAGAAAATATTTGGAAAAAGCGACCAGATGCAGTTTTTGGCGGCAAGGTGCAAACTATCGAAAAAATGTAATTTCATTAATATGAAAGTGGCTTTGACCATCGCTGAATATAGTCTTTTTGCAGACGGTCATTTACGTGTAACGGGGGGTGACTTGGAATCATTCCGCTAGCGCTCAGACAAAAATTCAGAAAAATTTACTAGACGGAGGAGATTGTAGAGCAAGGTTCAAACTATTGAAAAAATGTAATTTCATTAAAATTAAAGTGGCTTTGACCATCGCGGAATAGTTTTTTTGCAGACGGTCATTTTCCATACTTTACGTGTAATATATATGGGACTAAAGGGGGGGGGGGGGGGGAGGTAACTTTGAACTATTCCGCTAGCGCTCACAGAAAAATTCGGAAAAAGTGACAAAACGGAGATTGTAGAGCAAGGTTCAGACTATTGAAAAATGTAATTTCATTTAAATAAAAGTGGCTTTGACCATCGCGGAATAGTCTTTTTTGCGGATGGTCATTTTCCATATTTTACGTGTAATATAATATGGGACTAAGGGGGGGGGGGGGTAGAGGTAACTTTGAACCATTCCGCTAGCGCTCAGACAAAAATTCAGAAAAAAAAATTGACGGATATTGTCGAGCAAGGTTTAGACTATCGAAAAAAAGTAATTTCATTACAATAAAAGTGGCTTTGACCATCGCGGAATAGTCTTTTTTGCAGACGGTCATTTTCCATACTTTACGTGTAATATATATGTGAATAGAGGGGAGGGGGGGGGGGGGGTAACTTTGAACCATTCCGCTAGCGCTCAGAGAAAAATTCGGCAAGAGCCACTACGTGCAGTTTGTAGAGCAAGGTCCAAACTATCGAAAAAGGGTAATTTCATTAAAATAAAAGTGGCTTTCAGCATCGTGGAATAGTCTTCTTGCAGACGGTCATTTTCCATACTTTACGTGTAATATATATGTGAATAGAGGGGAGGGGGAGGTAACTTTGAACCATTCCGCTAGCGCTCAGAGAAGAATTCGGAGAAAGCAACTAGGCGGAGATTGTAGAACAATGTCCAACCTATCGAAAAAGTGTAATTCCATTCAAATAAAAGTGGCTTTGACCATAGCAGAATATAGTCTTTATGCAGACGTTCATTTTCAATACTTCCGTATCATATAGATACGGGACTGGGGGCGGGGTGATGTAACTTTCAACCATTCCGCTAGCGCTCAGAGAAGAATTCGGAGAAAGCAACTAGGCGGAGATTGTAGAACAATGTCCAAACTACCGAAAAAGTGTGATTCCATTAAAATAAAAGTGGCTTTGACGATAGCGGAATAGTCTTTTTGCAGACGGTCATTTACGTGTAATATATATGTGAATAGAGGGGAGGGGGAGGTAACTTTGAACCATTCCGCTAGCGCTCAGAGAAAAATTCGGAGAAAGCAACTAGGCGGAGATTGTAGAACAAGGTCCAAACTATCAAAAAAGTGTAATTCCATTCAAATAAAAGTGGCTTTGACCATAGCGGAATATTCTTTTTACAGACGGTCATTTCCAATACTTATGTATAATATAGATAGGGGACTGGGGGCGGGGTGATGCAACTTTGAACCATTCTGCTAGCGCTCAGAGAAAAAAATTGTAAAAAGCGTCCAGGTGCAAATTGTGGAGCAAGGTACAAACTATCGAAAAAATGTAATTCCTTTAATATAAAGGTGGCTTTGACCATCGCTGAATATAGTCTTTTTGCAGACGGTCATTTACGTGTAACGGGGGTGACTTGGAATCGTTCCGCCAGCGCTCAGAGAAAAATTCAGAAAAATTGGCTAGACGGAGATTGTAAAGCAAGGTTCAGACTATTAAAAAAATGTAATTTCATTAAAATAAAAGTGGCTTTGACCATCGCGGAATAGTCTTTTTGCAGACGGTCATTTTCCATACTTTACGTGTAATATTTTTGGGACTAAGGCGGGGGGAGGTAACTTTGAACCATTCCGCTAGCGCTGAGGGAAAAATTCGGGAAAAAACGACTGGACGGAGATTGTAGGGCAAGGTTCAGGCTATCGAAAAAGTGTAATTCCATTAAAATAAAAGTGGCTTTGACCGTAGCGGAATAGTCTTTTTGCAGACGGTCATTTTCAATACTTACGTATAATATAGATAGGGGACTGGGGGCGGGGTGATGCAACTTTGAACCATTCCGCTAGCGCTCAGAGAAAAAAATTTAAAAAAGAGACCAGGTGCAGATTGTGGAGCAAGGTATAAACTATCGAAAAAATGTAATTTCATTAACATTAAAGTGGCTTTGACGATAGCGGAATAGTCTTTTTGCAGACGGTCATTTTCCATACTTTACGTGTAATATATTTGGGACTAAGGGGGGGGGGTAACTTTGAACCATTCCGCTAGCGCTCAGAGAAAAATTCGGGAAAAAAAACGACTAGACGGAGATTGTAGGGCAAGGTTCATACTATCGAAAAAATGTAATTTCATTAAAGTAAAAGTGGCTTTCAGCATCGTGGAATAGTCTTCTTGCAGACGGTCATTTTCAATACTTCCGTATAACATAGATACGGGACTGGGGGCGGGGGGATGTAACTTTGAACCATTCCGCTAGCGCTCAGAGAAAATTGGGAAAAAGTGACTAGACGGAGATCTTAGAGCAAGGTTCAGACTATTAAAAAAATGTAATTTCATTAAAATAAAAGTGGCTTTGACCATCGCGGAATAGTCTTTTTGCAGACGGTCATTTTCCATACTTTACGTGTAATATTTTGGGGACTAAGGCGGGGCGAGGTAACTTTGAACCATTATGCTAGCGCTCAGATAAAAATTCGGAAAAAGTAACTTGGCGGAGATTGTAGAGCAATGTCTAAACTATCGAAAAAATGTAATTTCATTTATATAAAAGTCACTTTGACCATCACTGTATAGTCTTATTGCAGACGGTCATTTACGTGTAATATTATATATATGTGAATAGAGGGGAGGGGGAGGTAACTTTGAACCATTCCGCTAGCGCTCAGAGAAAAATTCGGAGAAAGCAACTAGGCGGAGATTGTAGAACAATGTCCAAACTATCGAAAAAGTGTAATTCCATTCAAATAAAAGTGGCTTTGACCATAGCGGAATAGTCTTTTTACAGACGGTCATTTCCAATACTTTACGTGTAATCATATGGGACTAAGGCGGGGGGAGGTAACTTTGAACCATTCCGCTAGCGCTGAGGGAAAAATGCGGGAAAAAACGACTAGACGGAGATTGCAGGGCAAGGTTCATACTATCGAAAAAATGTAATTTCATTAAAGTAAAAGTGGCTTTCAGCATCGTGGAATAGTCTTCTTGCAGACGGTCATTTTCAATACTTCCGTATAATATAGATAGGGGACTGGGGGCGGGGTGATGGAACTTTGAACCATTCTGCTAGCGCTCAGAGAAAAAAAATTGTAAAAAGCGTCCAGGTGCAAATTGTGGAGCAAGGTACAAACTATCGAAAAAATGTAATTCCTTTAACATAAAGGTGGCTTTGACCATCGCTGAATATAGTCTTTTTGCAGACGGTCATTTACGTGTAACTGGGGTGACTTGGAATCATTCCGCCAGCGCTCAGAGAAAAATTCAGAAAAATTGGCTAGACGGAGATTGTAAAGCAAGGTTCAGACTATTAAAAAATGTAATTTCATTAAAATAAAAGTGGCTTTGACCATCGCGGAATAGTCTTTTTGCAGACGGTCATTTTCCATACTTTACGTGTAATATTTTTGGGACTAAGGCGGGGGGAGGTAACTTTGAACCATTCCGCTAGCGCTGAGGGAAAAATTCGGGAAAAAACTACTAGACGGAGATTGTAGGGCAAGGTTCAGGCTATCGAAAAAGTGTAATTTCATTAAAGTAAAAGTGGCTTTCAGCATCGTGGAATAGTCTTCTTGCAGACGGTCATTTTCAATACTTCCGTATAACATAGATACGGGACTGGGGGCGGGGGGATGTAACTTTGAACCATTCCGCTAGCGCTCAGAGAAAATTCGGAAAAAGTGACTAGACGGAGATCGTATAGCAAGGTTCAGACTATCGAAAAAATGTAATTTCATTAAGGTAAAAGTGGCTTTGACCATAGCGGAATATAGTCTTTTTGCAGACGGTCATTTTCAATACTTCCGTATAACATAGATACGGGACTGGGGGCGGGGTGATGTAACTTTGAACCATTCCGCTAGCGCTCAGAGAAAAATTCGGAAAAAACAACTTGGCGGAGATTGTAGAACAATGTCCAAAGTATCGAAAAAGGGTAATTTCATTAAAATAAAAGCGGCTTTGACCATACCGGAATAGTCTTTTTGCAGACGGTCATTTACAATACTTTACGTGTAATCATATGGGACTAAGGCGGGGGGAAACTTTGAACCATTCCGCTAGCGCTCAGGGAAAAATGCGGGAAAAAACGACTAGACGGCGATTGTAGGGCAAGGTTCAGACTATCGAAAAAATGTAATTTCATTAAAGTAAAAGTGGCTTTCAGCATTGTGGAATAGTCTTTTTGCAGACGGTCATTTTCAATACTTACGTATAATATAGATACCGGACTGGGGGCGGGGTGATGCAACTTTGAGCCATTCCGCTAGCGCTCTGAGAAAAAATTTGGAAAAAGCGACCAGGTGCAGATTGTGGATTGTGGAATTACACTTTTTCGATAGCCTGAACCTTGCCCTACAATCTCCGTCTAGTCGTTTTTTCCCGAATTTTTCCCTCAGCGCTAGCGGAATGGTTCAAAGTTACCTCCCCCCGCCTTAGTCCCAAAAATATTACACGTAAAGTATGGAAAATGACCGTCTGCAAAACGGAGCAGGGTACAAACTATCGAAAAAATGTAATTTCATTAACATTAAAGTGGCTTTGACGATAGCGGAATAGTCTTTTTGCAGACGGTCATTTTCCATACTTTACGTGTAATATATTTGGGACTAAGGGGGGGGGGGGGGGGGGGGGAGGTAACTTTGAACCATTCCGCTAGCGCTCAGAGAAAAATTCGGAAAAAGTATCTTGGCGGAAATTGTAGAGCAATGTCTAAACTATCGAAAAAATGTAATTTCATTTATATAAAAGTGGCTTTGACCATCGCTGAATAGTCTTATTGCAGACGGTCATTTACGTGTAATATTATATATATGTGAATAGAGGGGAGGGGGAGGTAACTTTGAACCATTCCGCTAGCGCTCAGAGAAAAATTCGGAGAAAGCAACTAGGCGGAGATTGTAGAACAATGTCCAAACTATCGAAAAAGTGTAATTCCATTCAAATAAAAGTGGCTTATGTATAATATAGATACGGGGCTGGGGGCGGGGTGATGCAACTTTGAACCATTCTGCTAGCGCTCAGAGAAAAAATTTGTAAAATGCGCCCAGGTGCAAATTGTGGAGCAAACTATCGAAAAAATGTAATTCCTTTAATATAAAAGTGGCTTTGACCATCGCTGAATATAGTCTTTTTGCAGACGGTCATTTACGTGTAACGGGGGTGAGTTGGAATCATTCCGCCAGCGCTCAGAGAAAAATTCAGAAAAATTGGCTAGACGGAGATTGTAAAGCAAGGTTCAGACTATTAAAAAAATGTAATTTCATTAAAATAAAAGTGGCTTTGACAATCGCGGAATAGTCTTTTTGCAGACGGTCATTTTCCATACTTTACGTGTAATATTTTTGGGACTAAGGCGGGGGGAGGTAACTTTGAACCATTCCGCTAGCGCTGAGGGAAAAATTCGGGAAAAAACGACTAGACGGAGATTGTAGGGCAAGGTTCAGGTTATCGAAAAAGTGTAATTCCATTAAAATAAAAGTGGCTTTGACCATAGCGGAATAGTCTTTTTGCAGACGGTCATTTTCAATACTTACGTATAATATAGATAGGGGAATGGGGGCGGGGGGATGCAACTTTGAACCATTCCGCTAGCGCTCAGAGAAAA